>JAQMRL010000007.1:32480696-32857017 GCA_035578175.1 Catonia carolina | reverse complement strand
CACATATCAGAGTGCGTGATGTTACAACGTATAAATATTTGCAAACGAAAATCCTTCTAAAAGCTATTTGCTTGGCTTCAATTTTGATCGTTAATGTGAAGTTTAGTTTAAATCCAGGTATTGAAAATTGTTATCACAATACTTTCTCACTTCAATAGAAGAGCGCGAGAAAGTGATGAACTTTCTCATGAGCTTTATGAGAGTAAATTTCATATATTTCATAGTTGATGCTTGGTAATAGCCGATTGACCATTCATAGCTTTTAAAATCATAATAATACAGATCATTCATTATAGGCAGTTTCAATTTCTCAGATACAGTTTACAGTTACAGCAGTAACCTGTCAAGAGTGGCCTACCAAATATTCTGACATGAAGTACTTTTCTTTTGCTTTGAATCTAGAGTAGGTACGTTAATAATAATAGTTTATTAAGGAAATCAACTGTCACTGAAGTCAATTATAGTAAGAAGCATTCTTCGATTTATCGAGTAGCAGGAATCATAGTGCAACGCAAAGGTAAGGAAATAATGAAACAAAAACACCGAGTCATACGGAACGCTTTCCCTTCAGTTTTGCATCGGCTATTACATCTATTGTTACTATTTATACAAATTACCGAAGCAAATTTTGTATATCTATTTGTGTCTAAAGCAGCCGAAACGAAAGCAATTTTCGCCTTTCTTCCTGTGTCCCTTATTGTGGATTGTAACACTTTTATTCGGGGAAATTTCACTCTTTCAACTGGCCTGCTCGGAATACGTAACAACGACAACAGTTCGAAGAATCCAGTAGAATTTGATGCAACCGGTGAAAATAGATCCAACGCCTACCATCTACTACCGAATCGAAATATTCAAATTCGTCATACATTTTATTTGCTTTGCCGCGTTAAATAATACAGGCATAGCAATAATTTACGCTTCTATTAACAATATGGAAATTTTATCGTTGTTTACAAATTATGGAATGAATCGTATTTCTTATTATTTTTATTATTATTATTTGCATTCTTCATAATTTATCTGTCTAGGAAATATGTAAAAATTAGTTTTTTGTTACGCAAAAAGCAATGACAGTGGGACTCGTCAGAAAGTGTAAATAACATTTCTCGTATTTAACAATTTCTTTCTTATTTATGTCTGATATTTTATTTACATTTATGAGCGTGTTGTATTTGTTTTTAAAAGAAGGAATATTTTTCCTTACTAACAATTACACCCGAGGCTTTTTCCGGTTTCACTCCACACTTTAACCCGTTCTCACTCCACTTTTTTTGACAGCCCGTTGGTGTTATAGTGAGTGCAACTGGATTCTATAACAGGACTCCCGGGTTTGTTTCCCAGTCAGGTCTGACATTTGTTCATCATTCTGTTATAAACTCAAACAGTTAAAAACAATTTCCAATGTCTTAGAATGAGTCAATCTATTTTTGATCAACGTTCGGTCTACCATAACCGAAATTCCAGTTCGGAGCACTCAGATTTTATAGTGTTATCATATCTTGACACAAAACCCCAATTTCTGCGATTCCTCTTTGAACGGTATCATGCAAAATAAACAACTACCCAACTGTCAAAGATGTATTGGGCCTTGACAGTTTTAAAATTATACGTGAGTTCTTAGAGGAACTCCGTCAAATCTTAAACATTTAAAACACACGATGGATGTAAAGGGCCCACTACAAGTGTGATGTATTCCTTTCAGATGTAACTGAATAATCCTCTTTGTTTCAAAAAGAAATAACAATAGTCTTCTTTTCAAACTGTAAACCGGGTCGCAAATATTCTTTAATTCTTTTCGTATTTAATCTCTTTCTGAGATCTGTAGTTCATGCCTCTGTGAGAGGTGTATCACATTTTCCACACATTGGTCTGCCAGTACCGGATTCCAGGTATGTCAAAACTGTAATCTTGTGAATAGTACTGTCTACATCCTCATTAAACTTATCCCGGAACTCCATTTCGATTGGGTGACCTTTATTTCATTCAATTTAGTTGCTAATGTTCTCCATCCTCTTCTTATAACATTATACCCATACAAACTAAAGACTGCAGATGAGATCTAGCCAATAAGAGCCAAGGTCGGGTGAGAGGTTGCCACTTCACTTTGCCACACTTCAGAAATAAATTGAGATTCCCTTAAACTTGACATGAAACGTGCACTAAAATATTCGTCTCGATTTGCTGTTTAATTCTTCAACTTATGGATTAAACTATTTCAAAAATTTATGTGACCGTTCAAGAAGATTGAATCCAAAATGGGCCGGCCCGTTGGCGTAGTGGTTAGCGCAACTGGTTTCTACGCCGGGGGTCCCGGGTTTGATTCCCAGTCAGGTCTGGCATTTTTCATCACTCATCTTTATCTATCATCCTTCTCACCGTCCGCATTAGCAGTAATTGCAAAACAGCCGGACGTTAAACTAAAAAAAGAAAATAAATAAAAAGATTAAGAATCCAAAACATTTAGATTCGTGAACTGTGGTACAGCGACAACACAACGTGGCAACACAGAATACGGTTCATGAAAGTCAATTGCCTCTGTGCTGTATTCTAGGCCACTATGGTCCGCCTTCATCTGCAGTCTTTAGCTCGTCAACGTGTAGAGATATAATTTTTAATTTCATCCAGACACACGAGCATCTAACTTATTTCTTCTACAGCTGTTCTTCTGACAGAATCATCGCCAGCTTCATTACCTGGTATGCCGCAATGCCCGGGGATCCAAAGAAGTACGTATTTGGTATTTTATCTCTTATGCTATGTTATATTGTAATAATATCTCTTACTATGTTGTAAACGTGTTCTGAACAATAATTAGTGACCTAAGTAAATCAGAACACACTCTCAATATCATAATGTTGGGCGTATTTTAGAGCTTGCTGTAATACGTGCAGTTCCGCTGTGTAAACGCTTGCAACATTCGGAAGACTCGAAGTATGCGCATTATTATCGAGGTAACAGAAATTTCTGTTTTGGAATTGTGGATGAATAGGGAAATTAATAATAATTGAATAACATGATTGATTGACAGTTGATTAACAACTGATAATTTACTGCAATCTCCTAAGCGGGGTTTTATAGCAGACAGTATCAGTTTTTTTTTTACTAAACATTCACAAGATTAATAGTCACAACTTACATTAAAATTAATAATAGAATACCTTATTTAAAAAAAAATACAATTTGTAATTTACAGTCTGTATCAATTTTTATGCACGTATTCATTCCTGTAACCATATTCGTTCCAATTAACCGAGGGAGTGGAAATTAACATATCAAACTATGGTTAAAAACCGTATGCCAGTATAATTATGAAAAAAATATTAGTTTACTAAGTTCAAATTACCACAAAAAAATGGTAACTTAACTCAAAGTTAACTTTACTTTTTACATACCATCACTTCCATGTTATCCCTTCCGGCATAACCCATTTTTGAATTTCATGCCTAAATTTAATTTTATTATGTTTTGTTATATTTTTAGGCTGCAGGTTATACAATTTGAGGGCTAAGTGAGAGAGAAGTGTCGATCATACATTGTGTTTCTCTCTTTGTCTTGAAGAAGTATGTGTTTGTTCCTTGTGTCGTATTTACGGGTTCTATTTCGTACGTTGGATTTACTCTTATGCACCTTTTACAAGATCTGCCTTCCAAAGAGTTGTCTGAAATTCATCAATTAAAACTCGGAAAAACGTGGTCAGACGGCTAGCGAGCCAGTTGTTTACTTATAACTTTAGAATTAATTTCTGAACTACATTAACCACTACATTATTATGGATTTAGAATTTTCTCACAAAATACAGCTCATCACAAAAGGCACTCTATAATTCTTTGTCAGCATTTATAATAACCTGCCAATCTTTTTACAATTTCTCTTAAACGAACAATATTGCACAGTTAATAATAATTAATAATTTAAATGTGTTGATTCTGTGTAAATGTTAAGTTCACTATATTTTCGTAATTTTCTCTATCTTAAATTAACCTAATTTGTTTAACTAAAATTTCAAACCATGTAACATTTGTTATGCATTTTTTTAAATATTTTTAAAAGTTAAAAATTATATTGTGATTGATCAGCGGAGATTCAGTTTATCCGAACTCAAGAAGAACTGAATTAATTATAGACGACCTCCTCTTAAATTATATTATTTATTGTTTTGATTAAGGTTTTACCATGAATTAATTACTATAAATTCATAATTAAAAAAGTAAAATTAAATAAACTAATGTTATCCCATTATAGGTATACTAGATTCCTTTTGCACCAGATTTCTTGGAAGTTTCCTTGCTGCCTCCAAGTGAAATACCTGAACAGTTCCTTTGTTTGTCATCAAGTAGCACAACCTCATTACTCTAAATTTTTGACTAGTCCCATTTAAAAAAGTGTTTTTTTACGTAACCTTAAAAATATTTATTAATTATTTTAATAACTAATTCAACCTTTAAATAAAAATTAAAGAATTTTTACTTTCTCTTGCCTATATGAATATATAGGAAGGAAAGTATTGTTTTCATGTCGATTTTTCGAAATCGAGTTTTCACCGGATCTATACGTTTTCAGACCCCCTGAACCCAAAAAACATGTTTTTAGCGATTGGTCTGTGTGTGTGTCTGTGTGTGTGTGTGTGTGTGTGTCTGTGTGTGAACAGAATATCTCAAGAACGGAACGTCGTACGAACTTGAAACTTGAAACTTAAGTTACATACCACTACCGGACGCGACACGAACATTTTCATCAAAATCGGTCAACCGGAAGTAGTAGTTTATTCGTATAATTTTTCAGTTTTTTGCGATTTTCTCAAAAACTGGTCCTACGATTTTTTTAAAAATCGCCTATTTTACTCAATTTTTTATTCTCTACAAGATAGGGTAGGCGCCATGTTTGCTGAAATTCTCGGTGAGGCTGTTTTCACGTAAAAACGTTGTTTTTTTAAGATTACGGCTTTAATATAAATTTTAGCGCAAAAACTTATATAATAAAAGTTGTAGAGAATTTAAAAACCTACAACTTCTGTTTCAGACATTTTTTTGTATAACGCTTAGTTTAGCGGTAATTTGCGATTTTCTGTTTTTTTCTCACGAAAACGTGAGAAAAATCGATTTTTTTAACATTTCGGTCTTAGTATGCATTTTACGACAAAAGTGTATATAATAAAAGTTATAGAAAATTAAAAGATCTACAACTTTTGTTTAGAGCATTTTTCTCTACAGAGCCTAGTTTAGCGTGAAAGCGTGATTTTCCGTATTTTTAAGCCAAACTGAGTTCGATTTTCATTTTGCGTCATTCACTCATGATTAAAATAAGGTTATGTTTTTGAGGTTAGTTTTTGTTTATTTCTAATATTTTATTAATAATGTTAGGTTTATTATTAATCATTTGCATTGGCAAGAGAAAGTTGTGTGAGTGTTTCACACCAGATTTTTTTTAAATTGAATTACAACACGCTAAAAAATGGATTATTGTTTTTATATTGTTGTTGTTGTTGTTGTTCTTGTTTAGGTCAACAGCCGGAAGGCTGGTTTGAACCTCTAGAGTTCTAGAGGCTGATTATGTGATAAGTAACATAAAACATGTCAGGTATTAAAAGCGACGTTACTCACCTTTATACACTAGGCAGACCAAAACAACTTTACCCACAATAGAGGACGAGCCACAAATATTTTGTTATATGGAATAGAGTGAAATTCATAAGTGCGTTATTTCAGAGGTGATTTCAGTCAAATCAACGATTGAAAAAGAGGGATATTGAATTTTCTAATTCTAGAGTCGGCGCTAGTAGTTTTGATGCAATCAATTCTATCCCATCCTAAAAAGTTATTTCCCCCTAAAAAGTTTATTTATTTTAATAAACACTGTAGCCGCCAAATTTTAACTGTATTGTAACCATGGGAATACCCAGGATCAAAACAAGGGGGGGGGCGCAAGCCATGGTCGTTCGGATTGTAACATTTTAGAAAGGAAAAGGTGAATGAAATTAAAATTAATTGTGAAAAACAACTGATTATTCGCCGTCGCCCTACCTAATTTTGTTTCGTATCATCACTTTATAACCATTTAATTATTATTTTTTGCTTCTAGGAGGGAAGCTGCCCCCTGCCTGTCGTTGGGTACGCCCATGATTTTAACGTTCATTCTAAGTGTTTTCTGGATCTGGTTATTTATAAATAACAAAACTTATTTACAACAAATAATTAGTTACAAAGGAATTACTTACATTAATTATTTCAGCTAAAATTACTAGATTACAGGAAACTACTTAACAATAGACTAAATTGCTTATATATTTTTTAATAACATTATGACTTACAAAACTTAACTAAAAAAATATGGCCATTTCCAGTTATATAATTAATTAATTCTTATTTATGAACCAAAACAATTGTACATTAAATGCGCGCTACGCAGAATTTGTTCCAATATTTACGTGTTATGTACTGACGCCAACGCCCCCGCAATTATCAGCGTTGCATATACTTTTTTTATTTTATCTTTTTTGTTTAACGTCACACTGTTCTCCAATTACTGCTAATGCAGACGGTGAAGGATGAAATGATTTTTTTGTAACGTATGAAAATATGCCGTGCCTGAATGCACGGCATATTCTGGGACCGTGCGTACACGGTCCCAGAACCTGCCGCGGGGAGCGCTACGACGCGCAGCCAACAGTGCCTCAACTCCGCCATAGTGACTCGCCGAACGAGATTTAAGCGGCCGCACTGGACCGCGTGGTGCGTTCGCCATCCAGCTCCTGAACTGGGAAGAACAAGAAAGAAGAGCAAGCAAGGAGAAGAGCCCAGCCGAGCCCGGACGCAGCCATCCCCTGGTCGACGCTACCGGTGGCGGATGCACATTCCCGCACCGGTCAGCCTTCACCTATTCGGATGCCGAAGGAAGCCTGTGCGTGCCTGATGACACCACGGCGAAGACTTGAGTCCAGCGCAGGACCGGAGAGAATCGCTTCGGCCGCGCTATCGGCTCCGGAGGCCACCCCTGTCACGCTGCAGTGGGGACCCAACTGCTGCTGAGGGAAGGCTAGGCCTGAACCCGATAACCAAGCCGTCACTCTCCGGGCACCGCTTCCGACCACCAACAACGCCCTTTTCAGAGCCACCACAAAAACGCAAACGGTTCTTCTCAGAACCCCCAACTTCGCAAGCAAGATTTTGCCACGTGTCGTCTGCCACGGTCAGCGACAGTATAAAACTGGTTTTTAATAACTGACTTCATTTAATCCTCACACAATGGAAAAATCGACAGTAAAGGACTTAACAAACTGTTTACTTACTAAGTTACTCGACAATAGAGTCGGTTGCTTTTATACATGAGCAAATAGACTTTTCTCGAAAGATAAAGGAAATAACTAAATAATAGACATAATATACCTTATTGGAACCTTTTACTCTAGCTTAGAAAAATTAACAAGTGAATAAGAACTAACGGTGTCCGGCAGGTAATAAATGAAACCTGTAAAAACTTCATTCAATATCCTCTTCCATAAAATAAAATAATAATATGGCTTTTTTGATAAACAAAAAATGAGGATTTAATTTTGAAGAAAATCGTGTATTTTGTATTTTAGAAAAAATTTTAATAAACTTATTTATACATAACCAACAAACTAACTTTGTTACTAATGTGATCATCGTTGCAACACAAGACTTGGTTTTGTCTTCGTCAACAAAGTAATAAACTTTACGTGATCTAAGCACATAACACCTAACCCCTGGTTTGTTCGAGATCTGGGTATAATAAATAATAAACATAATTAGTTTGAACTTATAACAATTAATTATTTATTTACACAATTTAATGATTAAATTTAGCCTTCTAACAAATACAATTAGATAAATTAAATAAATTATAAAACTTAAGCCTAAAGTTTACATTTTCCATTAAAGTAACAAATGGTTCACTATAAAGGCGCTAACTGTTACCCGCAGTCTGACGGGTACCAAAGCAATCGAGATGCTGCTAACAATCTCTCCGCTGTTCTAGAATATAGCAGAAGGAATCGAAATAAAAACAAACGTTTCTATTAGTTTAAATTCTGAGAACCCCTATTTAAAACATTCCAAACATCGTAAACCATTATCTGTTTCAATACACAACAGTTTATATAATATACAATTGCTTACATTGAACAATTTATTCCGTTGGCGTAGTAATTAGCACAACTGGCTTCTATACCGGGGTTCCGGGTTCGATTCCCGGTCATTTTTTCATCACTCATTTTCATATACGAGGTGTAGCTGGCTATTAAATAACGAATATACATAATCTCTTATTGTCACCTTCAATATACACTCCTTCTCTATCCCTACAAAGCTCCATGCGAATTTTCCATCAATGGAAACAGTGCTGGAAGTCATCTTCTGTCAGCTCCTTCAGGACACGTGCCGCTTTCTCTTTTAAAGCTTCCACAGACTCAAATCTTGTCCCTTTTAATGCAGATTTCACTTTAGGGAACAGGTAGAAGTCACATGGTTCAAGATCTGGTGAATAAAGTGGATGTTCTAACACTGAGATGCTGTACTTGGCTAGGAACCTCTTGACAGATAACGCGGAATAAGCTGGCGCATTGTCTTGGTGGAGAACCCATGATTTTTCCTTCCACATTTCGGGGCGTTTTTTCCTTACTCTTTGACGTAGTTTAGAAAGTACCTCAAGGTAACAATATTGATTAATTGTTTGAACTTCAAAAACCCAGTGAAGATTCACAATCCTATGGATATAAAAAAAAACAATCATCATTGCTTTAAATTTTGACTTGACCATTCGGGATTTTTTTGGCTCTCGGTGAAGTTCGGCTCTTCCAGTGCATGGATTGGCGCTTCGTTTCCGGATCATAAGTAAAAAACCACATTTCATCACATGTTATTATCTTCTACCTGTGTCCTAAGGTGAAATCTGCATTAAAAGGGACAAGATTTGAGTCTGTGGAAGCTGTAAAATAGAAAGCGGCACGTGTCCTGAAGGAGCTGACAGAAGATGACTTCCAGCACTGTTTCCAACAATGGAAAACTCGCATGGAGCGTTATAGAGATAGAAAAGGAATGTACATTGAAGGTGACAATGAGTGATTATGTATAAAATTAAAATACATATTTTTTACAACGTCAGTCTCGTTATTTAATAGCCACAACTCGTATCATCATTCTCAACCGTCTGCATTAGCAAAAATTGCAAAACAGTCAGACGTAGAACAAAACAAACAAAAAAATTATTCTATTAGACATTCCTAGAATATTACTGTACAATGTTACAATAATTAAAAGTTGTTTGCAGATAATGATTCCAAGTTGTAATAAAACGTTTTATTTGTAAAAAGCAGGAAGCACAGAATAATTTAAGAAAAACCTAAAATTGTGTACAAAGGCTACACAGAATAGAAAAGAATTAATAAAACTGTTAAGGATTTGTAAATTTGAGTATAATATAAAATTTTTAATGAAAACTTAATTCATTATTATGGGTAACGAATGAATTAGTTTTGGTTTTGATTATTTCTAGTAATACAAAAGCAAATTTAATGCGCTTTATTGAAAGCGATGGTTATGCTATCATGACTTAAAAAATGCTCATAGAAGCAATTATATTAGAATTAATATTGGTATAATAAAGTAAAAATTTCGAATAGTAAAGTGACTAATAAAAGTTTTATTGATTTTTAGGCCAGTATTATTGATTAAAAGATAAACGATTTATTTATTAACTTAAAATAAAAAGTTCATTTTCTTTTAATTGTGTAACTAATTCGCATTAAAAGTAGTAATAATTCATACAATACATTTTGTAATCATTAAAAATTGAATCATCTTACTGTACCATAATTTAATTAAATTTAAGTAATTATTTGGTAAAATCTATTAAAGTTTTTTCTTAGATACTGGATTGTAATAAATATGTATGATTAGTAATGGCAGTAATCTGATAAAAAATTACATCATTTTTACTTTCTCTTGCCTATATGAATATATAGGAAGGAAAGTATTGTTTTCATGTCGATTTTTCGGAATTGAGTTTTTACTGGATAAACTCGTTTTCAGACTAGTCTTTCAGACCCCCTGAACCCAAAAAACATGTTTTTAGCGATTGTGTGTGTGTGTGTGTGTGTGTGTACGAACAAAATATCTCGAAAACGGTTTATCGTACAAATTGAAATTTGGAATTGTAATAAGCTACCACTAAGAGATCCGGCACGAACATATTCATCAAAATTGGTCAACCGTAAGTAATAAATTAATCAAGAAATTTTATTCTTTTTAGCGATTTTATCAAAACTGGCTCTTAAGATTTTTTTAATAATCTCGTCATTCACTAAATATTTTATTCTCTACAAGATAGGGTAAGCACCATGTCTGCTGAAATTCTTGAGAGGGCTGTGCTCTCGTGGAAAAAAATGTTTTTTTTTTTTAAGATTACAGCCTTAAAATATGCATTTTACAGCAAAAGAGTATATAAGAGTTGTAGAAAATGAAGAAACCTACAGATTTTATTCAAAAATGTTTTTTCTACAACGCTTAGTTTAGCGTCAATTAATGATTTTCTGTAGGCCTATGCCTTTGCATTACGACAAAAGTATGCATAACTAAAGTTATAGAAAATTAAAAAAACATACAACTTTTTCTCAAGCATTTTTTCTACAGAGCCTAGTTTAGCGTCAATTAGTGATTTTCCGTATTTTTAAGTTCTATAGAGGTTGATTTTCATTTTGGGTCAATCACTTATGATAAAAAATAGTTTATGTATTCCATATTACATTGTTTTCTTATGATAAAACATTTTTTGTCATCAGTCTCTCGACTGGTTTGATGCAGTTCTCCAAGCTGTTCTATCTTGCGCAAGTCGTTTCATATATCTACATACCTGTAACACCCTACATCTTTTGTAATTTGCTTTAAATATTCTAACCTTCGCCTCCCCTTCAATTCACTCCCTCAATATTAACCTCCAACATTAATAGACCATAGATTTTTTGTTGATTTTTTTAACGTCCGACTGTTCTGCAATTACTGCTAATGCAGACGGTGAAGGATAAAATGATTTTTTTTACGTAAGAAAATATGTCGTGCCTGAATGGGATTCGAACCCATTCATACCATAGATAGACCATGATATAACATAGGTAATAAAAATTATTATTCATTACTTACATTGGTGAGAGAAAGTCACGTGAGAGTTTCACAGCAGATATTTTTATTTTTAACCTGTTGCATATAAAATGTGTTCTCCTTATCAATATATCTGCCTTTCAGCGATAGGCCATCTATCTTCCAAATTCCTTTCTATCCTTTGCCAACAACCTGAGTTCCCTCCAATCCTAACTCCTTTTTCAACCTAACCTTCTCAAATATTCCTCTCACTCCGTCCTATGTTTCCATGCCACTTACTCCTCTCTTATATATTTACTCCTCTCTTATATATTTGTCTCAATAATGTTTTTGTATCTCTCCCCAGTATGTGTCAAAACTAACCAAATATTAGGATTATCATATTCTTTCAGCCACTTTTACTTTGAAAACAGAGGATATTGCCTCAAAAAAGAGGACACGCTCTTTTCGTCAATTATTTTTTACTTAATTGAATATTTCCTTTAGGTATCGTATTGTGATGTATGTTGACTGGGCAATTGTATTTTTCTAAGCGACACTTGTATGTGAATGGCCTTCACATTTTAATGAATTATTGCTTTCTGGCGCCTCCAATCGTTTTTCTAGTAGGTTTAAAGTATAATGTTCCATTGTTTATTTATTGTTTTGGATTGTTCTGCTATATTCTTTATCCTTCGAGAAAGTTTGATGATTGTTTTATATAAAAGCAGCTGTACTTTTTATAGAATGAGTGTGTTTTGATCAGTTATGAAGTGAGTATTATACATCGCATATTTAAGCAGTTTATGTGTGATGGGCCAGTAGTGTACAGATGTTATCGAATTGTAAGCAGGAATTAATTAATTATTTGAATGTAAATGGCCATATTTATTTTAAATTTTAGAATATTTTGTATAAACTTTAATCTGTTACTAAAATTTAAAGTTCAGTCGTTAAAATTGTAACAATTAATTTAAGTATGTACTTAGTTAATTTGTACATAAATATTTGTTTTAAATTTAAAAGGAGGTTTTGTTATTAAACAAATTCTTAAAGAACCTGAAATTAATTATAAACAATATATTAGCTACAATAGAAAAATACACGATAGCTATTCAACAGCTTAATTGTAGAAAAAGGTAGGACACATAAAGAGAAATATATAGTACTTTTATTAATTAATGTTGTTATATTTATATAGAATGTATAATGAATATTTAATGGAATAAAAAGTACAATAATCATTAAACAAAATTTATTAGCTTAACGCTATTTTACTACTTTAATAATGATTTTAACTTTTAATAAGTCATTTGGTCATTTAATAATTTCCGTCACTTACACATTCTAAATTAAATAATTTCTTAAATACTTATTTTAAACTATACGTCGTCAACTAGTTACATTGTTTTTGGCTTCACCTTATGTTTATTTATATTGGATACTATTTGGTTCGATAAATCTTTATGCACTTTAATCGTATTATAAAAGTTAACACACTTCAGTCATTATATTACAACTGTATTTTAATATTTTGTTGTGTGAATGAATTTTGTATTATCTTATAATATCTTATAATTTTTTGAAGTAGTAACTAATTGAAAAATACTGGAAAAATGCTAACCCCGAACACAAGCTAAAATAATGGTCTGTCCGAGGTAAAACTGAACTGAACATACTCTGTTGTTGTTTAAGTCAACAGCCGAAAGGCTGGTTTGAACAACCTCTAGAGGTTTTATTAAGTAAAACTGAAGAGTAAGGTGGTTTACTATTGCCTTCCTCACTGAGTGGAAAAGTATCTTTATGAGCATGCTAAGCCCT
This sequence comes from Catonia carolina, assembly GCA_035578175.1. Taxonomy (NCBI): domain Eukaryota; kingdom Metazoa; phylum Arthropoda; class Insecta; order Hemiptera; family Achilidae; genus Catonia; species Catonia carolina. The sequence continues at coordinate 32,844,103 of JAQMRL010000007.1, read as the reverse complement.
CCGAATAGCACCCACTTTCCGCCCTGCAAATGACACCTTCACTTCATTCACTACAGGGTCTGGCTGTATAGTGAAATTCATTACTCTCAGAGGAGATAACTCTGAGTAGTGTCTTTTACACCTCTACCTCTTCTGTTCTTAAATAGTTCAGTAATATAATTGGCTGACTATGTGATAAGAAACAGAACTTGTCATGAGAAGTTTTGTAGTGTACAATATAAAGTGGTCGAGTAAATGAGATGGAGGTTACTTTTGTGAATGGCAATAATTTGTAATTTAGTAACTTTGCAGTCCCAGCAAAATCCTTAAAATCAGCAGGGCGCATTTGTATAATTCTGTATGGATTTTGTCTTTTTATTTGTTTTAAAATTGTTATAAGCCCAATAGGAGAATAGAACTCCATGTTGTTCATAGCTTTTTCACTTTCACTTTGAGCACTGTTCACCTCTTGCACACAGGAATGGCCTGGTAATGAATAATTCATGGTAACTGAATTAACATTTACATTTTCTCTTAAAAAATCTAAAACCGCATTTGAAATAATTGAATTTCTGTTCTGGAGAATACACGAGTCCGACCAAGTGATTAATTCTGTAATATCATTTTCTTCAACAAGAACATCCAGTATTTTTCGGAATGCACTGGCAATGTCATTTCTATCTCGACCCGACATTGCTTCTGTCCATATTGGACAGTAAACCTACTTTGCTACCATGTAGCAAGCCGTCAGATTGTAAACATTTATTTTTCTTAGATAAAAAAGAGTGCTTACCTCTGCATGTGGTGTTAATATTACATTTTGTAAATCAAATAGCAAGACAGGGAGATTTTTTAAAATTTTTCTTCATTGTGAGCGTCCCGCATTTGACTTTTGTACACTTGGTGCCAAACATACTTATATTTTAAATCATCAGTTAATGTACATGTTTTATGGGCAACGTTATACTTTTCGCAAAGTTCACATCTGTCAGTTTTCGAAATGTGAAACCTTATATTAAATTCAGTTGAAAAAATTCTATAATACATGGACTTTTTAACTGTTCCTGTATTATTGTTACGACATTCCTCCTCATACAAGTTAAACATTTTAGACATACTTAAGTGACTGCCCAAATATGTTCTATTGGTCTTAGCATGACAGTAGTGAGACTCAACAGCAGGGAAAGACTTAATGTGAGCTCTTACTGCATCAGGATTTCCATGACTGGGCATTCTTCTGCTGTTCTCACTTTTGGCTCTTTGATCCTCAGCCGATACACCGGTTTTGATTGTTTTTGTTTTGTGAGCAGTGTAAATTGGTTTTTGGGAAATTGACAGAGTACCTAGCTAAAATTCTTTGCAAACTTGCTTGCAATTTTTCACCTTTCACTAAGAAAAAGTATTTAAATGAATACTTTCTCCTTGATTTCTCAATCATAGAAGAATTCATTTGTTTTTCCATGGCTTCATTAAAATCTACTTTTTCATCATTATCATCAATATCATAATTATGCTTAAATTTCGGTCTAAGATTAAGAAACCGTTCAGTTGTATTTATAATGAAATATTTATTCTCACTGGCTGATTGAATACTATAAAACGATTTATGAGTTCTGAGCATTCTTCAACAGATATTTTGTTTGCCCACTGAAATTTAAATTTTTCCTGACAGCTTTTTGTGGTCTTAATTTTTTTTTCTGCGATCTCTTACCTCTCCTGTTCACGTACTCTTTACCAGCCTGATGTGCTTTCTTCCTTATGCTGCATTGCCAACTTGCCAGATTAGGAACGGCTATTCTAACCCTCTTTTTTGGTGTATTTTTATCCACGAGCCTGAAAAAAATCAAATAGTTAAATTAGTACCAACAAAATCTATTTCATGTTCACTCATAATTATTTTATTCTTGTCATTTTTATTTGATATAAATTGTCATTTCAGTTGTCAGTTCAGTTGCTTACTGTTATCTTTCAAGAAGACCCTCAGAAAAAATTAAAATTTAGTTTCCACACATGCACTAATAAAGTGTTTTAGTAGATATCTTCTCTGTTAAAAAGCTAATCGTTTATTGTTCTACCACGTTTAAGTCTTAATTTTGGAAGTTCAAGCTTTATTCAGCGTGCTTAAACCCAAGCCTAACGTTTCCTTTGTTATCCTGCCCTATGGTAGCTAAAGGTGCGTCATATTGTGTAGGCTACGTGCAAGTTACATTAACAACTGTCTCGAGCTATGTGTTATTAATCGTTTGTTCTCCACTATTGTGTGATTTAATATTAACTTAATGTACATTAGTGAGATTATAGTTAACTACCAGAGTCCTATTTTTACACCGCATTGGATACTCTAGCATCACCTTCTTATGAATGGTATTCGATACGTTTACTCTAAGGAATACACAAGTAAGTCTTGCACAAACATTTGTTACATTAGAACAGTTACCTCCAATAGCATACATTGTTATTTTTTTTAAAGTTTGGTTCTAATGAACGCAGATCAGGACCAGATAGTTCATATTATTTTTATTAGTTTGAAAACAGGAAATTGTTTGTGACCAATTACAATCATTGAGAGACATTATATAATATTATGATAAAATTATCAATAAAATTTATTAGGACCACCTCAGAGGCTTAGTAAATTTGGTTCTGGTTTCGAATCCCAGCGAGGGTCTAGGCTGCATCAAACAAGATAATCACACACGTCTTAAGTGAAAACCCAACTATACAAAACTGATAGCCTATCCAACATCATTCTTAAAAAGAGAGATCTTGACGCAACATTTAAATTAATAAACGATAATAAATTCAGGGTTATTTAAAACTTACATGTCAGTTCCTTAGCAGTGTCACTTTCATTACTTCTTATTGTTGATTCCTATCTGTTAACACTGTCATCATTATTTTTTGTTACATTATAGGATTTTTTAATACCTATTACGGCCTTAGTGTGCATTTAACGACAAAAGTGTATTTAATTAAATTTATAGGAAATTAAAAGATCTAAAGTTTTTATTTCAACCATTTTTCTCTTCTGAGCCTAGTTTAGTGTCAAAGAGTGACTTTTTGTATTAGCCAAACTAAGGTTGGTTTTTATTTTGCATCATTCACTCATGATTAAAATTAGGTAATGCTTTTTGAATTTAGTTTGTTTTGTTTATTTAAAGTTGCATCAACAGCATGATTATTAGCGACTACGGTGGGTTAAGGAACTGTAATGATAGGGCTTTGGTACGTAATAATTTTCAGGCCCTAGCCGGGAATCGAACCCGGGATCTCTGCTTAGTAGGCTAGCGCGCTATCCACAACGTCACGGAGTCGGCCATTTATCCGTTTTTTTACGTTGTTTAATAATGTTAGGTTATATTTTTCATTATAAACATTGATACGAAAAGTCGTGTGCGTGTTTCACACCAGATTTTTGTCATATCTTTAATTAACATTAATCAATAAATTATTGTAATTATACGCAAAAGATATTAAATAGAATTATATGGCATATACTTATAACGTGGGTTAAACAAAATGGCTTATTTTCATATGAAGCTATACCTTATCCTACCGACAAAACATATTAGGGTTCATTGCCACAAAAATAATTACTTCACATCTAAATCATTAATAAAATTTAAATATACGTTTATAAATTTATTTTATAAAACAATTTACACAATAAAAAAATGTGAGCACCATTTGAGATTCGAAACCCCCCAGCTGTACAATAATGAATATACGAATAACTTAATTTTTTTATTAAAAACAATAAATTAACAACGTTTTTATTGCAATTTTTGACTTTTTGAGTTTGTACGTAAATAATTTATTATAGCATTGAAATAATTTACAGTTTAATCACCTGGTTTGTTAAATTCGTAGACCGATTTAAGAAGCCAAAAGATTTGATAATGTAATGGCTGGGACCTTTGGCAGGGTCCTGTAACTCAGCTACAACTGAGGGCCGGAGATTTGGTTCTAGAATTCCCATATGCTTGATCAAGCCAAGGTGGTTGGAAAATTCTGTCCGCAGCGTCAAAATCTTTCAACTAATCAAGGTTTGATCGAGCGCCCTGTAGATATATTACCGTAGAACAACGTCCATCGGTTGTTCCCGTAATGTTATCCGGGGAATATTAAGCGCAAGCACTGAGAAGGAATATTAACACAAAAGCAGGATCATAATGCTCGAGGAGGTTTTCAACCTAACTGGAGCTCTGTTCTCTGTTAATGGGTTGCCCAGCTTATCAGCTGGACAATTCATTAACAGTGAGCAGTCTTTAAGGAATTCTAGATACAAAGATCCTTTTTTACTTTCTCTTGCCTGTATGAATATGTAGGTAGGAAAGTATTGTTTTCATGTCGATTTTTCGAATTTTCTCCGGATCTACACGTTTTCAGACTTTCTGAATACAAGCAATATGTTTTTAGCGATTGGTCTGTGTGTGTGTGAGTGAACAAAATATTTCAAGAACGAAACATTGTATGAAAATTGATACTAAAACTTAAGTTAGGTACCACTGAGGACCCGACACGAATATTTTCGTCAAAATCGGTCAACCGGAAGTAGTAGTTTATTTGTGTAATTTTTCACTTTCACTTCTCAGAAACGGCTCCTACGATTTTTTTTTAAAGTCGTCTTATTTACTACATTTTTTATCGTCTACATCAGTGATTCTCACAACCTGGGGGTGATTCCCCATGGGGTCGTGGTGATATTATAGGATTTTTTATTTATTTATTTATTTTTTTGGTTTAACGTCCGACTGTTTTGCAAATTGCTGCTAATGCAGACGGTGAAGGATGAAATGAATTTTTTGTAACGTATGAAAAAATGCCATGCCCAAGTGGGATTCGAACCCAAGACCGCGTGATGAGAGGCGAGCACGTTACCAATGATATTATAGGACGGTCGCGAATCATTTAAATGATTAATAATGAAATCATTCAATCATTTATGAGAAAAAATAATTTATTATAAACTTACTTTTAAAAAAATTACATGCAATAAGTACACTTGTAAAGAAATGAATGTCATTAATTAATTTATTAATGTGATTGTTGAATTGATTTTAATTTTAAATCTCAACTGGTAACTTAGCTGCAGCAACAACAACGGTTTCATTAAACGGATTTGTACCCATCTCTGAAAAATCATTTTTATCTTCCGGGAAATATTTTTAAATTTTTTAAATTTGAAATACTGGGAATATTTATTTACCGTCTGTATTTTCTTTAAAGACATAAAATTAGTGCAGTTTGATTATATAATATTAAAACAAAACATTTTACATTTATAATTACTGGCAAAATTTAATTAATAATAGGCTCCTATTTATTAATAAGGCTTACTATTATTATCGGGGGGGGGGGGGGGTCGCGAAATATTAATTTTATTTATTTTTACTATTTGGGGGTGCGGAGAAAAGAAAGTTGAGAATCACTGTCCTGTATGATAGGGTAGACGCTATGTCTTCTGGAATTCTTGGGAAGTCTGTTCTCTCGCAGAAAAAAAATGTTTTTTTTTTAAGATTGCGGCCTTAATATGTATTTTTGCACAAAAGTGTATATTATAAAGTTGTAGAAAATTTTAAAATACAACTTTTATTCAGAACGTTTTTTGCATAACGCTTAGTTTAGCGGTAATTAGTGATTGTATGTTTTTTCATGAAGTCTGTAAAAAATGGATTTTTTTAAGATTTCGGCCTTAGTATGCATTTTACGACGAAAGTGTACATAATCAAATTTATAGGAAATTAAAAGTAACTACAACGTTCATTTTAAGAATTTTTCTCTACAGAGCCTAGTTTAGAGTGAAAGAGTAGTTATTATTCGTATTATTAAGCCAAACTAAGGTTTATTTTAATTTTGCATCATTCACTCATGATTAAAATTAGGTTAGTTATTTTATTTATTTCTAATGTTAGGTTACAGTGTTCATCGTTTGCATTGGTAAGGTAAAGTAGAGTGAGTGTTACACACCAGATTTTTCTCGTTCGTAAGATTTATAAGCGAAATAAGTCTCAAGAATAAACACGTTCGTATTTGGAAAACGACATCGTTGACACAATAGAGACGAAAGGATAGTGGAATAGCACTGGTGCACAGAAGAACATTTCAATTGTTACAAGCAGTTAACCTTGAAACAGTGTTACCAACTGTAAAGAGACATAAAATTTACCTATGTGTTACTTCTACCGTCTTAATATTACGGTGCGTCCTTTTTGAAGCATCCGTTAGTTGGGTAAATTTTAATTAGGTCAAATTTGATATCGGTTTACTATTTTTTAAGCCTGTTTATTTCTCACGTTATTTTTTACTTGAAATTGGTTAATTCAATTTTTATTTTTCTACGACAGTAATGTTCCGTATTCCTTTTTACAATTAGATCTGTGTAGAAACATATTAACATGTAAATTATGACCACCTGTACTATTTTATACATAGTAATACAATTAAACATAATACATCAAACATTTAACATTGTCTATAATAGTAAATACATTTAAATCGATCGATTGTTGGTAAAACATAACTATGGGACGACGACATGGTAGCCACGGCTAAAAACACTATCGATTACAATCACGGATGACGTTTACAAATAATCGACATGTGCGTTCAAATCGATTAGCAAAAGCAAAACGGAGTGTTGTGGAGACTTTCGAAATTTGAATCTGGTTAAGGTTGGTGAAACATTAGACCAAGTTTCCTGTTTTGTAGCGATTTATTTTATGCTAATCATACTAAATTTATAACATTGTGTATTTTTAAGTGTTTATTTAGGCATAAACATTACATCACTTTTCATTAACTGGTAAGTAAGTATACATAACCAAGAAATCTCTGTTATTGTTTGTGTTTACAGAACAATGTGGCTTGAAGTATTAAATTTTAATAAATTTATAATTGTGTTGTGAAAGATATTTTAGTATTAGCATTTTTTTGTAAGTATCGGATCACGATTTACTAAAACGTCGATGTGTTTTGTAACTTTCTTAGCGATTCCACGTAGGCCTGCTTTGTAATTTGATTCAAGCAAGCTTGTAAATAATTATGAATCGGCTATTCTGTCGTTCTTCATAAAACTTTTACATTGTGGCTTTTACCTTTTCTTCCATTCATCTTTCTCCCTGTTTTGCTGGAAAGTATAAGGTTACCCAGCTATGGATCGCGACTGTATGATCAGAATACATTTGTGTTAATAGTACAGGAACTTAACGGAAGCAACAACCATATTCAGTATCCCGTACGTAACTTTAATAAGAATGAAACTATTGAATTTATAGCCTATTACTGAAATTAATCAGTCATTTCAGATAGCCCATAAGTCAAAATTTTACATTTTTTTCTTTAGTGCGTATACACACTAAAGAATACATTAGGAATAACTGAATGCAAACAAACCATCCCTACAAAATTGATAAAAGTCTGGCTTTCCTGAAAAAAAATGCACTAAAAAAACTTTTATCTTTAAGGATAGTGCTTCCTTCTAATTAACAAATGAAATTAGATGATCTTTTGAAGAAAGTAGACCTTCTAGTGGAAGTGGCTATTCAAAAATCTTTTAAGGGAGATAACTACCATTTGTGATGACGATGTTGAAAATGAATAGTCCTGAAAACCAACATTTTTCTTTCTTAAAGTTAAGAATTTCAATTTTTGTTATTGCAAAAAGGCATTTAAATGACTAATATAAACTAGTGAAATGAGTAAATGAATACTACAGTACAGCACAATATTTTTTGTCTGGTGTAAGAATGTATTTTACAGAAAACAATGAAAGTTAATATTATACTACAATTTATTCTAGAAACATCTTTAGATTAAATTTGTAATTTTTTTTTAAAACAAGTGGCTTATATTCAAGAAGACAAAAGTATAAATTTTATATTAAAGGGAACAGCTCTATAAACAAACTATATTTTGTAATATTGTTTTTTACTGAATCATAGTAAATTACTATTTGTTTTATTTTCCTAACAGTTACTTTTTTGACTTATGGGCTTTCTGAAACTACTGATTCAAATGTACAATTTACACTGATGTTAAAAACATTCTATTTTTTAAAACATTTAATGTACTAACCTATAAAGATTTTTCATTGCTATCCAGTGTTACTGCACCAAATTTAACAGTACTTCAGTTAATATGAGCAAGGAAATATAGATGTACAATATGATACAATGTCAGGTTGGGTAGTTAAGGAACATGTTAGTTTAATACGTTAGGTAGATGTGCTTTCGGGGTCCTTTTTTTGTTGTTTATCATGTCTTTGTAAATGATTTTATTTTCATGTTGATTTTTTTGTTATTATTGAGACTAATTATTGTTATTCTTATTGTTCATTACAGTTATATTGTAAATTAATGATAATAGCGAATTCATTTTTGATTAATAATAAATAATTGCAGTAGGCCTATTCATTGGTTATCCAACAAATTACCACAACTTAGAAACTGTGTGTGATCACTGAGTAGTAATTTATTTGTATATTAATTATTTATGTAGTATTTATTATGAATTTTTAATATTTATTATTATAATTTTATGCTTATTGTTTGTACTGATAGCAGTAGTACTTGTTATTCAACTGTTTCCTTTTGAATGCTGATTAGGTATATGCTTGCTGCTTTTATGGCAGTTGTTGTCTCATGTTTAATGAAATTGGTTTGTGGTTCTATGTTAGTTAAATTGTAAGAATGAAAATTGGGTTTTATCAATTACAGAAGAGCACGTCATACAGGTTTTTATTGATGTTAGAGTTCTACCAAAACAGTGTCTATGTTGCAAGGTTATAAAATTATGTTGTTATGCAATTTATAATATTGGGCTTCGCACTTGGCGCGCAGAGAGTTTAGCCTGTAATAATACAAGCTGTATCAAAAATTACCGGCTCTAAAACAAAATGTATGGTACGGTTTCCTATAAAGCGTACATTTATACAATAATATGCATACAGACCCAATTATAATTTATAAATCTCTTTCTAACCTTAACAAAATTTTGGTACCATATTTGAAACAGTGCTATTTTAATTTTTTAATTAATTATTAATATTGGTTAATATTTCTAGAACACTGTTACGCACTGTTATGAATGTCATTGATATTCTTACTGTTTGTTTTCTAAAAATAATTTGCTGGTGTAGCTAATAAAGTTTCTAGTAGTAGGCTACATTAGAAAAAGGTTTATTTTTCTTGTACAACTAGTAGTACAGTTAGAACTAGTAGGTACTGTAACATAGTAAACAATAAAATAATAAACACTACACTTGGTATTCTATAAATTTGGTCGGTCCGCACACATCAAAATAAAAAACCTTAACACTTTTTAACTGTAATGATCACACTGAACGACTGTTGATTGAACACTGAATGACAATATTCACTGTGCGTTTCATTCATTATTTAGACGTATGTAGTTGATAATCTTTTGCTGTCAAAACCAGTATTATTTGTAAATAAACGGTGTCTACTAATAAGCCTATAACTGAATAACAATAATAACTGATGATTAATTATAATACATTACATCACTCCCCATTCGCTTTGCATTGTATTTTACTACGAAATATAGAAAAATATATGCATTAGTTTTGTAAACAATCTATAACACTAGGCGAGGGACAGGTGGATGTAGTATATGTAAGTTGATTCATTCGAATCTTCAACACACCGGATGACATGCTTATACTTATACAGTTGTATGAGTTTTACTACGATTACAACGCCATCTTGCTCTGCCAGTTATGTACAGCATCATTTCATGACCATTATGGCATAGACTGTGTTTTAGTAAAACTACAATGTCAATTAAAAACTACATGATGCTCTCTTCTGTATTTGGTAAATCCCAAATTTTAAACATACCAACATTCAGTCGGTTGTAAAACAAAAAATTGTACCAAAGTTACTAATGGCAGGTTATCTTGGTCTAATTCTATCTCATATCTGTTATATTATTTTAGTGTAGGGAAATTTTTCTATTTGTTATTATTGATAGGGTTTTTAAAATTCAAATGAAATTTTTGTTTTGTTTAACATTCGACTGAAATGAAATCTATTAGGTGTATACAGTGAAAGTTAACCACCTCACCTCATGTTGACCACTATTTTAGGACCTTAAATTGCTTACTATTCATTCGTTTTAAATTTTCGAGGTGATAATGTATGTTAAGCCAAATACTTTTTACTTTCTCTTGCCTATATGAATATATAGGAAGGAGAGTATTGTTGTCATGTCGATTTTTCAAAATCGAGTTTTCACCGGACCTACATGTTTTCAGACCCCCTGAACCCAAAAAACATGTTTTTAGCGGTTGGTGTGTGTGTGCGTGCGTGCGCGTGCGTGCGTGAGTGTGTGAACAGAATATCTGTAGAAAGGAGCGTCGTATGAAGTTGAAACTTGTAACTTAAGTTAGATACTACTATCGGACCCGACATGAACATTTTCATCAAAATCAATCAACCGGAAGTGGTAGTTTATACGTGTCAATTTTCACTTTTTTACGATTCTTTCAAAAACGGCTCCTACAATTTTTTTTTAAATCACCTTATTTACTAAATTTTTAATGCTCTACATGATAGGGTAGGCTCCACGTCTGCTGAAATTCTTGGAGAGGCTGTTTTTTCGTAAAATATTGTTTTTTTAAAATTGCGACTTAAATATGCATTTTAGCGCAAAAATGTATATAATAAAAGTTGTAGACAATTTAAAAACCTACAAATTTTATTTCAAACATTTTTTTGTATGATGCTTAGTCATACAAAAAAAAAAGCTGCTGCAATCACTTTACCAATGTGAGAGTGCAAATACTTATACAGAAGCTTCTTTTGATATTACATAATATGGCATAGTCAGAGTTATCTCCTCTGAAAGTAATGAATTTCATTATACAGCCAGACCCTTGTGGTGAATGAAGTGAATGTCATTTGCAGGGTGGAAAGTAGATGGTTTTCAGAGGGCTTAGTGTGCTGATAAGCATACTTTTCCTCTCAGAAAGGCAATGTTAAAACACCTCACTCCTCTTTTTACTTAGTAAAGCCTTTTGAGGTTCAAACTAGCCTTTCGGCTGTTAAATGTATTAATGTAACTTATAATTTCTTGACATGTTCTATACTCCCTTCGGAAGTCCCCTGCGCATGCAATTAAGAGAAAAAAAATTATCGGGCATACTCCCGGAAAATATATAAATAAATTTATTGTTATTATTATTATCTTTGAGCTTATTATCTTGTGTAGGATCTTTCGTTTGAACCTCTGGAATTTTATTTTATAGATTATAAAAAATGCACTTGTTTTATTACCAAAAAAGTGATGATTGGCTGTTAAATTCGCCTGGACAATTTTTATTTAATGTTATTGCAATCAGTTATTTTATGGATAGTTGATGATGATTATTATTATCAGGGCATATTGTTATCGAGGCGTGTGCTCTATGAACCATGCATTCTGTCTCAATAGCATCTAAAAAAAGGAGAAAGTGCATTGTAGTTATAACTCAGTGGATAAAGCATTAAATTTCACTCTTACTCCTGTCATCTCTTTCGGTTCAGTAAATCAGTAGCTACTTCGTCACTGGTTATTTCTTTACTATAATTTAAAATGATATTGCAACATTAATATCACATCTATTATTCACATAAAAAATATTTATTACTTGCAGGTTCTGTATAATTAAAAATCTGGTGTGAAATACTACACGACTTTCTCTTGCCAATGCAAATAATGAACAATATTACCTAACATTAGTAATAAAACATTAGAAATAAACAAAAAGCTAACCTCAGAATACATAACCTTATTTTAATCATGTGTGAATGATGCAAAATGAAAATCAACCTCAGCTTGGCTTAAAAATACAGAAAATAACTCTTTCATGCTAAACTAGGCTCTGTAGAGAAAAATGCTGAAAATTAAAGTTGTAGATCTTTTAATTTCCTATAAATTTGATTACATACACTATTGTTGTAAAATGTATACTAAGGCTGAAATCTTAAAACATCGATTTTTTTACTGATTTTCATGGAAAAAAACAGAATATCACAAATTACCACTAAACTAAGTAGTATAAAAAGAAGTATTTAAACAAAAATTGTAGGGTTTAAATTGTTTACAACTGTATTTAAACAAAAATTGTAGGGTTTAAATTGTTTACAACTTTTATTATATACACTTTTGCTCTAAAATGCATATTAAGGCCACAATCTTAAAAAAACAATTTTTTTACGTGAAAACTGCCTTTCCAAGAATTTCAGCAGACATGGCGCCCACCCTATTTTGTAGAGCATAAAAATGGTGGAAATGAGGCGATTTTAATAAAAATCGTATGAGCAGTTTTTAAAAAAAATTGCAAAAAAGTGAATAATGACACGAATAAACTACTACTTTTGTTTGACCGATTTTGATGAAAATGTTCGTGTCAGGTCCGGTAGTAGTATCTAACCAAAGTTTCAAGTACGACGCTCTGTTCTTGAGATATTTTGTTCACACATACACACACAGACCAATCGCTAAAAACATGTTTTTGGGTTCAAGGGGTCTGAAAACATGTAGATCTGGTGAAAACTTGATTTCGAAAAATCGACATGAAAACAATACTTTCCTTCCTATCTGCATGATGTGCAAGCTTATTTCTAACATCAGACTAACATTGACTAACTTTTACCGATACTACATTGTTCAATTTTCCTATAATTTTATTTTTTAATTGACATGTTTTGGTTTTTTTTTTTTTTTTTGTTTAACATCCGACTGTTCTGCAATTACTGCTAATGCAGACGATGAATGATGAAATGATTTTTTGTAACGTATGAAAAAATGCCGTGCCTGAGTGGGATTCGAACCCAAGACCGCATGATGAGAGGCGAGCACGTTACCAACTTCGCCAATGCGGCCGGCACATGTTTTGGTGGATCCACCATCATCAGGATGTATAAATTTAAAACACATTGAAATTAATTTTATTAAAATTTTCTAGATGTTATATTTTTAGTCATAAAGGAGTTTTGTACATGTTTTAAAAAATTTAACAAATTTAGTTTTAATTTTTTACAACTTATTATACTCTCATAATGGTGGATCCACCAAAACATACAAATTAAATATTCAGATCACAGGAAAAGTGAACTATAAAGCAGCTGTAAAAGGTTAGTAAAAATTTCAATATTTTTACATTATCCTTGTTAACTAATAATATTGTTTCAGGTGAACACAATGCATTGTCGTCGTTGTTCTGGTATGTGTGGAGAAAAATCTGCGACTTTTAAACGTTCACATCATTCACATGTCAATGGTAATAGCTTACAGACTATTCGCACTTCAAAATATAAAACTGATTGTGTTACAAAAACTGACTTTAAATGCAACCGAAGTCATGGAGCTATCCTCAAACAATTTAGTTCATCAGAGACCGATTGCAAATGTGTTACCAATCATAAATGTGTTTATCGACCACCTGGATGTAGGAGAGTTAGATTTGTTGCTGGTCATGAGGTGATAAGAGATAAGGTATGTATTTATGTTGTAGTTACGAGGAATGTGTAGAAAGTAAGTGACGTTTTTATCTGATGGTATCACAGCGCTAATTGGGGTTATGTTGCTCCGCTCATGCGCACTAGTCATTGCCTCTGTACTGAGCCCATAACAATTGATTTGTCTTGTATTTTATTTTTTCTGTAATTGTTTACAATGTTTAAAACAATTGTGAGCCTATTGTGAGATTCGTTCTGTTATCCGGTGTTTTTAACACAGGTAACATTAAACATGCCGAAATTCATTATCAGAAAATAGAGATTTATGATGAAAATGCCATGAGTAATGGAATGGCGTGGAACATTCAATGAAGGACAGACAAATATCCATAACGAAACCCGGAGTGGGTGCAATGAATCTGCTGTGAATGATGATTTGGTTAGGAAAGTGAATGAGAAAATTCATGAGAATAGAGGTAAAACTGTCAGTGCAGCATGATATAGTGAGTTTTTGAGAAAATTTATGCGTTCAATTTATCAGTTTAAAATAAAAGGAGAGAAATTCTGAATCAAGAAATTGTGTTGCTCTATGCAAATTCTCAGCTCCATGTTGCTGGTGACACTCAAAGGCTAATTCAGCAGTTCATTTAGGTTCATTGTAGTTCATTACAATTTTATTAAGTTGGCAAGACCATTTCAAATGTAATAAATCAACTCATTTCTTATCTACCATGGTAATGAAAGGAAGTTTTAAAATTGTGTGTATTCAAAAATAAATCCATATTAAATACTGAAGGTATGTAAAATACACGAAAGCACTCTTATGAGAACATTGGTGAATGTATACTGTGGTGGTTTTAAAAACTATATTAATAATAAATTAAAAGTGTTAAAAGTACATTTATTGTTTGATGAAATAATATACGAGGTGTGGCTATTAAATAACAAGACAAACGTAAAAAAATTTATTTTTGTTTTATACATAATAACTTATTGTCACCTTCAATATACACTCCTTCTCTATCCCTACAACGCTCCATGCGAATTTTCCATTGTTGGAAACAGTGCTGGAAGTCATCTTCTGGCAGCTCCTTCAGGACAAGTGCCGCTTTCTATTTTACAGCTTCCACAGACTCAAATCTTGTCCCTTTTAATGCAGATTTCACCTTAGGGAACAGGTAGAAGATAATAATGTGATGAAATGTGGTTTTTTACTTATGATCCGGAAACGAAGCTCCAATCCATGCACTGGAAGAGCCGAACTTCACCGAGAGCCAAAACAGCTCGAATGAGCAAGTCGAAATTTAAAGCAAATGATGATTGTGTTTTATTTTATATCCATGGGATTGTGTACCTTCACTGGGTTCCTGAAGGTCAAACAATTAATCAATATTACTACCTTGAGGTACTTTCTAAACTACGTCAAAGAGTAAGGAAAAAATGCCTCGAAATGTGGAAGGACAAATCAAGGGTTCTCCACCAAGACAATGCGCCAGCTCATTCTGCGTTCGCTGTCAAGAGGTTCCTAGCCAAGTACAGCATCTCAGTATTAGAACATCCACCTTATTCACCAGATCTTGCACCATGTGATTTCTACCTGTTCCCTAAGGTGAAATCTGCATTAATAGGGATAAGATTTGAGTCTGTGGAAGCTTTAAAAGAGAAAGCGGCACGTGTCCTGAAGGAGCTGACAGAAGATGACTTCCAGCACTGTTTCCAACCATGGAAAATTCGCATGGAGCATTGTAGGGATGAGAAGGAGTGTATATTGAAGGTGACAATAAGTGATTATGTATAAAATAAAAATAAAATTTTTTACGCCAGTCTCATTATTTAATAGCCCCACATCATACAGTATATACAATACTGTATGATATTGTTAATTATCTTTTATCAAACTTCCTATGCAGGTATTTTCAGCAGCTATATTATATTGATAATTTAACCATTTATTCTTCTTTACAACCACCAGTAATACGGTAAAAGAGTAAACATTAACTAATTATAGCTCTTTCGTGTATTTTATACATAAATATCTTCAGTAATTTTTCTTTTTCTTCAATTCATTGATATTTAAAACTTCCTATTTCTAACATAGCAGTTTTAAATTTTAAATGTCAGTGACTTGAAGAAATGAAAAATTACTGAAGATGTGTATAAAATACACAAGCGCTATAATCGGTAAGTGTTTACTGTTTTCTGTATTACTGGTGGTTTTAAAGAAGAGTATATATTTAAATTATTAATTATATATGTGTGTTATGTAATATAAAAAACCTCCAAGTACATAATAGATGTACACTCACCTCATTAAAAAAGGCAATAGGCCTTTTCGGATATCATGTATCCATTTTTAGTTGCAGTAATAATAATAATTATAATAATTCTATATTATATAATTTTAAACAATACTTAAGAAAATGTTTAACAGAATTATTTACGTGTATATATATGTTGTATGGATTGCAGTATGCAGAATCAAAACTTAGCTGTTCTGACGAATCCTCCAGCAGTGAAGAAAGTTCATCCGAAGAAGAAATTAGATCTGATAAACATAGATCATCAGAAAAATGGTTGAAGGAGTTACAAAGTTTTAGGGAAACTAATTGGTTTGACTGTCATGCTGAAGCAAGTCATGGAAGTAAATTGATTGATCGAGTGCGGAAGCCAACTTCTGATGATCGTAAGTGCCTACTAATATATTTATAACTACTACTAATAGTATTCGTAACTGAACAAATAAAATTTAATAAATGATCTGATGAATCTAGGTTATCCAAAATAATTAAGGAGTATTCGTTTTCAGATAACTTAAATTTTACAAATATGGAAGTAACAAGAAATGAAGGTTAATTTATTAAAACATTGGTTTTTTTTACTTTTTCTTACCTTTATAAATATATAGGAAGGAAAGTATCGTATTCATGTCAATTTTTCGAATTCGAGTTTTCACTGGATATACACGTTTTCAGACCCCCTGAACTCAAAAAACATTTTTTAGCCATTGATCTGTGTGTGTGTGTGCGCGCGCGCATGCGTGTGTGTTAGTGCGTGCGTGTGAACAAAATATCTCAAGAACAGAACATTTTACCAAGTTGAAAATTGGAACTTAAGTTAGGTACCTTTAGAGGACCCGATGTGAACATTTTCATCAAAACCGGTCTACTGGAAGTAGAAGTTTATTTGTGTAATTTTTCACTTTTTTTGCAATTTTCTCAAGAACGGTCTATGATTTTCTTAAAAATCATCTCATTTTATACAATTTTTATGCTCTACATTATAGGGTAAATGCTATGTCTGCTGAAATTCTTGGGAGGTGTGCTCTTGTATAAAAAATGGTTTTTTTTAAATTGCAGCCTTATGTATTGTAGGGTAAAAATGTATATAATCAAAGTGTAGACAAGTTAAAAACCTACAGTTTAATTCAAAACATTTTTTTGTATAAAGCTTACTTTAGCAGTAATTAGTGATTTCCTGTTTCTTTTTTCATGAAAATTGTAAAAAAATAGATTTTTTTAAGATTTCGGCCGTAGTATACATTTTACAACAAAAGTGTATATAATCGAATTTTAGAAAATTAAAAGATGTACAACTTTTAGTTAAAGCATTTTTCTACAGAGTGTAGTTTAGCGTGAAAGAGTGATTTTCTGTACTATTAAGCCAAACTAAGGTTGGTTTTCATTTTGCATCATTCACTCATGATTAAAATAAGATTATTTTTTTTGAGGTTGGTTTTTTTGTTTATTTCTAATGTTTTATTACTAATGTTAGGTTGTAGTGTTCATTATTTGCATTGGCAAGAGAAAGTTGTTTGAGGGTTTCTAACCAGATATTTCAGTTTACAAAAATTGTCTTTTTAACAAGCATTCAATGCATTTTAACTCAAATACCATTTTTATATCTTCAAATTCCTATTTCAAATGAACGTTGCTTCTTGATGTGAAATATGCGCTGATGGCGTGTTCCATCTTGTTGCCTGTATATGCCTTCTGTATTAGGGTTGGTTTGCTCCTGTCTGCAGTTATTACGTATAATAGAATAAAAATTACAGTCCCTCACTCTCTGTTTTTTATTCCTTGTTCTACTTAGCTCTTCTTCCTTCCTATGTCACATCCTATTCCGGCTTGTTCCTTCTCTGTGTCTTAAAATGTCAACTTAAAATGCTGCTGTATCTGTTCTGAACCGTTCAGAAAACTATCAATAGTAGAGGATCTCATGCCATCCATTCAACCTACAGATTTTTGGTTGAGTTGAGAAATCTGCAGTGCTAAAATGTAAAAGTTTTCTGGCCAGAAGAGCGACTTAGGAATCCAGTATGTTATTGAAGAAATTTGAATGGTTTTTCATGGTTTAAATTGTTTTCATATGTTGTGCAAGTGCCTATCTTAAGTTAATAGTACATATGTTGATGGGTTTTTTATAAGAACTGTAATCAGGGCCGTGCGTTAAATTTTTGTCGTACACTTTTTTGCTAATTGTGTTTAGATACTCTCAAAGGAATACCTAAATATAAATCTTTCTTTTGTTTCACATTAACCAACTATCAAATGTTTATAATATTTTCCCTATAGTACAGTTTTTTCAGCATTTGCTTGGATGTTTTTTATTTTGCATTCATGATGATGCAAGTCACCAAAATGCTTCCCTTTAAATGGGTATTTTTTAAAATAAGCTTTAGATTTTAGGAGTGGCTGCATGGTATAATAAAACAAAAGTAATACCTTTGCGCTGTCGGATCAAAAATCTTTCGATGAGCACTTATCAACAATGCACCTTCACCAGAAGACAAAGTCAAAGAGTACTGAA
Organism: Catonia carolina; assembly: GCA_035578175.1. Taxonomy (NCBI): domain Eukaryota; kingdom Metazoa; phylum Arthropoda; class Insecta; order Hemiptera; family Achilidae; genus Catonia; species Catonia carolina. The sequence continues at coordinate 32,825,855 of JAQMRL010000007.1, read as the reverse complement.
AGCACTGAGGGAGAGGCATATAATAAATCATAAATCGTGTTCATAAATATCAGAATAACATAGAGCAATATAGAAAATTGTTGTATAAAGATTTTTAATTGTATGAATAAAATTTGTTTTTTTCAATTTTGCTATTATGCTGCTCCATTATGGTGCCGCTTCTGTATCATAGCTTGGCACGGCCCTGACTGTAGTTATAAAATTGTACCCTGATGATGTCGCACAAGCATGATTGCTGGTGTAAAACGTATAAGATCTACTTCTGCCTATGTGAATGTTAATTTTATACTTTGAAGCTGCACTTTATAAATATAATCCAGTTTATTAACAAAAAGGTTTATTTTTTCTTTTAGACGAGTATAAATTTCTACTTGATGAGAGGCTTTGTCTAATTCCTGTAACCTCTAGTAGTAAATACTGCAGTGGATCTCGTCATTTATTTCCACCGAATTCCGAGTGTGATAGAGTTCATAATCTTAAAAAACATGCAACCTCTAGGGCTGAAATGACAAGGAAGGGAGCTTGTCAAAGTAAATTTTTAACTTACAAGACTGATACAAGAAAATCAAATGATTTGAGATATCAAATGGGTAAGTCTTTGAATCAATATGGTCTGAATGTTTTTAATTTGAATTTAATTAATTCTAATTTTAATATAAGTAAATCTTAAAAATGGTTACCTTCATTGCCCAGTGGTTAGTTGGCTACGCTGCAAAGCAGAGATCCTGAATTCAATTCTTGGCTAGGGTCTGGATTATTATTACACATTTAAACCGACTGTTTCTGAAACCAAAGTAGTCGCTACAGATGAGGTGTTGTGTGACAAAAAATTAAATATATATTTTTAAAATGCTTTTATAGCTTTCAATTAATCTAAATTAAAAAATTACTGCCAGTTTTCACCAACATGTACTTCTCTTGGCCCTTAAATTTGTTAATTTTTTTTAAAATCAGCTGATTTAATTTTCTTCTTATTTATCAGAAATGTGTTGGTGGATCTACTATCATCGAAGTATATAAACCGTACGAATTGTAGTTAATTAATTTATTAAAAATTTTCTTCTTTTAGTAAAACTAAGTTTTTTATGAGTGACGTAGTAATTTCACCAGCATTTTGTGCTGGCTTATTATTGCCCACCTCATAGCGGATACGTTGATCACTCACTGGGTTAGGTAGTTCAGAGCCATAAAAGTGTGTTGGTTTTGAGGATATAATGATTTTCAGTTAGTTAACAAATTTTTAAATGCTTTGCACCCTAAATTTGATCATTTTTTTACTCAGGTATATTTAGGTATAAATAGAACAAAACTCTTTATCACTTTTGCTTTCTGTTTTATGGGTTAAACTTGTCGTCGGTTTTACAGTTCAGTGGGTAAATGATTTATCCACGTTTTCTGAGTCAAGGATGATGTGGTTAGCGGAAAATCAATAATAGGGTTCTAGGTTTTTGCCAAAGCATAACAAAAACATTCTCTTCTTTTTTATGCACCAAGGCTTCCTTAACATTTCCAAAATCTTCTGGCTCTTTTTTCCCCCAAAAGCAGTCAATTGGATTTCAGACTGGACCAACCTCATTGTCAATATTGCTCTACATGAAATCAACCAAAACGATTTAATTTTGCATTGTACCTCAACAAAAAAGAGGACTGAATTTGACTTTTTTTAGGAATGGGTGTAACCCAAAAATTTCAGATCACTAGATTTATATAATTTTGAATGTTGAACAACATGCCATTAAAAGGTTTTTATAAGTGTAATATTTAATAGGTCTCAAAATTATTGAGCCTGTGGGGCCCAATACCCAAGATTTAAAATTTTGCAAAAAATTATTAAAAATGACTGGAGAGTCGCATAAGAAAATGGAAAACTCACAAAGCTTATGAAATGTTGTTAAAAAACATTTCTCTCATACAGAAAGTGAATCAACCTTGTGAACAGAATATTTAGGAGCACTGTACAACTGTGGTCCTAAAGTAGACAGAAAAATTAAGAAATATTTACAGCAAAGAAATGCTAAGCTCCTGTTTATAGTGAAGTGGCGAGGAGAGCTACGATAAGAGCGGTGAGGAGAGCAACAAGATTGCAAAGAAGTTAACACATATAGTAGAGCAGTGAGGAGCATGATGCTGAAGCCGAAACATCTCAAAATGTCTGTGTCGAAGGAACATAAATTGGTGTATATGGAAAGTAGTGCTACAAAATTGCATGTTTACAACCACTATGTAAGCCAAGCCAACTGTTAAGAAGATGGTCTGTTCATTCAGTAAATGCTGGCAGAGAAGAAAATTGAGAATTTAATCACTTTTACTTAAAATTATGTTTATATCTGAATAAGTTTATAAAGTACTTAAAATGTCAATCTGCAATTTTGACTATATTCTGTGTCAAGTAAGCTCACAAATGCAGCCAACGTGGATGAATTTGATTTGCAATCCAATTAGTACTGAACGATTTCCTCTTAGTTTGCAGTGAGTATGTAGTTTGAAAAAGAAATAGTTGTTATCTTCAATAAGCCTACCTTAATTGTTATGAAAAATTAGTTTTCAGGCAGCTGAAAACAAAAGTTCACCAACGCAAAAATATACTGTACTAATGAATAATGAGAAATGGATATACAGTACTAATGGAACGAATACCTCCGTAGGCTGCCGAATGTGTCCGAACACGCTGGTCTGCGTGTTCAACATCGCTAGCAAAACAAACAATTTATTACTTTCAGCGCCGCTCTTATGCACCTCTCTCCTCTTCGCTCTGCTCCCAGCTCTACTATAAATGTGCCCTATGAAAAGTACATGTTTGTTTCTGCCTCTTCGCTAACCGCGCCACTCCACTATAATCACAGCCTAAGAGTGTGAGGTGGGAGAAAAACTTTCAGAAAATTTTAAAGTCATTGCATTTAATCTATTATGCCCTTAAACAAAAAAGTTTTAGTAATGGTCTTATGTTTATTAATAGACAAGCTCTTATGTTATGTTTTTACATATGTAATCTAGTGTGCATTTGTGTATTCATATCTAATGTTACATTTGTTTCTTTCTTATTATTATGTTTGTTTGTTATATTTACTTGTCTTATGTTTATTTATTGGAAATTTCAGATTCTGGCAAGATTTTAAGTGTGAGAAAAGCTACATCAAATTCAGTCAAACACTTCACCTATATGCCTAATTCTATGGCACTGAGGCATCAAAGAATTGAACGACAACCATTTGATTGAAAAATATCTTAACACGTCAAAATTTGTAGTTGGTGATTTTAAACGTGGGTTAACTGCAATGGTTGAGTGATCTGAATTGTTATGTTGGTTCTAATCTTAAACAAATATGTTGAATTAAGTAGTACTGCAGTGCTACTAAGTTTTCCAACAAAAAAAACAAACAATTGAATTAGCTCTGTTGAATTTGGAACATTTTTAACATTAACCCATTTTTTATTGTATTCAGTATCCTAAATTTACAGTGAATTTTTCTTTGACGAACTTGATTAAAAGGTTTTTGAGATATATTAATTAATTTAATAGTGAAAGTGATGTGAGAAGACAGTTTTTGCTTAATTTCTGTAAAGTATTTGATGAGTTCAAAATTCTGCAGTGGTATGCATATTTCTTGTTATTGTTTTGTCCTACTTAGGACCACATTAAATGATTGTTACTTACGCCTGATTTTTTTTTCATTGGTATTTCTTGTTGTCTTTCCTTTCTTTTGGGACCCTTAAAATTCATTAACCCTTTTACTTTCTCATGCCTATATGAATATATAGGGAAGGAAAGTATTGTTTTCATGTTGATTTTTCATCAGACATATATGTTTTCAGGCCCCTTTCTCCTAAAATACAAGTTTTTAGCAATTTTGTCTGTGTGTATAAGCAAAGTATCACAAGAACAGAATATTGTACAAAGTTGAAACTTGAAACTTTAAGTTAGGTACCACATGGAGACCCAACACAAACATTTTGATCAAAATTGCTTTACCCGAAGTAGTAGTTTATTGGTGGAATTTTTCACTTTTTGTGATTTGCACAAAAACGGCTTCTACATTTTTTAAAAAACTGCTACTACCTTTTTTATGCTCTACAAGGTGGGGTACCTGCCATGTCTGCTGAATTTCTTGGTGGGGCTGTGCTTTCATGGTAAATCAATTTGATCTACTTACGTGTGTTCCGATAAATCCACCATAATGAGAGTTTATAAAATATAATTTTAAACTATTTAAAACCAATAGAAGATGTAGCATCTTTAGTCATCTAAATACAGTATAACTTGGTGGGTAATTCGAATAAACTCGTATTCCCCTTGAAAAGCATATTAAAATCTTATTAAAAATGGTATGGCTAATTCAAAGTTTATTTGAATTATTTTTTTGTTTATTTCTAATGTTTTATTACTAATGTTAGGTTATACTGTTCAATATTTGCATTGGCAAGAGAAAGTTGTGTGAATGTTTCACACAAGATTTTTAAACTTTGAATTTTTTTTTGGTCAGATGTTAAACCGAAAAAAAATTCAGTTTAAAAATATGGTGTGAAACATTCACACAGCTTTCTCTTGCCAATGCAAATATTGAACAGTATAACATAATATTAGAAATAAACAAAAAACTAACCTCAATAAACATAACCTAATTTTAATCATGAATGAAAGACGTAAAATGTAAATCAACCTCAGTTTGGCTTAAAAATATGGAAAATTACTCATTCACGCTAAACTGGCTCTGTAGATAAAAATGTTTTAAATACAAGTTGTAGATCTTTTAATTTTCTATAAATTTGATTGTATACACTTTTGTCGTAAAATGGATGTTAAGGCGGAAATCTTAAAAAAATCAAGTTTTTACACGTTTTCGTGAGAAAAAACAGAAAAACGCTAATTGCCGCTAAACTAAGCAATATACAAAAAAATGATGGAAATAAAAGTTATAGGAATTTAAATTTTTTACAACTTTCATTTCATACATTTTTGCGCTGAAATATATATTAAAGCCGCAATCTTAAAAAAGATTTTTTTACAAGAAACCAGCCTCCGCAAGAATTTCAGCAGACATGGCGCCTACCCTATCTTGTAGAGCATAAAAAATTTAGTAAATGAGGCAAATTTTAAAAAAAATTAAAGGAGCCGTTTTTGAGAAAATCACAATAAAGTGAAAAATGACACGAATAAACTACTACTACCGGTTGATGAATTTTGATGAAAATGTTCGTATCAGGTCCTCTAGTGGTTTTCTTGTAAAACCTAACTTAAGTTTCAAGTTCGTAGGATGTTCCGTTCTTGAGATATTCTGTTCTCACACACACAAACCAATAGCTAAAAACATGTTTTTTGGGTTCGGGGGTCTGCAAACGTGTAGAATCGGTGAAAACTCGATTTTGAAAAATCTACATGAAAACAATACTTTCTTTCTGATATGTTCATGTAGGCAAGAGAAAGTAAAAATATGTTATTTGGTTTATTTGAAGTTTTTCAAAGGAAGAAAATAAATATTTGTTTACCTAGGGTTTTCGTAGACAGGAAATGAAATTTTGTACCTGCTGCATTTGGGTTGAAAATAGACACAATTCCAGAATTCCAGCCTGTACACCATAAAGACTTTGAACATTGTAAAGTGAATTTCACTTTCACAGAGACTTGCACTGTATGATCGGTTTGGGATTTCCCCAGTTGAATTTACACCCTCATTCTTAAACCGTTTTCAGTCACAGTATAGAAGGCTCACTGTAGAGTACACAAGTGCGTACAGTGTGTGGAATTTGTGTTGTACAATTTATGTACATACATTTTTTGTTTGCCCATAACAGATAGGTGGAGTGTCAAATTATTTACACTCAATCTGTTAGTTGCAGGGCTAAAATAAATAGTTCTGTTTCTTATCACATGGTCAGATAATTAAATGACTGAATCATTTAAGAACAGAAGACGTAGAGGTGTAAAAGACACTAATCAGAGTTATCTCCTGTGAAAGTAATGGATTTCATTATACAGCCAGACCCTGTGGTGAATGAAGTGAAAGTGTCATTTGCAGAGTGGAAAATATATGCTTTTCAGAGGGCCTGGCATGCTGATAAGTGTACTTTTCCACTCAGTGAGGAAGGCAATGGTAAACCGCACGCCTCGATTTACTTAGTAAAACCTCTACAGGTTCAAACCAACCTTTTGGCTGATGACCTAAACAACAACATTTTTGTAAACTAGGTGCAGTACATTTTAGTACTGTATTGTTTTCATTTCAGTTAAAATTTAATTGCTGTACAGTTAAATTAATTTTAACAATGGCTAAGTTTGCCCCGTACAAGTACAACGAGTTTAACTTTGGACGAAAAAGTTAAAGTGATTCAAGATGTGGAACGGAGTACAAAACTTAAGTGTGACATAGCTAAAGAATACAGGATTTTACCAAACACTTGATATCGTCTTTCTGAAAAAAAAATCTGATGTGAAACACTCACACAACTTGCTCTTGCCAATGCAAATTATGAAAAATATAGCTTAACATTAGTAATAAAACATTAGATTTAAACAAAAAAACTGACCTCAATAAACATAACCTAATTTTAATCATGAGTGAAAGACGCAAAATGAAAGTCAACCCTCAGTTTGGCTTAAAATTATGGAATATCACTCTTTCACGCTAAACTAGGCTCTGTAGAGAAAAATGCGAAAGTAGTAGTTTATTCTATGTCATTTTTCATTTTCTCACGATTTTCTCAAAAACGGCTCCTACAATTTTTTTAAAAATTGCCTTGTTTACTAAATTTTTTATGCTCTACAAGATGGGGTAGGCACCATGTCAGCTGACATTCTTGGAAAGGCTATTTTTTCGTAAAAAATTGTTTTTTTTAAGATTGCGGCTATATGTAATATGAATTTAAGTGCAAAAGTGTATATAATAAAAGTTGTAGAGAATTTAAAACCATACAACTTTTAATTCAAACATGTTTTTGTATAATGCTTAGTTTAGCAATAATTAGTGATTTTCAGTTTTTATTCATGAAAATCTTTAAAAACAATCAATTTTTTAAGATTTCAGCCTTAGTATGCATTTTATGGCAAAAGTGTATATAATCAAATTTATAAGAAATTAAAAGATCTAAAACTTTTATTCAGAGCATTTTTCTCTACAGTCTAGTTTAGCATGAAAAAGTGATTTTCTGTATTATTGAGCCAAACGGAAGTTGATTTTCATTTTGCATCATTCATGCACGATTAAAATAAGGTTATGTTTTTTGAGGTTAGTTTCTTTGTGTATTTCTAATGTTTTATTACTATTGTTAGGTTATATGGTTCATTATTTGCATTGGCAAGAGAAAGTTATGCGAGTGTTTCACACCAGATTTTTGTTTATAGCTAGGATTTTCTAAAATAAATAAAAAGAACAAATATATTTAATCATAATATATTTCAGTGTATACTTTTATTAACCTGCAAGTGACCACAGACTACCTAGATAACACACATTGCACCAAAATTAATAGCTATACAATATATACAAAATATGAAAATAATGTGCTAACAAAAAGGGCCAACAGCAATTTATTTTTACATACAATACCTAACAACACTGTACAACATGTCAATCCAGCAACAACACAATTACATTTACAAAAAAACACATATCTCAAATTTATTATTCAGTTGATTACTAAATGCAAAATAAATACATTCATAATGTTCACTGAAATTTGTACTGACAAACAATCTTTTTCAATTAACATGTTCAATGTGAATTTCAAACTGTTTTCAAGAGATATTTTCAGATTATGCATTTAATTTAAGCAGATGATCAATGTTTTTGAATCCAGAATTAAAAAATATATAAATAATTTAACTTCAGGGAAATTATGATTAAAAGTTTACTCCTGATTAAAAATTGAAGGTTAACTAAAATTACAGTAAGGAAGCATTGTTAAAGACGTAAGAAATATTAATGGAATACAGTGAAAAATTTCCAAAACGTCCACCAACATTAAACTGAAACATTTGTAATTATGGGAGGAAGTCATGACATAAATTAAATTTCTAATTTACCATCAACAAACATAAAAGTTGGCAGTATGATCTATAGAAATTAACAAAATAAATTTAAAAAAAAATATTGTATACACATGTACATTACTTCTTGATATAATCCCTGCCCAGATTTCAGCGTTCGTCATATTATGGCACCAGCCTATCGATATTCCCTCAACAAAAAAACTCCATCTAGAGCTGAACAGCAGTCAAGATCCATCAAAGCCTCACACCAACTCTAGCATTAAGACTGTATGTACTTAATACCTTTATCTAAAATTATTTATAAAAATGATGCATTTACATACCGAGTGGCCCGTATGTCAGTTTTCTCATGAAATAGGATATTTTGTATCAATAAGTTTATAACATTGTTACGTTAGCAGCAACCACGTATTATATTAATTGTTGTCCATTGTTGTCGGCCGCATTGGCGCAGTTGGTAACGTGCTCGCCTCTCATCATGCGGTCTTGGGTTCGAATCCCATTCAGGCACGGCATATTTTCATACGTTACAAAAATCATTTCACCCTTCACCGTCTGCATTAGCAGTAATTGCAGAACAGTCGGACGTTAAACCAAAAAAAAAAAAAAAAAGTTGTCCATTGTAGTAAGGTGAGTCTCTTAGACTCTTTCATCTTTAATTCAAGTTCTTCTCGAGGGGGATTCCCTTAGGCGATTGAAATTTTGTGACAGCCGCTATTCGCACAGAAGCCGATCTAAGTTTCTTGCGATCAATTTTGTAGTGTGTTGAGGTATTTTCAAACTCCATGAACCAGTTAATCGGTGTAACTGCATGTACTCATAAAGGAGCTTAATGTGCCAGGTGTTATGGTATGGGGAAAAATTTCGAGTACTGCATGGATAGATACTTATTTTTTTGAGGGAAATGTTAACTCTTTCTAACCCAGTGTGACATAGAAGTCATATTGGAGTGAAATAACAGACCTCAAAATTTTAGATGTTAGAGACAACTTTGGATTAAAGTGCCAGGTGTTATGGTATGGGGAAAAATTTCGAGTACACTGCATTGATAGATACTTATTTTTTTGAGGGAAATGTTAACTTGGAAAGTTACTAACAGGTGCTGCAGGAACTAGTCTTTCCGGAACTTGAAAACAATCTGTTAACAATTTTCAATTGCACATCTAGGAAGAAGATGGGGCCCTAGCATACTTTGGTATCAAGTTCAAGAGCTTTTGTTCCAAATTTAACAAATGGATTGGTCGCTATAGTACAATTGATTGCCCTGCGTGCTCACCAAACTTAACCCCATGTGATTTTCACTGTGGGGTATTATAAAGGATGGGTGTCTTCTTCAAAACCTCAAAACCTAGCCAAACTAAAAAGCATAATAGAAAATGCATTTGACACCGTCAATGAAGATAAATTGTTATTGTTGAAAATTTGCCAATCAGTTTTAAGTCGTTGTATAAAGTGTATAGACACTAATGGTGGATATTTTGAACAACTGCTATAACAAAGGTACTATAGGTATTATGTAAGTACAGTCAAATAATAAATCTGTTTTCTTCCCTGTAGGTTTCTTATTCCGTTTATTTGTAACGCCTTCATTTTTACTTCTTCCGTATGTGGGAAAACTGACATATGGTCGATGGTTTTCGGTTTTTATGTATAGCCTACTATTTATTTCATATTTATTGGTAATTGTTTTTCCAGTCTTAATGTACATTCTTTAAATTAGACTTGTGAAAATGAACATTTCATGAAGAAAATAAAATATTTTGTTGTAATTAAATTGTAATGACACGTCATACATAATGTATATCATTTTATGTGACAATAAAAGTTTATTTATTTATTTAATTGATATACCTTAAGTGCCACTCCTAATTTGGCACCATCTAATTTTCATCTTTTCATAAAATTAAAAAGTATTGGTTGGCTACTCAACACTTGGAAAGCAATGTTTAACTCATCTGTGTAGTTCCAGAGAGGATAGGCAGTTCTCTTTGCAGAGGGAAGGGTTGGACTTTTGTAATGATACATTTTTAAAATTTATTTTGTTAATTTCTACTTTTAAATCAGAGGTTAATTTATTAAAATTTGTAAAACATCCACATTGAACAGGTTAAAGACTAAGTAAACAAGAACTATACATATATTGTAGCTAAACTATAATGCTTTCAGGAAGACAATGAGAAACACTGAATTTACCGTTCAATATTTTAATATTAATTATAAATTACTGACTAATGAACAGAAGAGACGAGCATTATACAAGACAAACAATTCACTTAACACATATTATGTGCATTATATGATGTTAAATCATTTAAAAAATTAAGTAGATATTTATTATGTAAAATAGTTTATCATAGCCTTCTTTCTTTCTAAATTAATTATTTCATTATTACTGTGTTTGTCACACATGTGGTGAGCCCTTTACATCCAACATGAGTGTTTTAAATGTTTGACGATAAACAGAACTCCTTTAAAAACTTCAAATATGTTATTTTAAACAATCAAGGGCTCTATATATTCTTGACAGTTGTGTATTTAAGTTAAAGTTTTAACTGATGAAATTAATTATAATTTGAAAAAAAGTTGATATCACTGTTTTTTTCAGTCACAGTAAGTATTTTTATTATATTTATATATTTATTGATATTAAGCAGAATTTTGAAGATCATGACAGTTGATGGCAGATAAAATTAATATTTAAAAAAAAATCTTAATTAAATTAATCTTAATTAAATCTTAATTAAATATTTTAAAAAAAATATTTAAAAAAATAATCCAAAAAAGCTATTTATTTATTCACTTTTCCACTGTTTTAATCAATCATTATTTACTATAAAACTAATTTCACCTAACTTTACAGCAATAATTTTTAGGTTCTTCTGAAAAACTGGACAATGGTAGAATTTTCCCTTTAGGACTGGTAATTTTATCTTTGAACTAGTAATTTTATTTTTGAATTGGTAATTTTATCATCGGTCCATTGGAATGCCATTTTGGTTGAGAGGAATGTTTTTGCTTTATTTTACATCTGATGGTTTTGCACATTAGTGCTAATGCAATTGATGAAAGGTGGTAGATGAAAAAATGCCAGACCCGACTAGGAATCAAATCTGGAATCCTTGACAACATCCTCAACCAAGGAGTTGAGGAGGATTTTGGCAAAAGAAATTCAGAAAACCGGGGCTTTACTGTATAAATTTATTCCTACAAATGAAATACTATCAACTAACTATCACATTCATAAAATATAATTCTAATTATGTATATAAGTATATGCGTTATGTAAAATAATATGCTTACTATTATGAGAAATACTGAACAAAGTACGACACAAAAACAATATTCAAACAAATTAAAATCGGACAAAAATGAAAATAATAATAATAATAATAATTACAGAAAAGTTATTTTCATTAATATTGCTCTCATAAGCTCTTATACTTTTAATTTTATTATGTAGTAATAAATATATTATATATAATAGTGTTAGATTCACAGAATTGCAAGCTGTACATAGCAATTAACCTTACCACATTTATGGTAGCAGTATTTACTACTATTGCTCTGTCGGAGATCAAGCGATAAAAAATATTGTTTTTCACCTTTATTTCACAGTTTTATAAATTCACAGTGTGCAGATTTAGTTGCATTTTCTAAATGTAAACGATAAATGGTGTGAGTTCCGAATGATTTTAATGGTTATCATGATAAGTGAATTAACTCAAAATAAATTAACACCCAAAATATTGAAGCAAATGCTAAGAAAACTGTGTAAATATTAAAAGCCGACACACTTATTGTATTAAGTAAGCCTGTAGCTCTTGACATGATATACTCTCTTGGGAGTCTTCTGGATGCAATTAAAAAAAAAAGTAAACATTAAGTTTCTTTATATTTGTTTTATTTTACATCCTAATTACTTTGGAAAGTTATTATTTTATTATTAATTGAATTAAACAATTTTTGAATAAATGGTTAACGTTAACTTATCTTGTTGTATTCTAATGATTTTTTAGTATCTTTTATTTATTTACTTCTGGTTAATGTAAATAAAAATTACAAGAACAATAACTAAAAAAAGATAGTTGTAGTAATAATGATTGGGAAAAGTATCAACAAAAGGGAATTTATAAAACTGGACTTCTTGTACACACTATTGATAAATTAGTGAAGTGGTTACTATCATCAAACAGATTTGCAATTCAGCCCAAGTAAATGATCTTGACTAATGTACGAGGGCAGTCTAGAAAGTCAGTCACGTTTTGATATAACAAAAACTAAGTACAAGAAAAAAAATTTATTATATACATTTGAAAGTGCAATTAAAATGCTATTTTTCTACATAATCACCAAACAAATTAAGAGACTTATCATAGCGGTGAACTAATTTTGAAATGCCGGCGTCATAAAAGTCTACCGCCTGTGATTTTAACCAGTTAGTCACACCCTCCTGGAATTTGTGATAACCTAATTTTTCTGTAACAATTTCGTGCAATAAACTTTTTGAAATTTGTGGGGAAAAAAGCAATAGCTCTCTTATGGTAAATCGACGGTCTTCTCTAATCTTCTAATTGACTTTATTCACAATGTCATCAGTCACGAGGCTTGGCCGTCCACTTCGTTCTTCCTCGTGAATAATAGTTCGGCCATTTTTGAACTGAATGCACAAACGCCGTACTCCACTTTCAGTGTAAACATCGTTCCCATAAAATTCACAGATTTGGCGATTAATCTCAATTGGTTTATTGTTTTTAGCCAACAAAAAACGTATTACTGACCGTACTACACAACTGGCGGGATTTTGAATTGCGGCACACATTTTAAATTGTTGTTGAAAAACAACAAAGAGCGACACAGACCTCTCGCTAGCACGGCTGGATAGCCACTGAACGGAGAAACGCTGCGGCACCAAAATGGCCGCAATAGCTCCGCCCCTAGCGGCTACAATGCAAAACGTGACAGAATTTCTGGACTGCCCTCGTATTAATCGAATAAAATGATAAATCTGATAGCCCTGTAATTGTAAGAAAGCTTGCAATTCTGTGATTCTGACTACAGCAGTAAATTTTTTCTATTGTAATTTAATATAAATAAATATAACCAAATTACCCAAAAGATTAACTACAAAAAATACATATACTATAAAAAAATACACACATGACTGGATCTATAGAATTGACGATTTAAATATATACATTGTTTGGTTATTCCAAAAATATAATTAAACTGATAAATAAGCTCATCATTCAAAACTGTAGTAAATTATTGCAGAATCTTTATTTACAAATTATGTTCTTATTATGATCTATAATAATTAAGCTTCTTAAATTTTTTAATAAAATGTTTGATAAATCCATTTATTTTTTAACAGAGTACATAAATATAGTTATTATATATAGTTTAAATTAAATTTTTCATTCCGCTAGTCAAATTACATAATTTTTTTAAATTATTATGTACGAAGATTATTATTAATTTTCAGAATACGACTGAAAAATAAGTATAAAATTACAATACACAACTTATACATACACCAAATAATTTTTACATGACAATAAAATTAGTAGTATTTGTAGTCATACAGCAAATACGGTGTTTCGTTTTTTCACTATTTACTGTTAAGGGAAGTCTGTATTCACAACTAACATGTTTATACATTTCTCATAAACTATACAAATTAAACTTTTACTAATTTTTTTTGTTTGAAAGACATTTTCTAAATTTTTTTTGAAAATACCATTTCTGGTCGAATTATCTTTTAATTTATTCGTTTTCAACTTTCTTTAAATTCTGGCTAACTCATATTGTAGAGCAAGAAAAGATGTACAACTGGCAATTTTGATCTGAAATTATATAGAAGTTAAGAAAAATTGAAAAAAAATTTTTTTAGAAAAACTATCAAAAACTTATAGTTGTATTGTACTGATGTATAAATATTGCTTAACACTTAAAAATCACAAACAAACAAATATTTTAAAGCTGAATAAAAAATAAACAATCAACACAATTGCAACCTTTGAAATAATATAAATAAATAAAAAAACACTACTGTAAAAAATATGAATAAAAAATCACTAAATAAACAATTTCAAAGAGAAGAATTAAAAAAAAGCACCTTCATAATGACATCAACATCTATACTATTTTTAAGCGTTGATGAGCTCTGAACGTACGCATTGCCCCCTACCCGCTTCATAGCTAGCCAATGACTTATCAGCAACGTTGCCAATACTTGCTCTAGTAGCTCTTATATATTTCATCAGCCATTTTTTTTTTGGTCTTTCAATAACAATATTATGACCTTTGAATATACAACCAGCTGATTATATTATAGGTATCGTATGTTAACACGCTCTGTAATCAACGTGTTCAGTACGAGATGCAAGACACGAGTGAACTACTACGGCTCTTATACACATGCGCGCGTAATGTTTGACAGGCTGAAACATTCGTACAATCTGACAACACTGGTAAATGTTCTGATTAGTCTAAACGCGTAGCAGAGCTCATCAACCATGAAAAGCATTGTAGTTCAAAAGTTTCCCAGCTTCTTTAGCTAAGTACCATAAAAATTAATTAATTTAGTACATAATTTAACCTAAATATTTTGCCAGAATTTTAATAACAGAAATAACTGATAATCACCAATTTAATGTGATATTTAGTTTAATATTAATAAATAGATAAAAAAAGTATAAAATTTTAATCACCAACTTATATTATGCACAGTTTAATAACAAGAAAAAAAAATAACTTACAATTTTTCTAATGAGAATATTTTTTTTAAAAGGTAATACTTTTCTTTTTTCTGGTTTTGTCAATATTTGCTTTTTTTCTGAGAATACCTTTCTTGTTTATCCTCTAACAGATCCTTTCCTCTACTATTTTTCCTGATCATTTCTCTGCTCCTTATATAGATACTGAAGTCACGAGATTGCCTTTTGGATATGAATGGGCTATGAGGAAGGGAAGTGAAAATTTGACAGTACTACCAACCTCAAAAGTCAGAAACTACAATACAGTTTCTACATACATTTTGTAAGCTGTGGTTTATCCCAAGAAAATGTTTTCTTCATAAACCTTATAAGAAATAAATTTGACCTGTAATATTGCCAAAAGGTTTATTACAAGAGCAGATATATTTGATTTACTGTAATTACCAGCTACCTTATTCCATTGGAACAAAATTTTCTACGAATGAATCGCCTTCTTTACAATCAGTCTCACTAGTATCTATCTAACTGTTTCCTTTTTTTTACCAGGTGTCAATAAAACTGTTAAAGAATAGCTTTTTCACTTCTTTAATTTCTTGTTTTTTTTTTATTGAGTGATAATGCCTACATAAGCCTTGGGCTTGTGCGTAGGTAATGATAAGTGGTGATTTACAGATGAAAAGAATGCCAGACCTGACCGGGAATCGAACCCAGGACCCTGGCATAGTAGCCAGTTGCGCTGACCACTACACCACGGGCCGGCTTTATATTTCAAATTGTGGAAAGAGAAACATCACAGCAGTTAGCCTCTCCCTTATAGCTATAGTTAAGAAGCAGGGAAAGGCATTTTTGTTTAGCTTCAACTTCACAGCATTTTATTACACTGCATATTAGATATCGTTCAGCACTGTGAATAGTCTGCCCACATTGTCGAAACTAACATTTCTGTTTATGGTAAAAAACGGTTATATTAGTACAGTTAACCTACAAAAGGTTCTGTACATAATGTATAAATGCTCTGGGTGTAGTATAAGTTGTTGTATTTGCTGTACTGAAATTAAAGCAGTTGTGCATGCGCACTGATGATTTTCCCCTTTTCCCCTTGTTGCAAACAAATGCAAACTTGTGACTCAAGTTAACTATATCTGAAAATTTTTTACCAAAAGAACTTGTGTGTTTCCACTCTTCTGTAAGTTCAGAATCTTGTTTGTTATCCTTTCTCATTTTAACCTTCAGATGTCTCCATAAAAAACCCTTCTCTTTTTCTTTATCTCATACGTTACAAAAAATCATTTCATCATTCACCGTCTATTATTATATTAGCAGTAATTGCAGAACAGTCGGACGTATTCTGAAGTGAGTTCAATAATATAGTGTCTGAATTTGGTCTGGTACAAGAAGGATAATAAATTTCATGTAAAGTGGAGTCTTACTACATAATAAACAACTAAAATATAATGATCACTGAAATTATCCAGCTCCAAAACTATTATCATAATCACCATTAACACCTCTAATAAAATTTGAAAATACAATTACAGTAACTAATTACAATAGATTTGGAAAAACACAATAAGTATCAATTATTCCTTTACCTTAACTAATACGGTAACTAAATTTTAAGAATATACCATAATTTAATATGGAATTTGATTTTGGTAATACTGAATCATATCGTAAGTACGAGTTCTGAAGTTCTTGAAGGAATTTATTATGACAGAGATCATGTACGCAGCAGCTTCTTTGTCACTAGACTGTGGTGCAAATCGAGCTCTCAGAAGTTTTATCGTTTGACCTCTAAAACATGGTAATCCAGTGTCTAGCATTAATGATACCAAAGATATTATGGCTTCTTGATATGGCCTGAAACAAGTAACAATTAGTTAAAACATTAATACTACATAAACACAGATACTTAAATTTTGTAATGTTCCCCAAGAAAAAAAAAAAAATTTAATTTACACCATTTCCAGGATTTGTTTACAGATTAAAACTAATTGTTTTGAAACATAAAAAAAAATCTGGCGTGGAAACACTCACATGACTCTCTTGCCAATGCAAATAATGAACAATATAACCTAACATTAGTAATAAAACATTAGAAATAAACAAAAAACCAACCTCAGTTTGGCTTAAAAATACAGAAAATTGCTCTTTCATGCTAAACTAGGATCTACAGAGAAAAATGCATCATATAGTATGGTATGCAAGGACGTTTAACAAATCAAATTTTTTGCTAGAAATTTTTCTATAATACCAACTAAAAAAAAAAGTAAAAAATATTTATTGCAAAATTTTGACAAAAATGCACAACTTTGCATAAATGACAACAAATTTTTCATAAATTCGCAGTAACAGGCATAAAAAAAATGGAATTTCATGTTTGTTTTTTTAAAAACATCTCTCAAAGTTTTCTTAATGTCTCATAAAAATTTCAAATTTTTTGGATAAAAAAGCCAAGTCAATCAAAGCGATCTTGGAATTAGTGTTTGAAGAGTTAATATTCTAAAACCTATCAGTTGCCGAAGGGTTAAAGAGCTTTAATTGCTTATAGTTCCCTCACTCCACATTTTTGAGGAGATAATTTATGTTAGGTAAAATACTTTTATGCAAAATTTCAATGTCCACATCAAAAACAAGAAACAGAAACGAATATTATGTCGCTAACCCCAACACTAAACTGTTTTAACAAAAACCTATTTACATGGGGAAAAATACATCAATAAATTACCCCAACTTTAAAGCTGTTGTAATAATTTGCATTCCTTTAAAAAAATTGTGAAAAATTACTTGATAAGTGAAACGTTTTAGTGTACGAGGATTTTGTTCTAAATAATATAAAAACAATAAAAAAGAGAAATAACTCAAAATAAATAAACACCCGAGGCATTGAAGTGAATGAAAAACTGTATTATTGTGTAAATATTAGATGACACACATATTGTAGTAAGCAAGCTTGTTGTACTAGATCAATATGTATTTTTTATTCAGGTGTTATGTATTAACTTATAACTTCTTAACTTGTCCTATACCTCCTCGAGAATCTCCTTGGTGCAATTTAAAAATAATAAAAAAAATCTGGTGTGAAACACTCACACAACTTTCTCTTGCCAAAGCAAATAATTAACAATAAACCTAAAATTAGTAATAAAACATAAGAAATAAACAAAAAACATACTTCAATAAACATAACTTAATTTTAATCATGAGTGAAAGACGCAAAATAAAAATAAACCCCAGTTTGCCTTTAAAATACGGAAAATCACTCTTTCATGCTAAACTAGGGTCTGTAGAGAAAAATGCTCTAAGTAAAAGTTGTAGATCTTTTAATTTCCTATAAATTTGATTATATACAGTTTTGTTGTAAAATGCATGCTGAGGCTGAAATCTTAAAATAATCGATTTTTTACACATTTTCGTGAGAAAAAAACAGAAAATCGCTAATTACCACTAAACTAAGCGTTATACAAAAAAATGTTTGAAATAAAAGTTGTAGAATTTTTAATTCTCTACAACTTTAATTATATACATTTTTGTGCTAAAATGCATATTAAAGTCGCAATCTTAAAACAAGTTTTTTTTACGTGAAAACAGCCTCACCAAGAATTTCAGCAAGCATGGTGCCTACCTTATCTTGTAGAGCATTAAAAATTTTGTTAACCAGGAGATTTTAAAAAAAATCGTAGGACCAGTTTTTGAGAAAATCGCAAATAAGTGAAAAATTACACGAATAAACTACTACTTCCGGTTGACCGATTTTGATGAAAATGTTCGTGTCGGGTCCGGTAGTGGTATGCAACTTAAGTTTTAAGTTTCAAGTTCATACGATGTTCCATTCTTGAGATATTCTGTTCACACACACACACACACACACACACACACACACAGACCAATCGCTAAAAACATGTTTTTTGGGTTCAGGGGGTCTGAAAATGAGTAGATATTTAAACCAATAAAGATATTTAGTGGATTTATGTGTTACATGGATAAGAAAGTTATAAATTTTGACAAGTAATATAGAAAAAAAAGTTTTAATTAGATTTAATTGCATAATATAGTAGATTGCACATTAAAACAGAAAACTAATATAAGTAATAAAAAGAAACTGTAACATACCTGACTGCCAAATAAGCCTGGACACAAAGTTCAGTAAACCAGCGGAAAGGTGCCGCTTCAGTCTTCCCGCCCATCACCATAACCATCTCATCAGTGAGTTTAATATCCGGTTCAAATCCTAAGTTACCACCGGGAGAACTTTCAAACATAAATCCAAAATCTGAAAAAATAACAAATACAACAATCACTATCTGTTGAACAAATACAGTTAATACAGGGTGATTTTTTAGCCCTGTTACCCAATTGTTAATGTCTGGTAATTTTTTTCTAAGAAAGGGATATTTTGTTTTGTGACACAAAGTTGGTAGCCCTACTCAACCGGTATAGATATGACAGTTTGAGTTGATTCTCCTTGAGTTGCGTAAAATTTTGTGCTGTTTCCAGTTAAGTTACGAACAGAATGTCTTTTACCCTAGAACAACGGGTTTTCATTCTTGAACAATATTTTGTTACAAAATCGTAGGCGAGTGTAAAAGAATCATTTCAAATTAAATTTGTTGGTGTTCCTCCACTCTATTCTAGTCAATTTCTAGGCTAACTAACTGATTTTTAGAGGCAGGTATTGTTTGCAGCAGAAAACGTAGTGGTCGACCAACTCTCTTGACAGATGACGTTAAGAGAATGTGAAAACAAGATTGCTCAATTCTCCATGGAAAAGTTTACAAAAACTTTCCTCGCATGTTGATTTGTTATGTTCGAGTGCTCAGAAAGCTGCTAAAAAATTGAAATTGTATCCGTATCACATACGATTAGTTCTAGAGCTTCAGCCTCCAGATTTAAACAAGAGATTGTTTTAGGATAAAAGACATTCTGTTCGTAGCACGACCGGAAATGGCACAAAATTTTACACAGCTCAAGGAGAATCAACTCACACTGCCATATCCATACTGGTTGAGTAGGGCTACCAACTTAGTGTCACAAAACAAAATTTATTTTTTTTAGAAAAATATTACCAGACATTAACACGTTCAGCACGGATGCCGCCTTAAGGCGTCAAATCGAGGTTCATTCCAGAGACGAATGACGCCTTAAGGCGTCATATACAATACCACATTTCTATAGCTTTTTATAAATCGCCGGTGTACTGGCAGTGTTATTAAAGGTTGTTCAGGGGTTCAGATCTATTCTACGAGCGCCACTGTGAAGATCGTCTTTCGTTACCAACTGCCGGGAATTTTTGACGAATTTTTAAAATTGTAGTCTATTCGAACGTCCTAGTGCCGTGTAATTTTATTGTTTTATTTAATTATATCAATTATTCTACAAATTTCTTCGTTTCCAGTGACTTCTTTTTACAAATAAAAGGTAAGAATAATATATTTTTACGTAAAAATAGTTTAATTATTACTCAAAAGAAAAATTTCTGTTACTTTCTGAACTCGCGATTTCTATGCACTGTGTTTCTTTTGCAGGTTTTTGTGTTTTTATAAAGTAATAAGCTTTATTACTACTGTATTACTTAATGATTTAATGTATTTTATTTATTTAAATTTTTTGAATTAAATATTATTCATTATCAAACATAATTGTATTTTTCTATTTTACACACGACAATAATTTTCATTTATTTAATAATTTATACGTATTAATTTTTCTAATAACTAAAAAATGAATTTCAAATATAAATTTCGTAGAAACAACAAACGTGTATAATACCGTACTATATTTAGCCGGTGAGTAGATGAGCAAATAAGTAAGATCGTTCCGGGGACGAATGACGCCTTAAGGCAGCATGGTATTTTTTCACTGCAATGGCGGGTCGGCACAGCGAAGCATCCGTGATTCCACCCGCCGTGCTGAACGTGTTAACAATTGGGTAACAGGACTAAAAAATCACCCTGTATAAAGTGAACATCTGGGGACCGGCATGTTTCTTTCACTTTAACTGAAAAATATTTTTCTAATAACGGTATTGTTGTTGTTATTTAGGTCAACAGCCGAAAGGCTGGTTTAAACCTCTAGAGGTTTTACTAAGTAAAAACGAGGAGTGAGGTGGTTTACTATTGCCTTCCTCACTGAGTTGAAAGAGTATGCTTATCAGCCTGCCAGGCCCTCTGAAAAGCACCCACTTTCCACCCTGCAAATGACACCTTCACTTCATTCACCACAGAGTCTGGCTTTATAGTGAAATTCATTACTCTCAGAGGAGACAACTCTGACTAGTGTCTTTTACACCTCTACCTCTTCTGTTCTTAAATAGTTCAGTCATGTAATTGGCTGACTATGTGGTAAGAAACAGAACTGTTTTTATAGCCCTGGAACCAACTCTTCTTCTTCATGTAGCATCTCCATTACGAAGGTGTGCTAGCATCATGGCAATCCTGACCTTGGAAACTGTAGCTCTAAATAGGTCGATGGATGACAAATTAAACCACTCTCGCAGGTTCCGTAGCCAGGAGGTTCTTCTTCTTCCAACCGATCGTTTGCCCATAATCTTTCCCTGGATGACAAGATGAAGGATTTTATATTTTGGACCTCTCAAGACATGGCCGAGGGCTGGAACCAACAATCGAGTGCAATTAATTTAACACTCCACCTGCCTGTTATGGGCATAATAACGGTATTATGTAACATAAAATGCAACCTTAATTTCAAATGATAGTTTAACCCTTTCAGTACAAACAGCCCGGAAAACAGGACATCGATGTATTTTATATAGTTATAACATCCAGTTAACTGGATGCTTCTTAACCAGACATCCGTAAGTTATGCATGAAGTGCCAACATCCAAATAACCAAACATTTCCAAAAAAATTTTTAAACAAAAATCTGGTGTAAAACACTCACACAACTTTCTCTTACCAATAAAAATAATTAACAATAAACCTAACATTAGTAATAAAACATTAGAAATAAACAAAAAACTAATCTCAAAAACATAACCTTATTTTAATCATGAGTGAAAGACACAAAATGAAAATCAACCTCAGTTTGACTTTAAAATATGGAAAATCACTCTTTCACGCTAAACTAAGCTCTGTAGAGAAAAATGCTTTAAATAAAAGTCGTAGATCTTTTAATTTCCTATAAATTTTATAATATACATTTTTGTTGTAAAACGCATACGCATACTAATGCTGAATTCTTAAAAATTCAATTTTTCACACGTTTTCATGAGAAAAAAACAGAAAATCACTAATTACCGCTAAACTAAGAGTTATACAAAAAAATGTTTGAAATTAAAGTTGTAGGATTTTAAATTCTCTACAACTTTTATTATATAGATTTTTGCGCTAAAATACATATTAAAGCCGTATTCTTAAAAAAAACAATTTCTTTACGTAAAAACAGCCTCACCAAGAATTTCAGCAAACATGGCGCCTACTCTATCTTTTAGAGCATTAAAAATTAAGTAAACCAGGCGATTTTAAAAAACATTGTAGGACCAGTTTTTGAGAAAATCGCAAAAAAGTGAAAAATTACACGAATAAACTACTACTTTCGGTTGACCGATTTTGATGAAAATGTTCGTGTCGGGTCCGGTAGTGGCATGTAACTTAAGTTTCAAGTTTCAAATTCGTACTTGAGATATTCTGTTCACACACACACACACACACATACACACATACACACAGACCAATCGCTAAAAACATGTTTTTTGGGTTCAGGGGGTCTGAAAACGTGTAGATCCGGTGAAAACTTGATTTTGAAAAAATTGACAAGAAAACAATACTTTCCTTCCTATATATTCATATAGGCAAGAGAACGTAAAAATTAATGGAACAATCTATTTTAAAACTGCGTCCGTGGTGTAGTGACTAGCACGCTAGCCTACAAAGGGAAAGGTCCTGGGTTCAATTCCCAGTAAGGGTCTAGAAATTTTAATAACACGTTAAAACCACCGTTAAGGTACCAAAACCCACAGTAGTTGCTAATGACCAAGCTGTCGATGCGACTATAAATTAACTGAAAAAAAATATTTTGAATATTTTTAGTGTTAGAATGATTTCTTTTTTTATAAACTCAATAAAAATTAATTTTTAACAGGAAATTTTATTTTCCTGTAACATTGAAATTTTTGTAGGCTTACACCTGCAAGTTTACGTAATAGGTGCTGGCACTTTTTGTACACCCTTACTCAAATTAAATGGTGCTTAAGATCAAACTTTTAAATATTGTTTCGGCATTGAAAGGCATAAACACAGAAGTGTTTAATAATAAATTTGTTAACTAAGCACAAATTAGATTAATTAAGAACATTTTTTGAAAAGAATTTCTATACGAACAGTATAATTTTATAGTACCTTACTGGATAATTTTATGTAATTGACATTAATATGTTTGAAACTCTCTCTCTCACCCTCTAGTTATAATTTACAGGAATGGCATGTAGCTCATGAGCCGTTTTACAAAAAAACAACGCAAAATCAAGTAATGAACTTCTTCTGTTTTCCTATTGAATCAGTTTTAAATATGGAATGTCGTTTTTACCTGGTATTCACAATACTGATTACAGTCTACATGTTTACTATAACTGGAATTAAAGAGTTTACTAAAGCAGAAATAATTTCAATGTATATCCTACCTATGTATATGAGTCAGAACTTTTTACTTTCTCTTGCCTATATGAATAAAAAGGAAAGAAAGTATTGTTTTCATGTCGATTTTTTGAAATTGAGTTTTCACCAGATCTACATGTTTTCAGAATCCCTGAACCCAAAAAACATGTTTTTAGAGATTGTGGCCTGTGTGTATGTGTGTGAACAAAATATCTCAAGAATGGAGCAGGATACAAAGTTGAAACTTAAAACTTAAGTTAGGTACTAACGGGTGATTCAAAAAGAGCGCCGGTTTTTAAACGGCTGGTAAATTTTTGTATATCGGTTGGCAACATTGTTAGACCTCATTTCTATTTCAAAGAACATTCCGATTGACGATTCAGTTGTAGTTTCTCTTGTTCGCAGTGTAGTACTCTCGCAGTCTGTGTCTAACCATGGAGAAGTTTACTATTGCACAACGAGTGTTAATCGTCAAAACATTTTACCAGAGTGGAGAGAGTTATGCGGCTACTGTCAGGTGACTTCGCGGTACTCTAGGACGTAATGAAGCACCGAATGAATCAACAGTTCGCAGGCTCATGAAAAAGTTTTTTGATACGCGTTCAACAGTCGACCTTAAAAGTTCTGGACGTCGTCGTTCTGGCCGAACTGAGCAGAACGTTGCGTTGGTTCGTGACAGTGTGGCTGTTAGCCCAGCAAAATCAATACGTCGCCGTTCTCAACAATTGGGTTTACGATGTTCTTCTGTACGGAGAATTCTTCGGTACGATCTCCAATATCACCCGTATAAAATTCAGTTGACGCAACATTTGAAAGTGGCAGGATGATGACACCTTCGCAAACAAAATCATTTTCAGTGATGAGGCGCACTTCCACTTAAACGGTTTTGTTAATAAACAGAACTGCCGTATGTGGGGTTTAGAAAACCCTCGCATGGTTAATGAAAGGGAAATGTATGCACAGCGAGTGACAGTTTGGTGCGGCTTTTGGTCGGGCGTTGTCATCGGCCCTTACTTTTTTGAAAATCAAGAAGGACAAGCCGTGACAGTAAATGGAGACCGATACCGTACGATGATTAGGGAGGTTTTGTGGCGTCATTTGGATGGAATGGACATTGACGAGTTGTGGTTTCAGCAGGATGGTGCCACCTGTCACGCTGCACGAGAAACAATGTTGTTGCTCCGTGAACGGTTCGAGGATCGCATCATTTCTCGTAATTCCGACCATCAATGGCCACCAAGGTCGTGTGACTTGACGCCTTGTGACTTTCATCTTTGGGGTCATCTGAAGTCATTGGTGTATGCCAATAAACCCCGAAACATCAATGACTTGAAGGAGGAAATTCGACGGGTTATCGGGCAAATGAAAGTCGAAACTTGTCGTGCAGTAATATCCAATTTCATGGACAGAGTTGATGCGTGCCAGCGCAGTAGAGGAGGACACATGCATGACATCATTTTTCATACATGAAATCGGAAGGTAAGATGAACTTGTTGATGTATTTATTTTCAGTTTTTCAATAAAATAAATCTCTTAATTTGATATATCAAAACCGGCGCTCTTTTTGAATCACCCTATACTAGAGGACCCGACACAAACATTTTCATCAAAATCTATCAACTGGAAGTAGTAGTTTGTGTAATTTTTCACTTTTTTGCAATTTTCTCAAAAACCGCTCCTATGATTTTTTAAAAAATCATTTACTACATGTTTTATGCTCTACAAGATAGGGTAGGCGCCATGTCTGCTGAAATTCTTGAAAAGGCTGTGCTGTTGTAGACAAATTTTTTTTTTTAAGATTGCGGCCTTAATATGCATTTTACCGCAAAAATGTTTACAATAAAAGTTGTAAATAATTTAAAATTCTACAACTTTTGTTTCCGACATTTTTTGTATAACACTTAGTTTAGCGGTAATTAGTAATTTTCTGTTTTATTCTCATGAAAATCTAAAAAAATGGTTTTTTCAGAATTCAGCCTTAGTATGCATTTTATGACAAAAGCGTATGTATCAAATTTACAGGAAATTAACAGATCTACAACTTTATTCTGAGCATTTTTCTCTCAGAGCTTAGTTTAGCATGAACTAGTGATTTTCCGCATTATTAAGTCAAACTGAGGTCGATTTCATTTTGCATCATACACTCATGATTAAAATAAGGTTATGACTTTTGAGGTTAGTTTTTTGTTTATTTCTAATGGGTTATTACTAATTTTATATTATATTGTTTATTATTTGCACTTTTTTTTTGTTTAACATCCAGCTGAAATGCAATTACTGCTAATGCAGACAGTGAAGAATGAAATGATTTTATTGTAACGTATGAAAATATGCCGTGCCTGAATGGGATTCGAACCCGCATATTTGCACAGGCAAGAGAAAGTTGTGCGAGTGTTTCACACCAGATTTTTTGAGTCTTAGTTTAAAAAAGTTCTTGTAGTATGACTAATATTTTTTTATATCCCTAATGGGTATACATTACAATCTGTTCAATTCAAAACAATAAGCAACCCCATCACCCAATGAGATGAGGACAATGTGTATGACATGTAAATGAGGTGTAGTCTTGTACAGACCCAGGCCGACCATTCATGAGAGTATGGTTAATTGGACCCTAACCATCAAAGTACACCGGTAAGCACTGTCTAGTGTTCAAAGCCATATAAAAGTACCATCCATATAAACTACAGTTCAGCCGTTCTTAGTTTGCTCTTACTGTCAACAAACAAAACCCACCTACTACAGGGTGCACGCTAGAGTCTGCGACTTTACGGATGTCGTATTCCTGTTAAGTTAACTATTTTTAAAATTATAAGTACTTTAAGTACTAAAAACATCAGTCATGATATGATGTAGGCCTAACAATTTCATTTATAAAAATACTTTTAAAAGTATTTTGTATTTAAATACTTTTGAAAGTATTTTGTTGTTACTTTTTAATCAGCACATTTTGATATAATGCGCATGCTCAGTGACGTCATCATTTGTTTACATTAGGAGCAAACTAAGAGAGGCTGGACTGTACCTTTACTAGGATTTGAATCAGGAACCTTTGTCTCCGTAAATCAGCTGTTAAACAGCTTACTCAAGGCGACGACTTTACCTCTAAACCAACCCAGTGGGTATGACTAATATTGATGTTATTTCTTACCAATATGAATAATATGTCCATTTACATCCAACATGATATTTCCGTTATGTCTATCCTTAATCTGTAGAAGGAAACCCACAACACTGTATGCAGCCATTGAACGAACAAAATTCCTACGGGCATTCTGAAATATACAAATAAAATTAGTTTAAGGTATTAGTAACAAATTTATACTAAATACATACTGAAATTTACATTATTAATATACATTATTATAATGTATATTTTTATTATAACTATTTATTACAGCCCTGCAATGAACAGATTGAGTGTAAATATTTTGACACTCCACCTGTCTGTCATAATTAATACTTTTTGTACCTAATTCCTATTACAGTAAAATCTCTCTATTGCGGAACTCTATATAGTGGAAATCTCTCTTTAGCGGCATTATTTGCCGACCCCGACCCTTTCGTATACTATGATAATGTATTTAACTCTCGTTATAGCGGCACAAAAATCTCTCTATAGCGGCAAAACGATATCTTCAGGATATGGATTTAGGCGCCTATTTAGGGGCAGACAATGACTTAGCCACTTCAGCAGATGTTGGTGATGATGCAATAATCGAAAATGTCTTAGCCCAAAACAACGAGCAAGAAAGTGAAAATGACGATGAAATGGAAACAGAAATGTTGTCCCTTCAAGTAAACAGGCACTAGACGCTATTCTTGTTGTTTACACGTACTGTCATTGCCAATATGTAAATGAAAATTTACAAGTTTTAAACATTGAAAATGAGATTGAAGACATGTTTTATGAATTGAAAACGAAACAAAATTTACAACTTATTTTACGAAATGAAATGTACTTCACAGTCATTGTTTCCTTAATAACGTAAAAATATATACTGTACTGTGTATTTTTTTGTGTTTGTGTAGCCTATGTTTTAGGAGATTTTAATTGTATGTATCCTATGTGTATTACTGTCCAGTGAAAAACGAGTTTCAGTGCTAATTAATTTTAGGGTATCTATTACGGTATGTACTGTATGAATGATTATTGAAAAAAGTTCAATACGAAAAGTGAAATTTTTTGTTAAACATTAGTAACACAACATCTAATAAAACCAGTTTGTATCCAAATTTTTGTTAAGTTAATAACCTACACTTTAGGTAATTAATTTAAATATCTCAGTATTAATTGAAGTAATCTACTGTATTAAACATTCGTCATAAAGTTATCTATTCAGTAGTTTTTCACAAACTTATTCCATGCACTATTTACATACGTATATAAGTTATTTTGTACAGAAAAATTAGTACTCCAACTTCCCTCCCACCGTTAATTACTCGCTCTCTCTATAACGGAACTCTCTTTATAGCGGCGGTACCTCATGGTCCCTTCAATTCCGCTATAGAGAGATTTTACTGTATTACAGTTTTTAAAAAAATGCCTCAGGTTCTTGATGAAACCGTTGTCTTGCGACAATATGATGCCATAGTTTTATTTGAAGCATGAGTTATTGCACAAGCTGGTATGTATTATTGGGGTTGAATTCCTGGAAATACACAGTGAGCCTTTTCTATAGCATACAGTTTTGGTGGATCCACCGTCATCAGAGTACATATCATTTGAAACTAAATTTTTTTAAAAAAATTATAGAAGATGTAACATCCACCGAAACACATTTAAGTAAAAAATAGCAAAAATCAAGGCAAATTAAGAAAGGTTAGTGAAATTTATTATATGAAATAGAAAATTGAATAAGTTTAAAATTGGTGTGTTGGATAAAGGAGAATGCTTTTAAAGAATTTTAAATCGCTGTAAAAATACCCCCAATAATATTTTTTATACCCTCAATATGAATACTTACTGCTATGTTAAACCAGGCTAAACAAAATTACTTCTCTTGTCTTGATTGTACAGTCTGTAAACTGACTGACCATCGATCATGTACGAAAAATAAATAGTGCATTGTAGTAATATAATTTTGCAATGACTAGAGATGACTCCCACTCTCCATACACCACACAGGCTGATGAGACCGGTACATACTTACTTGTACTTACTTTACATGCATACTTTTCTTTTTAAACGTTCAAACAGAGCTACATTAGAATCTTAACAAACCTGAAATTCTTTTGTTGTTTCATCGCCATATGTTTTTAGAAAGTATTGGTACATGTCTATATCAGTTTGTCTTCCTAACTGGTCTCGAGATTTTGCATCAGGAACACATTCAATAACTCCACACTGAAACAATACTTATTTTTTATCTTTGCAGAACAAGATTAGTTAAGTAAAGATCATTAAAAAAGACAGGATATATAATTCTCTGTAATTATTTAAGTTATTAGTTAGCATCATAGCAGTAGAATCCATATTAATATGATGTTTTTTTATGTATATATATAAAACTTAGTAATTTACCTTATACTGCTTGTCAAAATTCTTCTTACAAGTACTTTAGCGGTGCGCACCGCTTCTTCAGGTAATGCTAATAAAAGTTTTAGAATATTTTATGTTTCAAACCATTGACAAAGGTAGTAGATGCAATCTTCATAAAATATTCTAGAAATTTTATTAGCATTACTTGAAGAAGCAGTGCAAACCGTATAAGTACTTGTAAGAAGAATTTTGAAAAGCAGTATAAGGTAAATTACTAAGTTTTTTATATATACATAAAAAACATAATATTCTCCGTAATCTTGAATTTTTGTTTTGTTTTAAAATCTGACTGTTTTGCAATGTCCGCTAATGCAGACAGTATAATCTTGAAAACAGTTGTAGGAGACTGATACTTGACCAGGTACAAACCATTGTACCAGGTACAAAGTACAGATATCAGATGAATTAATGTCCCATAGCCGAGCAAGTGAGAGGATGATATGTGGCATAACTACGCATGCGCCCAAAGGTCTTTACCGTTATAATCCAGATCTGAAAACATACTACAGTTGTTATCTTGATTGTTAGTTTACTGCGTGCATAAACGCTTGCTCACAACAATGAGTAAAATTAAACAATGTTATTGGAATGGCGCATTCCAATTGGCTTGTGCGAGTGAGAGCGTTATGCATTCTCTCACTCCCACGGCTAGGGGGCTTTAGTTCGTCTGAATACTGTACTAGGAATGGTATCAATTACAAGTTATCACCTACATACGTACTCCATGGTGTAGAGTTACTAAAATAATTTAATACAAATCAGTTTTAGATTGTAGAGTAGAAAAGATTGAGAAAACATAATTAATAGAGTAATAGTGTGTAATAGTGTAGTATTAATTAATAGTGCTGCACCAAATTTAAACATTACTTTTAAAGTTATTACTCTTATTATTCTTATTACAATACACTGGGTAAGACTGAACAATGCAGTTGAGAGTGTAGACAAAAGACTGTAGTAGAATTATTTCTGTTCCAAATATTTACTTGTATCTGGTCTGAAGTCACTAGTTTTGATAGAACTGAGTACAGTCAGAATATAATCTTTCTTTGCTTATTTAAATCAATCAGTCCTTATACAGAGTTGTCCTATGAACAGAAAAATTCTATTCCACTGCTAGACTATTTGAAACACATGTAATAATACTTAAAAAATAAATATCAGAACTCTTACTGTATGACTCATAAAATAGGAAGCCTCTATTAAAATAAAAAAGGTTTAATTAAAATAAAAAAGCCTTGCTCTATTATTTCTCAGCTTCTAGGGCAGCCAAGTCACCTGGTAGAAAGTTACCACACATGAATAAACATCTTTGGTGTCTATTTCAAACTTAAACCTTCGTGGACAGAATTAGTTTCATGTCACAGACGCATTTAATTATGAGTTGGGGTAACGAGATTTTGAAAACTTCGTTTTTCTGAATAGAAACCTGTTTTTAAAGGCTTTGAATCCACATAAATTTAATTGCATATCTTTCTCTTCACTTTTACTCATTAATAATGGATGCGGATACATTCGTCTTCAGTCCTCAGTGACGTGACTTATACATACGAGTATGTCCATAAATAGAATTGACTAAAACAAAATTATTTGTACATCGAATGGCAGAACAAAAGGAGAACATAAATCTACAAGTACAACGATTGTTAAACAAAATATTATAATTAAATTGGACGAATGTAACACAGGTAAGTATTACTGAACAGACGAAGCAAAACTGATATGGAACACGACTTGCGGCAGCCAGGAAACACTGGTGGGCAGCGCTGTCAACCCAGCTTTTGCAGGTGGAAATTTCCTGTAAAATGTAGTTATTTTGGCATAATTTTGATGACTATTAAAACAAATCTTAGTCAAAATATTTTTTGATATAATTTGTAATAGTGTGGAAATATCCACTAAACGACCATACACATTTTTTGGCGGATATATCTGTCAAAAGTCTGCAAAGGATTAAGTATTCTCTGGCAAAAATGCACTCGTTAAACTGTGTAGTAGTGTAATAGGAGACACTTATACACACAAACAATAACGCAGACGTACATACAAATGACAAACTAAATACGCCCACGTATAACATAAACATACACATTCACACACTCAAAATAAACAACAGATGATTTACCACCCTCAGATGCGAGCAACGAGAATAATAAAAAAAAAATTTAACATTTAAAATTTAAACAAAAAAAAAGAACATATTAATAAAATGGATTGTTACTTCATTCTATTTTAAAAGTTTTAAGGAGTGAGGTGCAATTTACAATTTTTTAAAATAGAAAAAGGTTTGCGAATTTTAAAAAAGATTATTTAGAAATAATAAACAATTTTAGAAGATTTGCTGGAGCGGATTTTAAAGAAGTTTTAATACATTTTAAAGATTTTAAAACTTTTAATACTTTTAAGAATTTTATGATATTTATCAAGAAACTTTAATAAAGAGCTTTGAATTTTTTGAAAGGAATTTTATTTACGAACCTCTGGGACAAAAATGGTGCCGTGACCAGGATGCTTAATGAAAAATTCCAATAAATAAATTCAGTAATATCATATTTGGGAACGAAATTAAAATAATCAACAAAAAGGAAGGATTCATCAACAAGAAATCATCAAACACACAAAACAAGATTAGTCAAAGGCCAAGAAAAAGACAAAGAGAAAGATCAAAAGTAACAACAAATCAAATAACAACAAATCTTCTAAAATTTATAAAAAAAAAAAACTAAATTATAAAGAACTCGCATCTGACAGGTATACCGACGTCGACTGGTAAGTCATCGATTACACATACATAAATAATCATCATCAACACACGAAACAAATAGAAACATGAATAGACAGGTAGCACCGATTCTTGATCCCACTAAACTAGACGAAACGAACCTTAACTTCCAACTAAGACTACGAAAAAGCACAACAACAGGAAACGTAAGACAAAAAAGGCAAAGATTACAAAAACTCTTAGATAACGGGCGACAAATCGATTTAACTACATTACATAGATTTGACATGGACAAACAACTGACAGAGTGTCAAAACTATTTAGTAAAGTTAAGAAACGTAGAAAATTTAAATGAATTAGAAAAGTATAATGCCGAAATTTTTGATGATCGGCTTAACAAAATATTAACATTCATATTACCCAACAAACCAGATAAAGTCGTAGGCTTTCAAAATTTAAGAGAGGGATTTGATATTTGGAAGGCTAATGGGTTACATAATTTCGAAGTTGGACCTAATTTCGAGCAAAACTTAAATCCTGAAGAGGCACATTTAGGGAATAATTTCTTACCTGATCAACAACAAGGAAATCTTAATTATGATCAAATTAATCTTATGCATCACCCAGAAATGCAAAATCCTGTTCTTAGAAACGAAACCCCTGACATATTAATACCAAATCCCGTAGGTAACAATAATCCCGTGTGTTTACAACGCGAACTGAACTTTAATTGGACAAAAATTGCAAATCCAATAGAAAACGAATTAAAACAATTGACTATTACTGATGGACGTGACATTGACACGTTAGTACGAAATATCAAAATTATTAAACAGATACAGAAACGTTATGCAGTTGATTTACCCTTGGTGTTGTTAACTCCGTTTATGACCGGTTTCACCGAACAAATTTTTGAAAATTCTATTAGAAATAATCATAATTTCGATCAATTTCATAGAGATTTAGTAAACAAATTAATCACACCAAAAATGAAAGAAATATTAAAATTAAAATTATTATACCGAAACCAGTCACAAACGGAGACCCTTGCGGAATACATGAGAGAAATTTTAGAAAATCATGATGTATTAAGATTAGATTTAACAGAAGGTGAGTTAATTAATATAATTTTAACGGGTTTAAATGAAATATATGCCACACACATAGGTATAATCGGCAAACCCAATAACTTACAGGATTTTAATAAATTAGATGCCTATGTCTATGAAAGAGTTTATGCTAGAACTCTTAATGACATCGGTTTATCAAAAATGAATAATACAAGCGTCATAAACAATGTAAATAACACAGTACCTGCCCAAGGTACACAAAACACATTAAAAGATACAGCATGCAATAAAATCAGATCACAAATGTCTGCAACAACTTTGAAGTGTTTTTATTGTCATAAATTAGGTCATATCAAAAGAAATTGTAAACTTTTGCAGCAAAAAGGAAATAATCATGTTCCAAAAAAACTGAATGTTCACAAATGCGCACAACATAGTCATATGATGCGTGTTTGTAAACATAACGCATGTAAACATTTAAAGATAAAAGAACAAAGGTTAAACAGTAATTATACTTTGAAAGCTTTATCAATAAAAATTAAAAATGATATATTTAATGCCCTTATTGATTCTGGTTCCACGCACAACATTATTAACCAACAAATGTATAAACTTTTAAAAACTAAGAAGGCGATTATAAAAGAGGAAAATATTAAGGCGATTTGTCTTACAGCTGATAGATTTCCTCTAGAAATTAATAAACAGGTCTGGATTAACATTAACCTACACAATATATCATGGAAAATAAATTTTAAAGTATTAACAAAAATACAGCACGAAATAATACTTGGAATGAATTTCCTACAAAAAACACGTGCAATATTTAACGCCACAAGGTCTGTGATAACTTTTGACTGGTTGAAAAATCAACAATTTCATCTAATAAATCTATACCCAGATCAGATCAATAATGTGGAACAAAGTGAGTATATTAAAAATAAAATTAATAATTTATGTAAGGAATTTCCTGACGTACTCACTACTAAATTAGGTTGTACCCACGTATTAAAATATGATATTAAACTTAAAAATAGTGAAATTATAAAATCTAGACCCTATCCCTTAAATCCAATAAAAACACTTCAAATGAAACAACAAATTGATAAATTATTAAAAGATAAAGTAATTAGAGAAAGTGTTTCGCCTTATTCATCTCCAGCGTTTTTGATTCCAAAACCAAATGGCACGAGTCGTTTAGTCGTAGACTATCGCCAAGTCAACTTAATAATTGACTCAGAGGCCCAACCTTTACCGAATATAAATCATGCTTTTCAATGGTTTTCCAATGCACGGTGGTTCAGTACATTAGATTTAGCGCAAGCGTACCACCAAATACCATTGACAGAAAAATCTCGTCAAATCACCGCGTTTTGTACCCCGGATGGCTTATACGAATATGAGAGATTACCTTTTGGTTTGTCGACTGGCGCACAAGTTTTAACACGCCTTATGAATACAATATTCAAAAACATTAAATATAAATTTGTATTTAATTATATGGATGATATATTAATATATTCCAAAAGTTTTCCAGAACACGTGAAACACATTAAAATAGTATTGTCAATTCTGCGGAAGGCTGGCATTACAGTTAATCCTGATAAGGTAACATTTGCCGTAAATGAAATACCGTTTCTTGGACACACATTATCATACAAAGGAGTCTCTATAGACTCAACTAGGACACAAAAAATATTGGAGTACCCGCAACCTACGTCAGTGAAACAAGTACATCGATACTGTGGTATGATTAATTATTTTTCTAAATTTATCAAAAATTATGCTGATAGAATCGAACCCCTGAATAAATTGCGTCGTAAAAATACTCAGTTTATCTGGGGAGACTCACAAAAAATCGCGTTTGAAGATTTTAAACAGGCAATTGCTAATCCCCCGGTATTGGCAATACCAGACTTCTCCAAAACTTTCATTTTACAGACGGATGCGTCTGATACAGGTCTAGGAGCTGTACTGCTCCAGGAACAAGAAGGGTCTAGACGACCCATAGCGTACGCTTCCAAAACATTAACAGAGGCGGAAAGGAAGTTTTCTGCATATGAGCGAGAGTGTCTTGCAGTTGTTTTTGCAACAGATCATTTCAGGACCTATTTGACACATCGTGAAATTCCTTTTAGAAACCGATAATCAAGCCTTAGCCTGGCTTCTTTCTAGACCAAAACAGTTGGGTAGATTGGCTAGATGGTTACTTCGGTTATCTGTTTTTAAATTTAAAATTAATCACATCCGTGGTTCGGATAATAATGTGGCGGACGCATTATCGAGGATGTACGATTTAAATAATGAAGATATCTCAAAAGATATATCTTATATTAATACTTTATTATCGCAGTTCCCCCTATCTTTTACAGACATAAGACAACATCAGGAACAGGATACCTTTATCCTTCGACAAAAACAACAAATGGATAATAAATTTTGTTTATCCAAAGGAGTCCTATGTCTAAAAGATAAAAACAATAATCCAACCAAAATCGTTCTCCCCAATTCCTTAAAAGATTTAGTATTTAAATACTTTCATCATTCGGAAATCGGTGGACATTTAGGTGTCGATAAAACTATACACAAAATTACACGGTATTTTTATTGGCCGGCTATATATCGAGAAATTCCTTTAAAAGTGAATGCTTGTACAACCTGCCAACGCAGCAAACCTGGAATAAATTATAAATGGGGAAATCTCAGTTCTAGAGTTCCGACAGCACCATTTGATACACTGTTTATTGATACGGTAGGCAGCCTACCAAAAACCAACCAAGGATATAAATATATTCTAGTGGTAGTAGACAGTTTTTCAAAATTTACATGGTTAGCTCCATTAAAAAACACTAATACATCCTCCATTATAGAAGAATTAAAACGTATTTTTCAAAATTACTCCATCCCGAGGTTAATCGTCACAGATAATGCTAAAAATTTTAATTCAATAATGTTTAAAAACTTTTGTTTCAATCTAGGCATAAAACGAGCCACTCTCTCCCCCTACCATCCACAACCATCTCACGCCGAACGATTAAACCGAAATCTTCGGTCTATTCTTATTGCATACCATGCAACTACTCAAACAACCTGGGATAAATCTCTATTTTGGTTTCAATTAGCTTTCAATATGGCTCAACATAACGCGCATGGGGAATGTCCATTTGATATATTGCATACTTTTCCAGCTCAAACACCGTTGGATAGAGCATGGAATATCCAAGATATTCTCCATAGAAATCCTGTACGTTCAAGTAACATGATGTGTGACATTAGAAGAAAACTAATTAAATCTCATCATGATATGGCGCGCCGATATAATGCTATGCGCCACCCCAATCCGTTTTCGGTGGGAGATAAAGTTTTGCTTAAAACTCACCCCGTAAGTTCGAAACGGAAAAATATTTGTGCAAAAATGGCATACCGATGGTCTGAACCATTTTATATCATCGGCTTCTCCACTCCAGTTACAGCCTTACTCCGTAAGACTATTGGAGGGGAAATAACTAAAGAACACATTTCTAACCTTAAAAAGGTTACATAATTTGCTCAAAAAAACAAATAAACTACTTTTTCGGTGATGTCTGTCGCGATACTCGAGCTTGAGATGATTGTAACAAAAACCAAATGCTGTTTGCATGCTGTATGAATGTATTATTGAAAGGGGCCCCGAATGAACGAATTTTACCGTCTCAGGCCGACAACTGCTACGTACTCACCTTCTTTTTTAACATTTAAGCACCCACCCCTTATCCTTTTTGCTTATGCATACTCCCCGGGGGGGGGGAAGATTGTAATAGGAGACACTTATACACACAAACAATAACGCAGACGTACATACAAATGACAAACTAAATACGCCCACGTATAACATAAACATACACATTCACACACTCAAAATAAACAACAGATGATTTACCACCCTCAGATGCGAGCAACGAGAATAATAAAAAAAAAATTTAACATTTAAAATTTAAACAAAAAAAAAGAACATATTAATAAAATGGATTGTTACTTCATTCTATTTTAAAAGTTTTAAGGAGTGAGGTGCAATTTACAATTTTTTAAAATAGAAAAAGGTTTGCGAATTTTAAAAAAGATTATTTAGAAATAATAAACAATTTTAGAAGATTTGCTGGAGCGGATTTTAAAGAAGTTTTAATACATTTTAAAGATTTTAAAACTTTTAATACTTTTAAGAATTTTATGATATTTATCAAGAAACTTTAATAAAGAGCTTTGAATTTTTTGAAAGGAATTTTATTTACGAACCTCTGGGACAGTAGTTTAAATTAGTAGTCAGTACTTGCTAGTACAGTTATGTAAAATTAATTTCAATAATTTTTTATTATATTTTAAAGTAACTTACTCCAGGAGCAGTAGCAACAACACGGTATGGGAACAAGTATAAATCAAGGCCAACTTGTTGAAACACATTTTTAAAGATGCTAATAACTTGTAATGCCAACATATCTTGTCGTACATCATCGCCCACCTGAAATGCATTAAAAAAAAAAAAAATCCATTAATCAACTACTATTTTCCAATTTCTATTAATCAGATAACTGCCAGAGATTGACACATTAAGTGTTAATCTGTATGAATGAGAATGAGGTGAATCATCCGAATCATGTTAAATTTTGTCCCAACACATTATTGAAGAATAAAATTAATTTATTCTCTGTAGCTGCATTCAGAATCTTCAGTAAGTAACTGGAATTTTGGAAGGATTATAATAAGAAATGGATGGGATAATACACCATACTCCTTTAACTTTATGAAATGGTAAAAATAAATCCTTATATTGCATCCTGCAGCTTGAAAGCAATTCTATTTCATAAAATAAATTTCACTAACCATTTTAAGCTGCCTTGTTTTTTACTACCTGTTACTTACAAGTATTTCGGTGGATCCACCATTATCAGAGTGTCACAATATCATTTGA
The DNA here is from genome assembly GCA_035578175.1 of Catonia carolina. Taxonomy (NCBI): domain Eukaryota; kingdom Metazoa; phylum Arthropoda; class Insecta; order Hemiptera; family Achilidae; genus Catonia; species Catonia carolina. Next base: position 32,788,270 of record JAQMRL010000007.1, on the reverse strand, counting down.
AACTAAAAATATTTATTTAAAATCTGTAGAAGATATTACATCTTTAGTCATCTATATAAGACAGTAGATAGTAGAAATTCATGCAGCTTAAAAAGGTTAGTTAAATTTATTGTTTACATTTATTATTAGAAATAGAAATGGTAAAAAGCAAATATTTTTCAAATTATTTTAATTTAAAATTTTGGCATTGAATTGGCGATTAAAAATAATGTCTGAAAGGTTTGAACTGGGTTCATTCAAAAAGCGTAGACTTTGAATCTGGAGGTATGGAGTACCCTGCAAGTAAAAAGAGGTATTCACGGGCTCTCCAGAAAGACTATGGAATAGGGAACAGACAAATTATTCAAGAGACCAAGGAAATATCTGCTAACATTGTCACCCAGTAAGATCATAGCACTTGTTTTTTGGGAAGCTGAGGGAGTGCTCTTAGATGATTACCATGAATGAGGCTCAACAATATACTCAGAGATGTATTGTGAAACATTTAAAAAAACAATGTGAGCGATACAAAGCAAGCATTGGTGTAAACAGAACTCAAAAGTTTTAATTCACAACAACACAGTTTTGGATAGGAGTTGTTTGATCACCCACCATACAGTAGATAATATATTGGTAATATTAGAAAAAACATACAGAACGAAGAGGATGTTATCTTACTGTCAATCATAAAAGTCATATGTAAGAAAATGTTAATCAAATATAAGAAGAGGATAAGTTTGGTTCAATAGACAAGAATTTCAGCGTAATAGAACCATTTAATAATAAATAAAAAAATCTGGTGTGAAACACTCACAAAACTTTCTCTTGATAATGCAAATAAACAATATAACCTAGCATTAGTAATAAAACATAAGAAATAAATAGAAAACCTAACCTCAAAAAACATAACCTAATTTTAATCATGAGTGAATGATGCAAAATGAAAACAACCTTAGTTTGGTTTAACAGAAAACACCTCTTTGACGCTAAACTAGGGACTGCAGAGAAAAAAAACTTAAAACGAAAGTTGTAATTCTTCAAATTTCCAATAAATTTGATTATATACACTTTTGTCGTAAAACGCATACTATGGCCAAAATCTTAAAAAATCTTTTTTTACAGATTTTCATGAAAAAAAAATAACAACAGAAAATCACCAACTACCGCTGAACTAAGCATTATACAAAGAAATGTTTGCAATAAAGTTGTAAATTTTTAAATGCTCTACAACTTTGATTTTATACGCTTTTGCCCTAAAGTGCATATTAAGGCCGTAATCTTAAAAAAAACTATTTTTTCTACGAGAGCACAGCCTCTACAAGAATTTCAGCAGACATGGCGCCTATCCTATCATATAGAGCATAAAAAATGTAGCGAATGAGGGGATAACTTAAGTTTCAAGTTTCAACTTTGTACAATGTTCCGTTTTTGAGATATTTTGTTCACTCACAGGCACCCGCACACAAATTGCTATAAACATGTTTTTTTGGGTTCAGAGGGTCTGAAAATGTGTATATCCGGTGAAAACTCGATTTCAAAAAATCGACATGAAAACAGTACTTTCCTTTATATATATTCTTAAAGGAGAGAAAGTATAAAGGTAAAAAATAAGTGATATGGCAGCAGTAACAGGTCAGTGAAACATTAAATATTTTCACAATAATTACATGAAAGTATAAAAGTACTAGTTTTACAGGCCTACCGACAAATTTAATTTATAAAATTTAAACGAAGAAATTATGAGTAAAGAAAAATTACATAACTTACTTTAAAAATGGCTGCCTGCCACATTTCCACACCCAGACTGGATGAAGTTCCTCCATCAGCTTGATCTATTGCATTTTGATGTTTATCTCCGCTGTTTTGGGTTTGTCTTGCAGATATAGCAAGTGCAACAGACTCCAATTCATTGATTCCACAGCGACGGACTCGGAAACGAGCCAAGTAAGGTGCTTTAGCGGCACTAGCAAAAAATAATTCAAATCAATTATTTTATCAAAAAGATTATTAAATCAAATACACCTATGATAACCCATGGCGTTACACAAAAACAACATTTTTCCTCCAATTTTCTGTGCAAAGTTTTAGAGCATTTTAACCCATTGTAAGAGAAAGGAAAACACAGTTGGAAAGGATAATTTTTCACCTTCAAAACATGGACTTTGAAGTAGAGATAAATATGTAAATTAAATGCAGCAAAATAAATAACAAGAGTACTATGCAAATCGCATTTACTCAAACAAATTTTTTAGTACTTTAACTTCAAAGTAATGTAACTTATACATAACTAAAATTAATTTTTAATAGTTAATTTTTAGACTTAGTTCTTTTAAACTTTTAAACTCAAAAATAGATCCAACTGGCTCTGTTAAGTCAGAGGTAAGAAAGAAATGTCAATAAATACTGAATGTAAGATATTGTAACTGGTTTATTTACCTTTGCATAGGTGTTCCGCTCTTGTAATCAATATCAAGTACCATTGCTTCAGGATTTGAAGGTAAATAACAACCAGCCTGTACTTTGATTTTGCTCAGTGCTTCTAAACAGGCACGTTTACGTTCTGGACCTGAGTAACAAAAAGAAGACTAATCAATCAAAACATGGGTTATGCTCATTAGGGAGTTATATTCATAAAAAGTTTAACAAATTTATTTCTATACTCTTACCAAACACAGATCCCTATTAATTTTAACCAAGGTTGGAATACATATTAGAGTAGAGAAGTAAAAAAAAAAAATCTGGTGTGAAACACTCACACAACTTTCTCTTGCCAATGCAAATAATTAATAATAAACCTAACATTATTAATAAAATATTAAAAATAAACAACAACTAACCTCAAAAACATAACCTTATTTTAATCATGAGTGGAAGACGCAAAATGAAAATCGAACTCAATTTGGCTTAAAAAAAACGGAAAATCACACTTTCACGCTAAACTAGGCTCTGTAGAGAAAAATTCTCTAAACAAAAGTTGTAGATCTTTTAATTTTCTATAACTTTTATTATATACACTTTTGTCGTAAAATGCATACTAAGACCGAAATGTTAAAAAAATCGATTTTTCTCACGTTTTCGTGAGAAAAAAAACAGAAAATCGCAAATTACCGCTAAACTAAGCGTTATACAAAAAAATGTTTGAAACAGAAGTTGTAGGTTTTTAAATTCTCTACAACTTTTATTATATAAGTTTTTGCGCTAAAATTTATATTAAAGCCGTAATCTTAAAAAAACAACGTTTTTACGTGAAAACAGCCTCACCGAGAATTTCAGCAGACATGGCGCCTACCCTATCTTGTAGAGAATAAAAAATTGAGTAAAATAGGCGATTTTAAAAAAAATCGTAGGACCAGTTTTTGAGAAAATCGCAAAAAACTGAAAAATTATACGAATAAACTACTACTTCCGGTTGACCGATTTTGATGAAAATGTTCGTGTCGCGTCCGGTAGTGGTATGTAACTTAAGTTTCAAGTTTGTACGATGTTCCGTTCTTGAGATATTCTGTTCACACACACACACACACACACACACACACAGACACACACACACACACACAGACCAATCGCTAAAAACATGTTTTTTGGATTCAGGGGGTCTGAAAACGTATAGATCCGGTGAAAACTCGATTTCGAAAAATCGACATGAAAACAATACTTTCCTTCCTATATATTCATATAGGCAAGAGAAAGTAAAAAACAGTGGGTTTATTGTTTGCAAATGGTCTGGTTACACATTTATATATACATTTTACTTTAAAATTTCTAATTTGTGTCAGTTGCAATTTGTTCAATTTAAGAACAATAACCAACCCAATGATCCAATGAGATGATGATGTATGTGACGAGTAAATTAGGTGTAGTCTTGTACAGACTCAGGCTGAACATTCCTAAAAGAGTATGGTTAATTAATCCCAAACATCAAAGTATGCACCAATAACCACAGTCTAGTATTCTAATCCTAGTAAAAATAAACTACCTTTACTAGGATTTGAACCAGGAACCTTCGTCCTCAAAAATATATTTTCTTTTCTTTATTGGTTTTACGTCTGATTGTTTTGCAATTTCTGCTGATGCAGATGGTGGAAAATGATAATATATGAAAATTAGTGATGAAAAAAATGCCAGACTTGACCAGGAATCAAACCTGGTCCCCAGCATAGAAGCCAGATGTGCTAACTACAATGCCAATGGGCCTTGAAAATCAGCTGTTGATTCATGGCGATGACTTTACCACTAGACCAACCTGGTGGGTTAATCTGGTTGTACAAGGAATAACAAATGAGAAGAAGGAAAGAGCAACGGAGTTGTGGGATGAAGAGATAGTTAATTACAAAATGTAATAAACATGTAAATAAAAATAAAATAAAATAAAAATGTTTGTGATAGTAAATTACAAAATGAGCTAAGTGAAAGGGTGCAGAAAGCAAGAGGCTTCTTCCTTATTATGAGAAGCCTAGTTTAGTTCAAGAAATTCCTATGTATAGCAAGAAAATTATGTATAATCCACATTTTAAACAATATTGACTTTATGCAGCAGGAACATGGCCGGGTGGAAGGAATGTGGAGAGAAAATGCAGGAGGCAGAAATGAAGTTTAAGAGGAGTATGTTGAGACAGATCAGAAATATAGTGAGAAATTATTTAAATAGGGAACAATTGGGGACATACAGCCAGACAATAAGAGTTGGAAAGTACAATGGTTTTTAAACATATAGTAGGATGGAGGAGGGCAGGTTGCATAAAAAGATGCCGTACTTTGAGATGAAAGGAAAAAGACCAAGGGGCAGACCAAACGTGAAGTGGATAGATTTAGTTAAATATGAATTAAGAAAAAGTTTCAATGCCAAGTATACAATGGAGGAGAGATGGTTAAGCGATAAAGTTAGGTGAAGATAAGTTGTGTTGGCCCTGATCTAAGGAAACTTGGAAGATGGATGAAGAGAATGATGATGATTCCAAATACAAAGAAAGAACTTAAATCGGTTAATAGAAAAATTAATAAGCTTGTTAGATCATACACAGCTTTTTTTTCTTTCTTCAATTTGGTGATGATATCTACATAAACCTTGGCTTGTGTGTAGATAATGATATGAAATGATAATTATATAGACCAAAAAATGCCAGATCTAATAGGGAATTGAATCCAGGATCCCTGCCATAGAAGCCAGTTGTGCTGATCACTATGGACCAGCCAAAAAAGAGCTTTTCTACATTAACTGTTTTTCTATTTGGCATAGAAACAACAGATTTTTCTAAAATGTGGATAACAAATATAGTGTTTTTTCCTAAAATATGTTATAAAACCTAAAGAGAGATTAATAAATCCAATTTTTTTTTTTAATTTAATACAATTAAAACACTACCTTTGGGAAATGGTCGAATCTGTCCGGAAATATTTGTTATTTCACTGAAAAAATTGAATTCTCGTTCATAGAAGAGTTTAGCAGGTCCTGACAGTGTACCGACAATGCTCTGTACCAGATTCTCCAGAGTATCATATAAAGTTACTGCAACAAAAACATCAAATTTCATTAACCGCAATAAAAATAAATTTACAAACAATAATGTTAACAGAAATAGTAAGTAATCATTTAATGTTTACTTACAAAGGCTTTTTAATTTAATATTTTATCGAGACATTCTAAATAAGTTTGGTTAAATGTAGCTTTAGTAGATGAAAAGTGTACTTTGGTCTTATGTTTGACTTTTTCCACATTCATGTTGATGCAGATGCTAAAAATTAACAGTTTAACACTAACTATTCTGTTTTTCATAATGTTGTTGCTCTTGCAAGGTAATATAGGTACAGTCAGATATGTTACACAAGTGTAGTTACGTATGTTCCTCTCCCTGGTAAATTTGGTCAAATCTGCGCAACTGCATTACTCATGTAAAATGGAGTTCTTTCATCTCCGCTTATTTGCTTTTACCAATGATGTTAAAACCAATATTGTACAGGCGGCATTCTTACGTTTTCACTATTATTTATTCTTTTAAATTTTCTAAGTTGGAGGAGAAAAAACCAAAATAGTGCTGGCTGTCTGCACAGCCAGGAGTGTAGGACTCTCACACAATCAAAAACTCTCTCCACCACCATGGGCACTGGACCCACCTTGAGGCATGAATATGGTGCCATGGTGTATCACAATCTCCTTTTACCTGAGCTTTGGTTTCTCGATAGGCGGACCCATCTCTAAACTGCACGTTCCTAAGAGAAAACTTTCGGAGACCTACAAAGAATGTCCATCCTTCCACAACAATAATGCCCAAGAAAGACATTAAGTCTCCCTGAATGACATGGCTTTTCGGTGCTGCTACAAGCTGTGTCGATGAAACACAACAGAGGTATTTTTAGTTTAACTTCAGTAATTGACACTGAATGTTATGTCACTTGTGACTGAAACTGAAGAAAAATAATTTAAGAACAAAATGGTGATGTCAGTGCTGAATGATTTTCTGCCATGGCACAATAATTTATCATGGAAATACATAAACAGCAATTTAAATTTACAGATTAAAATGTTCAAAGACAATAGTCATTCATTGGTATATTTTCATCCCGAATAAATAGGTTTTTGCTCAAACAATTTAGTGCAGTGATTAAAAACATTGTTCTGCTGTTTTTATTTTTTTTTAAACAGATATGCGATTTTCAGATACTTCCATACGTGAACTGGTTAACTCTCCTTCAACTTCATAATTATCTTTATTATTATTAGAAGATGAATCCAATAAAGTTACTAGAAAGAATAAACTGACAAAAGAATACTAACAATCTTTCTGCTGCATGTCTTCATCCATATACATATTCGTCTTCATATTCCATATGAGCTGATGTCCCACAACCTGTGATTTTTTGGCTATGTATTTTATAAACTCGACAATATATCCCATCTGCAAAATAAAAAGTTAATATATTGTTTTAAAATATTTGTCAATCAAACTAATCAAATCAAATTAATTTTGATAGAACCAAATTCAAGGAGAATAATGTTTCTTTGCTCAGTTGGTATTTCTGTATCAATACCAGTCAGTACTTGTACCAAGTTATAATATAACAGAAAAATCCTGTTCTGACGCAAGATTATTCAACAGTTACAAAATCGTTGATTTTGTGTTTAACAGTATATATATGAATTTGGTTCTTTGAATACCATCAAATAAATAAATTAGTGAATAAATAAATGAATACTAACAGTATCATGTCGAAGCGTTTGTACAAGCTGTGGAATGTAGAAAAGTACAGCATCTGCTGGGTAGCTCGCTAACACTCTCACAGCATACTGAGCTGTAATTGGGTGTGGTGGATATTGTCGGGAAAAGTAAGAAAGAGCTTGAACAGGTGTTACTCTCGCCCAGCTCAACATGTACACCAACTGAAATTTAAAAAAATTACAAATATAAATTTATCTTTAAATATCTTAACAAATAACCACTTTGTACATTAAATGATAAGTTATTCTTTACTTTATGAAACTGTCTATCAATAGCATATTATTTTTCCAAGCAGATGAGCTCTGAACATACTCATTGCCCCCTACCCACTTCGTAGCCAGCCAATGAATTGCCAGCAACGTTGCCAATACTTGCTCTCATAGCTCTGTTATATATTTCGTCAGCAATTTTTTTGGTCTTTCAATAACAATAATTATAACCTATGAACATACAACCAGCTGATTATGTTATCAAGTACTGCATGTTAACACGCTCTATAATTGATGAGTTCAGTACAAGATGCAAGACACGAGTTAACTACTGTGACTCTTATACCCATGCGCGCGTAATGTTTGTCAGGCTGATACATCGTACAATCTGACAATGCTGGCAAACGTTCTGATCTAAACGCGTGGAACAGCAGAGCTCATCAACCATGAAAACCATTACAGTTAAAATACACTTAGGAAGCATACAGTCAAGATGGTACAGTTGTGATAATAAGTGTGTACTGATAGTGGCTCAACAAAACTGATAACAGTACAAGCAAGCATCTTACACACAAAAGTCCGGATACGAGAAGTCAAAGTAAAAAATAGTTTTAAACATGTTGCAGTTTTTTTTGAGAGGCTCTCTAAAATTAAATTACGGAAGAAGTCACCTTCAAGCATCTCAAAGAGCCACAAATAAGATTGCGGTATTGTGAGAAATTAAAAAAAAAATTGGCTATGGAATTTACGCGTCAAAATGTTTTTGTTAAACCTACATAAAAGATTGAATGAGATTATTTATTTTCTTGTAATGCATACATAAATGAATCAACCATTTATCGTATGAAATACACTGGAAAAGAAAAAAAACTAGATAAGTTCAGTATTACAAGGAAATACTGCATTATAAATTATTAACCAATAGACATAACATGAATGTTCGCACTATCACATGCGTAGTGTTGATAGGGGAATTACAAGCAGTAGAATAGGGATAGACCTACTGTCCCCCCCCCCCCCACATGACTATACTTCTGCTTTCAATTATAACTGATTACAAATTCATTTTGAATAGTTTAGTGTTCATATTCACAAATACAAAACAGCATAAACACTTCAATACAAGGTCAATAGGTTTAATCTGAATGGTTATACTTTGCTTATGATTTATGAGGTATGTTTGGAAAGAAAGCTCACAAGATGCTAGGAGTGTGAGGAAGAGAATGAGTAGTGAAACAGGTAAGTAGCTTGTCTGGTAGTGTCACAGTCGTGTTTCTAAATGGACATACTCATTTCTAATCCTGCCAAGTGCGAAGCCTCATCTGCTATCTCTTTACTGTTAAAAAACAGAAACCTATGAGTGTCATCGTAAAGTTGTTGCTGCTTATGGTATTCTCAAGTCACGTGAAAATGTGGTGGTGAAGTGGTGTCAAAATTTTACAGAAGGCCGAACGAATGTTCACGACGAAGAAAGTAGCAGAAGACCTTTGATAGTGACGGAAGAGTTAGGCGCCCATGTTTTGAGACCACAAAGGAATATTGCTCATAGATTTTTTGCTAAGAGGAGAATCAATTAATGCTGCTCGATACTGTAAAAACACTTTGGAGACTTCGTCGACCCATTTAAAACAAAAGAAGGGGGTGGCTAAAAAAGGTGTTTGTCTTCTGCACGATTACGCTCGACCTTACACAGCAAGTAAAACAGTCAACCTTTAGACCTCTTTTGGTTGGGATGTTTTAAACCATCCAACCAATCGTCCGGACCTTGCACCTTCTGATTTTTTCCTTTTCATTCATCTAAAGGAGCATTTCAGTGTAAAACAATTTCCATCCGATGCAGAGGTAAAATATGCGGTCTACGAATGGTCGAGGGAGTTAGCGGGAGACGAGTTCAACAAGGGTATACAAAAATTAATCCCTTGGCTCACTAAATGTAAGGAACTGATGGTGATTATGTTGAAAAATAGTTATATACCTATGTAACATTCCAAGTAAGTTTCATAAATAAATTCACATTTTTCTACTTTTAATATTTGTTATGACCTTACTTTCCAAACATACCTCGTACAATATACTTTGATGATATAAGGATCCACCAAAACATTTTACAATAAAAATAAAATTGAAGCAGCATTAAGAAGAGTACAGGTTAGTGAAAACTAGAAGTGTGTTGACATTTACATAAATTTAAAATAAAAATTTGGTTACAAATACGTCCAATATATTGCTCCATTTTGTCCTTCATGTAATACAATTAAATCTAATTCTTGTTACATAGAAATTATAATACAAGATGTAAAAATTAATTTCATAAACTTCAGACAAATAACTGGATGTACAGATTCCTAATTTTTTAAACCAATAATCAATTCCCAACAGAATAGATAATATAATGGAATAAATTACCTCAGGTGCATCATTAAGTAAAGTGTCAGTCGTAACAAGAAACTGAAGAGCTTGAGGTATGTGTGATACAGCTGTTGGGTTCAAACGGACTAATCTAGAGACTTCTTTTACGATGCTATCTGCATTCTTTAGACGAACAGGAAGAAAAACAGCGAGTGTAGGACTAATATCCCAAGCCAATCGTGCAATATCACGTAATGTCCGTTCTGAAACAGTTTTAGCTTTCCATGCTGCAATTGGATCTTCTCCTTGAAAGTGGAACTCAGCACGACTTGTTGGATTATGCCAGATAAGTAGAAATTCTATTTCAACCGCCTGGAAAAAAATCAATATAATTAAAACAAAACTTTTAACAAAATAGGCTCATCAATGGAAGATGGCTTGTTACATTAACTGAACTTCACCTGCTTATTCTATTTATTTTAAAATGATCTGTCAACTCAATGACTCATGTATTAACACGCTGAGCACAGAGGTAAGAATCACAGTTCCATTATCACACTGGCATGACACAGCAGTGAAAAATCTAGGGTGACATTGATCAGTATAACCCATACATGTTGCGACGTTTGTTACATAGTTCCTATTTTTACGTAATGCATGCGTTTCGTTACCACACATGCGTGTTTTTATATCTCGTTATTAGCGGGCTTTTCGGCAGTCCTGCAATATCGCTGGTGGTGAGCAGGAGTCGCATCTGTAGCTGTGGTGGTAGAATTAAAATGCTTGCGTTGGATCTCAATTGCCCTGTGGTAACTGAGGAATGTAAAACACGGTGTGGCGAATTTGGATAAAAATATAAAAGTTTGGATATAAAAGTAATAATGCTTAAAGGACTTGTTTTCAATGTTCTTAACAAATTACATAGTAGAATTGTCAAGTTACCATGAAGTTTCTTTTTTTATAATGTATTATTTTTATGTTTATTGTAATTATTACAATGTAAAATTGGTCAGTTCGTTATTTTCGTTTTATTTTGTTAATTTTGTTTGTTATTTTTGTTTATTTCATGTATTAATTTATATTTTATTTTATTCAATCTGTTATTTTCCTTTCATGTCTTTGAAGTGTTTGTCTTTTTTTATCTAGAAACACAATCATGTTTCCTTAAAATTTATCACCTCTCATCGAGTCATTTCCGAATTAAACATCTTATTTCAATTCATTTTTTTTCTTTAATTTTGTTTTAAATTTTGTGCATGTCACAACGAGAACATCTATTTATTTATTTAGCAACTCTTGAAAAAACTGAACCTTGTGGCATGCCAGCTTAAACATCAACATATGAATTCTGTTTAAATGAGCAGAATGGTTAAGAGACCAGGCACACTGATGAGCAGTCATACTTTTTAATCCGGAGGTACACAACTTCACCCTAGTGTTACTAAGTTTGTGATCAAGTTAATCTTATGTATTGTAAGAAAATTATTTTTTCCACCACAGGAAAAATTAATGAACACACAGGTTGAATATGACAATCAACTGATTAAGTTGGCAAGACTGTTTTATATATATAAGAATCAACTATTCCTTATCTGCCATGGCAGGAGTAGGAAATTTTAAATTTTGATGTGAAAAATATTTAAAAAATTTTTAATTTACTGAAGATATGTACAAGATAAAGAAACACAAAAATTTCACAAACACTGGTAAGTGTCTTCTGTTACCATATTCTGGTGGTTAGAAATATATATTTCAATGTAAGAAAATTATGTATAATGCATATTTTGTGCCAATATTAACAAGCAGCTGAAACATGGCCTGATAAAAAGAAAGGAGATAGTAGGAACCACGTGGCATAAATGAAGTTCACGAGAAATATGTTAGGAAAGATGAGAAGAAATAGAGTGAGAGATTATGTGAATAAAGAACACTTGAGGACGGACAGCCTGTCAAGAAGAGTTGGATATGGATTAGATAAGTTATTAGGTTACAGGAGGGCAGGCTGCCTGAAAGGATGGTGTACTTGGAGATGGAAGGAAAAAGAACAAGGAGCAGACCAAAAGTGAAGTGTATATGTTCAGTTATGGATGAGGATGAGGAAACTTGGAAGACGGATAAAGAGGATGATAGTGAGTTAAACTTATTTGGGTTCAAACCAAATAGTTTACTAAGAGTAACAATCTACAAAACTTACCAGTAAATCTAAAATCAAATTTCTTTTTTTAATATAATCTTTAACGAAAAGATCTCCACTGTTAACTTGACGTTTAGATCTAGTTGATCGCTTGGTAAGGGTGTTGGTAGATGCAGAAAGAGGTACAGTGTTAAAATAACCCGAAGCTGCATTTGGACGTGGGAAATCCCCTGATGCAATTGAGCTAGTTGTTCCGGAACTAATTCTCATGTCTCCAGTTCCACTGCCAGCACTACTGAAACCCATACCTCCACCTCCTCCTATACCTCCAACTGATATTCCTCCCATTCCTCCGGCACTGCTACTCTCTAATGCTGACACATCAAAATCTGAAAAAAATAATATTACATTAATTGGTAATTAATAAAATGGAAATTACTACGGTATGCCCCCTGGCTGTTAACAGGAGCCCAAAATAACCCTCATGCCTTGTATTGGAGAACTGGTGAAACATGCCAGGTCAAAAGCAGGCTAATGTCATTACTCTCTTTAAAAATTAATTTCATCAGAAGTAGTAATGTTATTAGCTTAATTCTTTTAACAAAATTTGCAGAAAGCCTTACTCTATAAATAACACTGTTTAACAAAATTTATTTTTATTTATTACATTATCTTCATTCACATACCAAAATTTGATGTTCAAGTAATATTCTTGATCCATTATATTTTAAACTAAAAATATTTTTATGATCGCGAGTTATTTCATTTTATAAACAATTTTGCTCTGACTAGATTGATGTGTAACACAACACTATTTAAAATTACTAACATAACCAAAAATAACATTGTTATAGATACTGAAGTCACAAGATTGTCTTTTGCAAATAAATGGGCTGTGAGGAAGGTAAGTGGAAATTTGACAGTGCTACCAACCTCAAAAGTCAGACACTACCATGCAGTTTCTACATACATTTTGTAAGCTGTGGTTTATCCCAAGAAAATGTTTTCTTCATAAACCTTATAAGAAATAAATGTGACCTGTAATACTGCCTAGAAATGTTTGATTTACTGTAATTACCAGCTACCTTATTCCATTAAAACAAAATTTTCTATGAATGAATCACCTTCTTTACTATCGCTGTCACCAGCATCTTCACTATCAGTCTCACTAGTATCTACCTAACTGTTTCCTTTTTTTACCAGGTGTCAACAAAACTGTTGAAGAATAGCTTCTTCACGTCTTTAATTTCCTTCTTTATTTTTCAAATTGTGGGAAGAGAAACATCACAGTAGTTAGCCACTCGCTCATGGGTTTTGTTAAGAGGCAGTGAAAGGTATTTTTATTTAGCTTCAACTTTACAGCATTTTATTACACAGCAGATTAGATTTGTTCAGCACTGTGAATAGTCTGCCCATGTTTTTGAGAAACTAACATTTCTGTTTAACAAACAGTTATATTCGTACAGTTAACCTACAGACGGTTCCGCAATATACTGTATATGCTCTGGGTATAATATAAGTTGTTGTGTTTGTTGTACTGGAATGAAAGCAGTCGTAATTAAACAATACTAAAAAAAATCTGGTGTGAAACACTCACACTACTTTCTCTTGCCAATGGAAATAATGAACAATATAACTTAACATTAGTAATAAAACATTAGAAATAAACAAAAAACCAACCTCAAAAAACATAACCTTATTTTAATCATGAATGAATGATGCAAAATGAAAACCAATCTTAGTTTGGCTTAATATGGAAAATCAGTCTTTCACATTAAACTAGGCTCTGTAGAGAAAAAAATGCTTAAAACAAAAGTTGTAGACCTTTTAATTTTCTATAAATTTGATCATAAACACTTTTCTCGTAAAATTCTAACTAAGGCCAAAATTCATTTTTTAGAATTTTATGAAAAAAATAGAAAATCACAAATTAACGCTAAACTAAGCTTTACACAAAGAAATATTACAAATAAAAGTTGTAGATTTTTAAATTGCCTACAACTTAAATTGTATACACTTTTGCCCTAAAATGCATATTAAGGCTGCAATCTTAAAAAAAAAATTTCCCTACGAGAGAACAGCCTCCTCAAGAATTTCAGCAGACACGGTGCCTTAACTTGTACAGCATAAAAAATGTAGTAAATGAGGTAAAACAAATTGTAGGAGCCATTTTTGAGAAAATTACAAAAAAGTTAAAAATTGACATAAATAAAGTATAACTTCTGGAGGACCTATTTTGATGAAAATGTTTATGTCGGGTTCTCTAGTGGTATCTAACTCAAGTTCAACTTCATACAATGTTCCATTTTTGAGATATTCTGTTCACACATAAACACACACACACATACCAATCGCTAAAAACATGTTTTTCGGATTTAGGGGGTCTGAAAACGTGTGTATTCGGTGTAAACTCAATTTGAAAAAATCGACATGGAAACAATACTTTCCTTTCTATATATTCATATAGGCAAGCAAAAGTAAAAATACAATAACCATAAAAATGACATATGAGACATACCTCCAACAACACTGGCCATCAAGTACTTTTTATCGGAATGCATAGTCTGCCAGAATTTAATCAAAACAAGAATATCTTCACGTAATTCACTGCTTCTTTGAGTAGGACAACGTGGTGGTCCACAAAAATAATCTAAGCAAGTACAGTAAATCCTTTCTCTTAAAACATTTTTACTCAATGATCTTGGCAGAACATCTCCTTGTAGTAATGACAAACCACACTGAAGTAATCTAGAAGAAAAGAAAGGATATTGATACATTAAAGCATAATTGTATTACCTTATAAAAAACTAGTAAACTTTGTTTCAATATTTTCAAAACAAAAAAAAGACTATCCTTCTCAACAAAAATGTTTGATGAAAGATTCGTGAAAAAATTGTATGGTCTAGCAACTATTTAAAAAAAAATTATTATGAACAATTGCATACAGGAGACTCCGAAAATGAGTGTAGGAGATGCCAGATAAAAACAGATACGTGTAAACATTAGCACTACGTTAAATTCATTACTTACCAATTTGTTTATTACCTTTTTATCGTTGCAACTACTTACTTATCTACCTACTTCCATATGCGTGTCACCTCCTAATTTTTACCCAATAATATTCATATTTGTCCATAACGGGCAGGTGAAGTGTTAATTTAATTGGATTCGATACAGGGCTACAAAAAATAGTTCTGTTTCTTATCACATAGTCACCCAATTATATGACTGAGCTATTTAAGAACAGAAGAGGTAGAGGTGTAAAAGACACTAGTCAGAGTTATCTCCTCTTTCTAATAAGCGTACTCTTTCAATTCAGTGAGGAAGGCAATAGTAAACCAACTCACTCCTCATTTTTACTTAGTAAAGCCTCTAGAAGTTCAAACCAGCCTTTGACTGTTGACCTAAACAACAACAATATTCACAAATCATCTTGGCGTTTACGGTAAAACCCCGCCAGTTATCTGAAATCAGCTTAACCAAATAATAGGTTTTTCAATTTGGTGATTACTCAATTTCAATATTGTGTACAACAGCACAGTACATTATTTAAATATGTAGCTTTGTTAAAGTAAAGAATAATGTCTAATGAAATAAATTACGAATATATAGTTTTACTATTTAGGGAAGTCATTAAAACTCATTCTTCACCTCCAGGACAAGCTTCTAATAAAATGACGGAGTAATAATGTTGCCACAAAAACGGTTTTATCAAATATCTCACTTTTTTAAAAACACTAGATAATTTAAAAAAAACAGTAAATATTAATTACTGTACAATATTAAATTTTGTGCTCTTGAAATTTCTGTATTTGCCTTTATACGTACTAATAAAAAGTCATACAAAAATGCTGTTTAATCATTTTTACTAGTTTTAAACCATGAAAGTATGATTGCATGTTGTGTGGAATTTCGCGTATCCAAAATTAGGTCTGCCGCTTATAATTTGGTTAAGCGGAGTTTCACTGTAAGAAATTTATTTGTTAAAATTTTGTTTAATATTTACGAGGTGTAATAAAAAAAATATGGTGAATAATTTTATAATGAACAAAGTAATAAGCTTACATCAAATTTAAATTAATCTCCTTCAAAGTACTCTCCTTGGCTAGCAATGCACTTATCTGAATGCTGATTCCATGATTGGAAGTATTTCTGGTACGCTTCTTTTGGAAGGGCCATTAGCAGCTGTCAAGGCCCTCTCAAAGTTGGGAATGGTGTCACAATGTTTTCCTTTCAGCACAGTTTTTAATTTTGGGAAGGGCCAGAAGTTGCATGGTGCTAAATCTGGAGAGTAAGGCGGATGTGGACAGACAGGAATCGTTTTTTAGTCGAAAACTCTGGATCAAAAAGTGAGGTGAGGCAAGGGTGTCAAAAGTCAGGGAACGAATTTTGCACCTACTCGTCTCATTTGCAAATTATCAATTAAAATATGTAGTTCGGATTCATACGAGTTGTTCAGTTCTTCAGTAAGCTCTTGAATAGTCAATCAGATGTTTGAACCAACCAGTTTTACTACTATTTGCATGTTTTCATCAGTTTTTTAAGGTCAAAGGACATCCCGACCATTCCTGCTTTTAAATCGCTTATACCACTTGTTAACAGTCTTCAGAGTTATCATATTATCGCCATAAACTAATTTTAACATTACATGGGCTTCTATGGCACGTTTTTGGAACTTAAAACCAAATTAATGTTAATGTGATGTTCGAATCCATGATGCATGATGCACAGTAAACATGACCTCACTCTTCTGGCTCTGGAAGCCGATTGACAAGTGGCAACTTGATCAAACTTGATACTGATTATCACAAAGAACCAGGCTATTGAACTTTTTACTTCAAATGGACTTAGTGTCTGCAGTTCATTCATAGTAAAATCATTAACAGTATTTTTTTTCACACCTTGTAAAAGAGACTCTTTTACCATAAACTTTTCATTAATCCACACTTTCATTAATACCACAACTTTTTAAAACTAGGGGTAATTTATTTTCCCCCTGCATAGTTTTTGTATAATTCAATGTTGTGATTAACAACATATTACTCAGTTCGGTTTATTGTGTAAAAGGATATTTTGTTTTACAAACATAATCATTTGGTAAAGGAACTGTAAATTTAAACCTTTAATATAATTGAATCATTGAGACTCAAGTGTAGTGAAGAGCTTAAAAATATTCCTCAACTAAAAAAAAGTTAACATTGTATAATTTTTATTTATTTCTATTAAAACTTTACCTGAATCTTACACTAACGGCAGCAACATGTCTATTCTGATGAAGTTCTGATCCACCTACTACCATTGGTAAAGACCTATGAAGGAATGTTGCAATCATCTCTACTTTCTCCTGACTGCAATATTTTGCTGCTTCAACCAATTCTGAAATAAACTATAAAAAACAACAAAATATTTAAAAGGAAACTTAAAATTTCTTTCAAAAGAAATAATTTTTTACTGTATTTAAGAGGCTCCAGAAGGAAATATCAAGATAAAACCAAAAATCTAAATATTAACACTACGTTAAAATCATTACTTATGAGGCATGTTTCTTTTAAAATAAGTCCATTTTGTTATTTTAAAAAAAACCAAGAACAATATTTTTAAAACCTTTATGCCATGAAAAGCTAAACCTTAATCTACTTTTATAATATTGTGCAACACGCTTCTAAAGTTATCCTCATAGAAATTTGTTGCCTGATTACCTAGTAAGGCTTGTTTACAATAGGCAAAAGAATAATATCGTAAGATTGGGTCCTTTGTTTGTGAATAAGCAATATTCTAAATCAGTGGCTTTTAGATTATATTATTATTTGCTATCAAATCAGCACGGCAATTTTTGATATCGTCAACAAAATCATCATAGCCCTGACAACAAGGGTGATTCTTTAAGAGCAAGAGAAAATTATAATCATTAGGCACTAGATCAAAAATAAAATATTCTGCTTGAAACTTATCCCTTTTGACACGATACTTCTCTTAAGGAAAGTCAAAGCAATGGCAAAATGATTGGTGAGAAACTAGTCAGAATTTTTGGAACACAATGTGAGCACAACTTCTGACAATAAATTTCATAAAAACATTTCTTAAAACTTGAGCCTCATTAGACTTTGATGAAATTGAAAAGCACTTTGAATTGAGTAGCATCGGTTTACATTAACTCTTTCATGAATTTTACAATTTCTGAAGTTTTCACTAATATAGCTGCCATATTATTCTTTTTTTCTTTATTTTCCCTGATTTCATTTATTCAACTTGTTTCGGTGGATCTACCAATTGAAATTACCCGTTTCATGATATTAACATTGACACCTACCCTATCACCACCAGTAAATTTCTCTTCGTATATCTCACTTTCTCATAAAATATAATTATTATCTTCATCGACAAACTATTGTTGCCCAGTAAATTATCTACAACCGGATCAGTACATGCACCCTTAATCAACATGATTACATAAAAACAGACAACACGTGGATGGAATTCATGACCACATAAAGATTGATTCTTAATAGAACGAGAGTGAAAAAATTTATATTGAAATTATAAAGAAAAAAGCTACCACAAACACAATAATGAAATTTTATAAAACAATGGCAGCTCCAATACTCCTCTATGGTAGTGAATCTTGGGTCACATCAAAAACACTTGACAGTAAAGTGCAGGCAGCGGAGATGAAATTTCTTCGCAGAACTAAGGGCTGTGACAGGAGAGATCACATCAGGAATGAGGAAATAAGGAGGGAGCTGAACATCTTCTGCCTGAATGAGAGAGTTGCATCGTATCGCCAACAGTGGAAAGAACATGTTGAACGAATGTCAGCCGATAGGCTTCCACTAAAAATTTACAAGTATCAACCGGTAGGCAAAAGAGGTATAGGCAGGCCACGGAAAAGGTGGCAATGATTGTACCATAAGGGAAAAAAAAAACAAATGTTATAAGATAGACTTAAATTTATCATTGATAAAATATGAATTACATATTTAATATAGATGTTTTCTAAAATTATTAATATAAGCTGAATGTGAGTCAGAACAGGCCATGGCTTAATCCCTGTTTAAAGAAGAAGAAGAAGAAGAATTATAAAGATTTATTTTTGAATGAAATAGAAAAGACTAATAATAATATTTGTATAAGTGATATTAACAGTTAACTAATGAAACAACTTTTAATTATTTATTTTACAGTTATGTAAATGAGACATGATCCAAAATAACTTCTGAACAGCACCTAGAAATATGAATGGTTTAGCGAGATTTCTCATCAAAAACACTTAAGGGATTAAAAAGATATTAAACTATTCTTACCTGAACCCAAATATCATGCGGTTTAATAAAAGGAGGTTTTGGTTCCAATACACAGCCTTCATAAGCAGCCAGTGGACTGACTTCTTCTTTTTCTGAAGAGAATAATCCAAGTCTTTTATCAATAGTACACTGGAAAGAACAGATTACTGGTTATTAATTTTACTGTAACATATCACACTACACATAAACGGTGTCAAGTGATGGAGCGAGTCACAGGAGACTGATACTATGTACCTGATACAAATAGCATACTAGGAACAGGTAACAAGTACATTCTGTATCAGGTACAAGTTACGATTACAAATGTACTCCATGATGGAAAGTTACTAAAATTTATTTGACAAAGGAGAAAAATATTTATACATTACATTACAGTAGAAATAATCACAACTGGACTTTGAGAGAGCGATTAATTATCTTCATTTCTTTTCAACATGGCCCTAGACATGTAATAAAACTTTGGTTCCAGGAATATCCCCCAAGCATCAAAAAATGGCCACGGGAAGCAAATGTTTCATAATTAAATTGAACTAAGTTTTGCAGATGATTTGTCCCTTTCAGCACTTGGCATGAAAGAAGACCTTGATCAAACCACCAGCCTAAAAAAAATAGAACAGAAAATTGGTTTACAAATACTGCTCAAAAGAAAGAAGGAAGAACATCTCGTACAGGTCAGAGAAAAACATTTTAATCGACAATTTACAAATGAGACGAGTGAGTGCAAAATTTGTTCCCAGACTTTTTACATCCTGTGCCATACCTTGCTTCTGATCAACAAATTTTTGGCCGAAAAAAGATCCTTTCTGTCCATATTTGCCTTACTCTCCAGATTTAGCACCATGCGACTTTTGATTCTTCCCAAAAATATAAAACTATGCTGAAAGGAAAACATTTTGACACCATTTCCGATTGAGAGGGTCATGACAGAGCAGCTTAAGGCCCTTTCGAAAGAAGCCTTCCAGAAATGCTTCAACGTTGGTATCAGTGCATCGCTAGCCAAAGAAGTACTTTGAAGGAGATAAATTAAATTTGATGTAAGCTTATTACTTGGTTCATAATAAAATTATTCACCGTATTTTTTGATAACATCCCGGAATGCCACCATCTTTGAAGACAACCAATAATACTCATCATTATTATTCTGACATGTAAAAGTCATTTGGATCTAGATCTGGGCGAAACGGCAGATGACCCCATGATGTTTCTAGCATAAAAAGATGTTGTGAGTTTCCTTATTATAACATGGCTGAGTATTGTCATGAAGCCACATTGTACTCTAACTCAATAGAGCCAACTGTTAATCTTAAATTTAATTTCTAACCAGTGTTTAAATTATTATATTCAACGTTACAATAACATTGTAGTAACAAATTTATGAAGTAAATGTTCAAATGATGACAACAATTTTTCTGAGTACAGCAAAGTTAAAAATCTGGTGTGAAACACTCACACGACTTTCTCTTGCCAATGCAAATAATTAACAATAAACCTAGCATTAGTAATAAAACATTAGAAATAAACAAAAAAACTAATCTCAATAACATAATCTTAATTTAATCATGAGTGAAAAACGTAAAGTGAAAATCAACCTCAGTTTAATTAAAAAATATGGAAAATCACTCTTTTACTGTAAACTAGGCTCTGTAAAGAAAAATACTTTAAATAAAAGTTGTACATCTTTTAATTTCCTATAAATTCGATTATATACACTTTAGTCATATAGTGCATACTAAAGCCGAAATCTTAAAAAAAATCGATTTTTTACACGATTTTGTGAGAAAAAAACAGAAAATCACTAATTACCGCTAAACTAAGAGTTATACAAAAAAATGTTTGAAATAAAAGTTGTAGGTTTTTAAATTTTCTACAACTTTTATTATATAAACTTTTGTGCTAAATGCATATTAAAGCCGTAATCTTAAAAAAAACAATTTTTTTACGTGAAAACAGCCTCACCAAGAATTTCAGCAATCATGGCGCCTACCCAATCTTATAGAGCATAAAAAATTTAGTAAACCAGGCGATTTTTAAAAAAATCATACAAATTTTTTTTCAGAAAATCGCAAAAAAGTGAAAAATGACACGAATAAACTACTACTTCCGGTACACCGATTTTGATAAAAATGTTTGTGTCGGGTCCGGTAGTGGTAAGTAACTTAAGTTTTAAGTTTCAAGTTCGTACAATGTTCCGTTCTTAAGATATTCTGTTCACAAACACACACACAGACGAATCGCTAAAAACATGTTTTTTGGGTTCAGGGGGTCTGAAAACGTGTAGATCTGGTGAAAACTCGATTTTGAAAAATCGACATGAAAATAATACTTTCCTTCCTATATATTAATATAGGCAAGAGAAAGAAAGTAAAAAAGTATAATAAAAAAACTGAGTTACGCGATTTACGAGGGGGTACCCAAAAGTATCCGGAATAGCTCTGCTGTGGGCGGAGCTTGTGCAGTACAAATTCCCGCCACTAGGCTGCTTGTAGCGCTACTCATTGCCAGTTCAATGCCATTTTGTTCGTTGATCTAGCTTGTTCTGTTCTCGTGCAGTGATTGTTCTCGCTAGTGCTGTTTTGTGCTCGTGTCGTTTTTCATGATGGCAAGTTTTAATGAACAACATGCGGCTGTGAAATTTTGCTTCTTGCTCGGTAAAAACGCCGCGGAAACAGTTGTAATGTTGAACACAGCTTACAAAGACGACGCTATTGGAAAAACCCAAGTGTACGAGTGGTTTTTGCGCTTTAAAAATGGTGACATGTCAATTGAGAACAAACCTCGTTCTGGACGACCGTCGACTTCCCGAACAGACGAAAATGTTGTGAAAGTGAAAGAAATTGTACGAACAGACTGACGACAGACCATTGACCAAATATCACAGGTTAGTGGGTTATCTTGGAGCTCAGTCCAACGCATTTTAACAGAAGACTTGACAATGAAAAGAGTCGCTGCCAAGTTTGTGCCTCGGGTTCTGACAGACACTCAAAAGGAACGTCGAATTGAAACGTGTAGTGATTTGAAACAACAGCTTGAAACTGATCCAGATTTCATGTCAAAGATCATTACGGGTGACGAGTCTTGGTGCTATGGGTACGACCCAGAAACCAAACAACAATCCAGTCAATGGAAGACTTCATTATCACCCTGACCAAAAAAAAGTCGTCAAGTCAGATCGAACATCAAAACAATGCTGATTTGTTTTTTTGATGTGAGGGGAATTGTCCATTCAGAGTTCGTTCCACCAGGCCAGACGGTAAATCAAGCTTTTTATCTTGAAGTGTTAGGAAGACTACGAAACAGCATTCGTCGTAAAAGACCTAATTTGTGGCAGACAGGGGACTGGTTTTTCCACCACGACAACGCGCCTGCACACACGGCAATCTCGGTTACCCAGTTTTTGGCGAAAAACGGCATGGTTTTGCTACCACACGCACCGTACTCACCCGATCTGGCTCCGTGTGATTTTTTCTTGTTCCCACGCATGAAAAGGGGCATGAAAGGTCTCCGATTTAACAACGTTGATGATGTCAAGAAAAAAACGACGGATGAGCTGGCAGCCATCACTGAAGAGGAGTACAAAAAATGTTTTGAACAGTGGAAGCACCGGTGGGACAAATGTATTAGTTGTAATGGAGAGTATTTTGAAGGGGATAAGGTTCTTTTGTAAAAAAATTAAAAATAAATAGTTTTAAAAAATAATTCCGGTTTCTTTTGGGTACCCCCTCGTATTATGATCTTGCGTACCTGCCATGCTGCAAACATTTCTTGTAAAAACTGCAACTCAAGATCAGGTCTTGCAGTGAAAAGCCAATGCCAGCATTCAACAGCAGTCATCATAGCCACTTGTGTAAAAAGTTCTACTTGAGACCAAGCTACAACATTTAACAATTTCCTGTGCGCACCTAAAAAAAAATGTTTTATTACCAAATATACAAAATTTGACAGCTAATACAATTGATTTATAACAAATGTAACATTCTCAAGAATATTTTGAAATGTTTACTTTGTGTGTAAACAAATTTTTGAAATATCAGTGAACAAGTAATCAAATCCACGGATAAAATACTGAAAATAATATATATTTTTAGTTAATCTATGTAAAATTTTGTAGCTTTGTTCACGGAATTTGCATAGTTTCCCTAAATTACATCATCTTTTTATAATTTTCAGATTCTCAAATTCATCACTAGAAGCGCTAACTAATGTATCAGTAAGTGTTTTTTAAGGATGCAAACCATTGTTAAATATGACACAATCTATTACAAATTTTTACATCTCTTATTATTATATCTATTAAAAATTCATTACTTTACAAATGAATAGCAAACGAATGCAAAGAACTGTTGGATCAAATCACGATAAACTACACTACAGTACTGTCAAAAAATAACGGTCCTATTATACTGCAGCAGAAAACTGCACAACAAACACCAATTTTATGTGAGTAAAATGATTTTCATGAAAAGCACAAGGATTTGTAGCACTCCATATTCTATAGTTCTGACTATTCACATAGCCATCCAAATGAAACCACACCTCATCACTACTAAAGTAAAAATTATTGAACACTTGAATACCATTTTCATCAATCAAAGATCAAAACCAATGACAATAATTTTTACATTTTTGATGGTCCGTAGCTTTTAGTTCATGAGTTACACCAATGCATAAAGGATGCAAATGTAAATGTTTTGTAGCTCTGAAAACCAGAGTTGATGTCAGACCAGCTTGAGATGATAACCTTCGAGCAATTTTTTTGGGTGATTTGAGTCAAAATATTGTTCAAATCTGGCTGGCGAGATGGTTTCCCATCGAGTACACTCCCAGTTTTACAGAATTTATTGATCAAACGCAATATTGTCGACTTATTGGGAACAGCAGAACGGGGAAATTCCAACTGAAACTTATCTTGTGCATATTTGTAAGATTTACACGCTATATAAGTCTCTACAATAAACACAGGTTCATCCTTGGAAAACCATAGCTGACACAACATAATGAAACAACTGCTGTGATGGCACTAATGTTTTTTGCCTTTGTTTATTTAACATTGCATCAACTACTGTGGTCATTAGCGATGACGTTGCGTTGCAACTGTGAATGATGAAATGATTTTTTGTAACGTATGAAAATGTCGTGCCTCTCATCATGCATGATGAGAGGCAAGCACATTACCACCTACACCAATGCGGCAGGTGATGGCACTAATGGATGATTAGTACATTTCAATTGTCTCAGCAGTTAGCCTAGAGTATATTGTTGCCAACATACAGGTTGGGAGACAGAAAATTCACCCATGTATTACTTCTACACTCAGGGCTGTTTCCTTAACAAAATACCCATTAGTTTCTATGACTACAAAATCAGCAAGTTATGTAATAGCGTTCTTATTTACTAAGTTTTGTGTAGTGCATAATTTTTGTGCTTGTGTTTGTTATATTGTTTTTGGAATTTAGATCTCTAATTTGTTTCTGTTTCAAAGTGTATATATTGTTTATATTGTAATATTAGTGTTTATTGTGATTAGAGAGTTAGTTTTATTGTTATTATTTTATTTCCTGATTACTTTTTCATGCTAATATTTAAACAAAATGAAAGAAGAAATTTACAGCTTTAAATATAGTCAGTGTTAAAGACATACGTTTCGTAGTGAATTTATGATGATCTTTTGAAAACTTTAAGAAAAACACTACGCTCCAATAGGTTAACAGTAAAATTACAGTCACCATCCCTACAAATTATACTACAATACATGAGGTACATTTAAATCAAGGAAATGAAAGATTACCTGGTAAACTGATGAGCATAGCTGTAGCCCTCCACAATGCCTTTTCATGTGCAACATTTGATTCGTCTTTACAAGCTTTCCAGACATCATTTATTAAACTTTCAATCAATTCACTACTTGGAGCACCACCAGCAGTGCTTAACATTCCCATTATTTGTCCAGAATAACTGCTTCTAAGGCTTAAAGATGAAACAAATCTTGATGAATCACTTTTTACACATTTTGGTCGTTTTTCTAAAGTACTTGTCTGAAAATAAATAAATAAAAATTTCAACCAATCTGGATCAAATCAAGTAACTTTTTTTTTTGTCATCAGTCTCTCGACTGGTTTGATGCAGTTCTCCAACCTATTCTATCTTGCGCAAGTCGTTTCATATCTACATACCTGTAACACCCTACATCTTTTGTAATTTGCTTTATATATTCTAATCTTTGCCTCCCTCTACAATTTACTCCCTCAATGTTACCCTCCATTATTGATAGCCCAATACCTGGATGTCTTTGGATATGCCACACTAGCCTATCCCTTCTTTTGGTAAGATGCTTCCATATACTTCTTTTTTCATCCACTCGCCTAAGAACCTCTAAATTACTTATTTTGTCCACCCACCTAATCTTTAACATTTTCCTATAACACCACATTTCAAAAGCTTCTATCCTCTTCCGTTCTACAGCCCCTATCACCCACGTTTCACTTCCGTATAATGCTACACTCCAAACATAATGTTTTAAAAAAAATTTCCAAACTTTTAAAAGTTTAAAATGCTACACGTTTTAAAATACTACACTCCAAACATAATGTTTTAAAAAAATTTTCCTAATCTGTAAATCAATGTTTGTAGTCAGTAAGCTGTTTTTCATTTCAAAGGCTTTTCTAGCTTGAGCAATTCTACTCTTGATATCACTCGTGCTTCTACCATCCTTTGTTATTTTACTCCCTAGATAGCAGAATTCCCCAACTTCCTGTATGTTCTCGTTGCCTACTTTTAAATTTCCCATCTCTTCTAAACCACTCTTGCTGCTGCACAACAGTTTCGTTTTGTTCTTATTAATTTTCATGAAGTAATCCTTCCTCAAGATCTCATCCATTCCATTTAAGAAGTAACATATAGAGCCAAAATAATTATGAATTAAAGATTTCAGTTATTTTTGTTCAAAAAATGTTGAGTTGTGTTAATGATGTTGTAATCAATTCTGCTTCTTGTGCTACGATTGTTGAGAATAAAGTTAACAAATGGACTGAGGATAAGCCACATTAATATTGAAATGATGGTTTTTGGAAGAAAAAGGCATACATAAGGAGATATTGAATTAAATGGTAAACTCTTGGTATTGGTTAAATGTTTTACATATTTGGGAAGTGAGATTTCTGCAGATGAGGGGATACAAGATGAATTATCTATAAGACTACAGAAAGACAGGAAACTTTATAAAGCAGCGAAATGTATGGTATGAAATACGAGGGTAATTCGGAAAATAAAACAATTTTCTTTATTTTGAAAAATTTTTATTTAAGTCAAACAAAACATTTTTTATAACATACCTGATACTTAAACTATTTTTCTACGTAATCGCTGTACAAATTTAAACAATTGTTTCACCAATTTTGCTATGCCTTCTGCATACTCAGTTGCTGCCAAGTTGTTTAATCACTCACTAATACCCTTTTTAGTTCGCCGTCACTTCCAGAACGGTTCTTGCCCAAAAAGTTCTTCATTTGGGGAAACACATGGAAATCACTCGGGGCCAAGTCCAGGCTATAGGGCGGATGATCAAAAAGCTCCCATCGAAACTGTAGCAGCAAGTTCCTCGATCCTTGATTTTAGTTCATCAGTCACAGCTGAAAGTCGCTTCGAGCACTCTTCATCGTGAACATTCGTCCGCCTGCCATTAAATTTAATGCATCATTTTTGAACTGAAGTTTTGTTCACAACATTACCATAAACCTCCATTATTTGTCTGTAAATTTCGACAGGTCGCATTCCTTTAGCATTCAAAAAGCATATTACACTATGAACCTCACACTTGGCAGGTCTTGGGTTCGAATCCCATTCAGACACGGTATATTTTCATACTTTACAAAAATAATTTCATCCTTCACTGTCTCCATTAGCAGTAATTGCAGAACAGTCAGAAGTTAAACCAAAAATAAAAAAAAGCTTGGCAGGATCATTAATTTTGCCACACATTTTAAAGACTTACAAATAATCAATACATGACTGTATTGGCTCGCTGTTAGTGTCAGACTGGCCCAAAGTGAGTGGAGGGTCAATGACTAGGCAGCGAAGGTGGTGGGGGGACTGTACAGCTCGGCAGATCAAAATGTTCTTTACTTTCCGAATGACCCTAGTATAAGGGTACCACAGAAGACTAAAACCTTAATATTTGAAATTTACTGCAAGCTAGTTATACTGTATGGTGCAGAGTGTTGGAAAATAACAGAAAAAGACTGGTCTAGATTTCAGGCTGGAGAGCTGAAATTCTTTCAAAGAATAAAAAATAAAAGAAGAAAAGACAGGGTAATAAATGTGGGTGTTAGAGAGGATCTGAAAATGGAAAGTATGAAGAGATTTGAGAAAATTAGGTTATGCTGGTATGGACACATAAAAAGAACATTGAGAAAATACAGAGAAAAATGGAGGAGCTGGAGGTTGGTGGAAAAAGATCGTTAGGATGCCTTAGAGGAAGATGGAAGGAAGGAATTGAGGACAGTGCAGAGAAAAGAGGATACAAGTGGCAGCAAATTGAGAAGTAATGGGATGATCAAAGAAGATGGAGAAGTCTTCTTATCATCCAGACCTGGCATTAGTTGGAACAGGATCCAGATATGTAAGTAATAGTTTTATCACACCAAAATGATACTAACATAAAAGAAAATTTTAACAATTCTTACCGACAATGGTGCTGATTGTAGATTAAGACCCTTTGAATTTAAAACACTCTCAGTAGCTAAAGCTAAACCAGAATGATGCCACAATCCAGAACTTGGTATCTGATTTAAATATTCCTGTAAATGGGAACGAGTTGCTTCTGGAGCCCATTTCATTGCTTCTTGGACAATTCCCAAACAACGAGCGGCAAAGTCATTTACTATACTCTGGAAAAACAATGAGCATTATTATTACTTTTTTCATCTAACAGGTATGTTTATTTATAATAAGTTTTATCAATAATCACCCTAAAGTTTTGAAAACTGATAGCTCATTAATGAGTATCAGTTTATTTTTACATACAAGAGTGTGTTCTCAAAAACTGAATTTTAATTTTTTGTTATGATAAGATCCATCCAGCCGTAAGTTATTAATTCCACTAAATTTTGATAAGTGCAACTGATAGAAAATTGACAGGCCTATAAATGAAAGATTTTAAAAGTACTGGTATTAGAAAGGGTCCCTGATTATTTATAAAACATTAACCTCGTATTTTTGGGTCAACTTTTACACAAAACAACTCATGCAATACATAATTAATATTGTAACTTAAGAGATTTAAGAATAATACTTTAAATATTATTGAAGATTACGTTTTTAATGAAATGTATAAATGGTGCAGAAAAACAAAAGCCACCAGTGAAGTGAATCCCTTTGTACCAATATCTTCGCAAAAATCTCAAAAACATAATTCCTGTAGAATTATTTACAGCCAGCACACAACAATCAACACTCATGCAAACGGAGAAAAAATCACTGCAACAAACAATATCATACGTTACCTAACTTAAAAAAACAAATATTGTTTCAATATATAGCCAAAGTTAGCCAATTCAAAGCTAAAGAGAATGTAAACAAAATTTAAAGTAGATTTTTTTGTTTCCCTGAAGCATTTTTATAGAAGTCTCCTGATGTTTTGTACTAATAATATGATTATAGAGAGTGTGAATGATTTAAAAAAGGGACAAAAATAAAATAAAATGCTACATAATATAAAATATGTACAGGGGGTCCCCGACTTATGAACGTGTAGGCTGATGATGTGAATGTACAATTTTTTGTCCCTGGATTTCTTTAATTGTGAAAAAGAAACAGAGAACGACAAAGATGAAGTAATAAACAATGTTATGAAGCTGGGAAACCAACTAAATTTGGGAATAGACAAGGAAGACGTTCATAATCTTTTAGAAAGTCACTTGTAAGAACTGTCAAATAAGGAGCTGATGGAATTACTTGAACAAAATGAAGAAGAGGATGAGGATGAAGAAGTAGGTCTACAACAGTTACCGAGTTCACTTTCAAGAAAACGCCAGAAGACTTTAATTTTTTGGAAATGCCTTAGAATGTTTTGAAGTGCAAGATCCAATCGGCGGCCGATTCAATAGTGTCAGCCGTTAACGACGCAGTAGCATGTTTTAAAATAATTTTAGAAGAGAAAAAATTTGCAACTGCTCAAACCAAAACTGGTTAAAAATAAATCAGTTTTTCCAAATGAAAATTAACACAAGCTGCTCAATATCTATGAAATAAATAAAATTTACGTTTACTGTAAGTAGTTTTCAATAATCAGAAACGTTTGCTATCTTTTTTATTATATAATATATTCTTTATCAATAATAATTACATTTTTTGCAATTATAAATATTATTCATACATTTGCAATTTTTGTTAACGTATAAGATTATATCAATATGTAGCGATAATCATTTTAATCTATATCGTACAGTATGTATTCTAAATTAGCTCATTTTTGCATATCGTACAAAGGAATAGGTTCGTAAATATTTACATCATAATTTATCGATATATGTTTTGACTTATGAATGAATGATTTGATTTATGAACATTCAGTCGGAACACAATATGTTCGTAAGTTGAGGACCCCCTGTACCTTATTCCTGAATTTGTACAATGTAACATTGTGAGAACCAGTAAAGAAATTCTAAAGAGTACAAGTTACAAAAAAAATACCAGATATCTTTGTTTTTAGTACCTAATTGTTTCTTCATAAACATTTCTTCAAGTATATTAAGGGACTTTGAAAATTGTTTCATTCATATTTTGTTGTCTTCTCATCCTTTACTGCTTGTTGTAATCTGTACTGTCTGTCTACTATCTTTAGACTCGTTATATGAGTGTTATGTCTCATTGTGGCATGTTTTGAGAATGCTTTCTTCTTATACAGGTAGTGAGTTCTTCAAAGTGCAGTGGCCATCTTTCCTTATCTACTATTGTTTGCTTCCTTTGTGCTGGTCTTCAGTTTCATTACATCCCTGAGGTACTTGAAGCTATCACTTTCCAATTTTTCCGCAAAGTGTCGTCAAGTGAAGCTGCTTTGATCTAACTTTGATTTATCAAATGAAGAAAAAAAATTAATAACACAAGATATTTTTAATACTTGTTAATATTATGATAATGTAAAGAGATAAAAGAAAAAGTTTAGATTATCCACTATTCTGAATAGATATATTTAAATTGGTCAAGTTCAACTATAAATAAAACCCGAAAACATAATAGTGGTATGTCAGCTAATAAAACAGTTTGAAGATACTTAAAATCTAAATATATTACATTTAAATACTGATAATCATACTTCTCTAGCTTCCAATGTGTCCATCAATGGAATGCTATAAGGTGTAGATGGAACTCGAAGCAATGGAGTTTCTTCATTCGGGTCTAACTCTAA
This sequence comes from Catonia carolina, assembly GCA_035578175.1. Classification (NCBI taxonomy): domain Eukaryota; kingdom Metazoa; phylum Arthropoda; class Insecta; order Hemiptera; family Achilidae; genus Catonia; species Catonia carolina. The sequence continues at coordinate 32,757,683 of JAQMRL010000007.1, read as the reverse complement.
AGAATATGAAAGAACTTGTAGTATATCAAGCATGCTCCACAGTACTCTACAATTCCACAGCAAGTGAGGAAACCTAAAATAATACAAAGAGATATAAGTATTACTGGTTCACGAGGGTTGATCAATAAGTACCTATGTTTGCAGGAGGTGGTGTTGCTGAGAGAAGTTGACATCATGAACTGCCACCTGTCACTTGACACCAAGCTAAATTTCAGACTGACTTATTGGTTAGTCTTTATTTGGCAGTAAGTTGTGTCACATGTGTTTCAAGTTTCCTGATAAAACCCTTACCATCTATGACAAAAGTCAGATATTGGTTCAACGAATTTAAAAGTTGTACATCTGTTTTTGATGAGGATTGGCCAGGCTGCCTGTCAGATGTGGTTAACAAGGAAATCATTGAAAACGTCCACAACATGATTTTTGCTGATTGCCAAGCTAAAGTGCATGAAGTAGCAGAGGCTGTAGGCATGTCATATGAAATGCCAAATAATACTTTACATGATAAAATTAATTTAAGAAAGCTGTAGGCTCAATGGATGTCACAATTGCTCATGGAGGACAACAAGTGGATGGGTTATCAATGTTGAAGCAGTGTTTGGACCTCTTTCAGCGAAATTGCAGGAGATTTTGCATCAATTTGTCACTGTTGATGTAACCTGGATACATTATTATACACCAGAGAACTAGCAACAGTCCAAAAAGTGGATATTTTTGGGTGAATCTGCTCTGAAGAAGGCAAAGACATCGGCTGGAACGGTCATGGCCAAAATTTTTTGGAATTTGAAGGGAATAATCTCAGACTTTTTGCAGAAAGGAAGAACAATTACAGGGCAGTACTACAGGGAATTATTGGACTGATTCAATATGAAATTGAAGGAAACGCAGCCCCATTTGGATAAAAAAAAAGTGCTGTTTCACCATGATAACACACCGCACATTCATCTGGAATCGTCGAGGCAAAATTACATGAACTGCACTACGAATTGTTGCAGGAAGCCACTTCCTGCAACTTTCTTCTGCTCCCCAACATGATAACATGGCTCAAAAGAAAAAATTCAGCTCAAACGAGCACATTATCGCCAAAACAGAAGCGTATTTTGCACAGTTTGACATTCATATTTTTTTGGAGTTGTTAAAGAAATGACAGAAACATTGGGAAAAGTGTATTGACCTAAAAGGAGATGTTTTTACATTAAAACATTAAAAAACTTACGTCTTCATTTCTAACATGGGTACTTATTGATTGACTTTAATTTCTAGTTAAGTTAAATAATGTACATTATTTGTACAAAACACTATTCACACGAAACAGACATTATAATAACATCATAAAACCTGAGGTAATAATCTATCGAAGCAAAACCCAACCCTTAAATAACAAAGGTTCCTTAAGAGATTCTGGAAAATTTTAAAAGAAGAGTTTTCAGACAGGTTATGGGAGCCAATAGGAATGAGGAGGGAGAAAGGAGACTGAAACCAGCCAAGGAACTGTATGCATGTCAGCAGGCTCTCGTAAACTCCATGAGGAAAAGAACACCTTTTATTATGGACATATTTTTAGAATTAATAACAAAAGACTCACAAAAAGGGCCTTCAACTTCTTGAAAGACCAAAACGCATAGTTGAAAACATGCAAAAAGACTTCACAGAGATATCAGTAAAGGAAAATGAAACTCAGAACAGAAGTAACAGTGTGGGAATAAAGGGATTTTAAATAATAAAGATATCCAAAAAAATCTAACATACCATGGACTATAGAAAGAGTTATCACTCACTGGCACAGGATGAAAAACTGTGATGAGAAATTGTAATGTGAGATATAGCTGGTCAATTCGGAAAAAAATTAAATAATTACAAAGCCATAGGCTGGAAGACTCTAGTAACGAAATAAAGGGTGTCATTGGCTTTCTTGATCAACCAACAAATATGATTAGCCCATTTTAAATCAGATGACATGGTGGTACCACGGTAGTTAACAAAATTTACAGATGGAGTAATATTTCCATAAGGAGACAGCCGTGGTCAATATTGTCTCATCCAACATGGAAGATATTTCAAAATGTTGAGACATTGGATTAACATCCATTCCTACGAGCAAGATAGTCAAAATCAAATTGAGGATTAGAAAATGAAAGGTCCAAGTTGGAAATGACATACAACATTATTTTTTATAATAATATAATATAAATATAATAAAGATTCAACTGAAAAACAATCTTGTCTTACCTATCTACAAGGCCAGATAAATATTTGTCAGCCACTCTTCTGATCTGTTTATAAATATGATTGAAATTTACTAGAAGAAACTGTGCATGTGCTTCCAATTCATGCTCTCGACTTTCATCCTTAGGCTTTCTTGACATAGCATTCAAGAACATAGTAAACACTCTGTCACCAACACTGTCACAAAAAAAAACATACATTGAAATTCAAAAAGAAATACACAGAATTACTATACTATTTTTCAAAGCTGATGAGCCCTGAACGTAAGCATTGCCCCTACCCACTTCATATCCAGCCAACGATTTGCCAGCAACGTTGCCAATACTTGCTCTCGTAGCTCTGTCATATATTTTGTCACTCATTTTTTTGGTCTTTCAATAACAATTATAACCTACGAACATACAACCAGGTGATTATATTATAAAGTATTGCATGTTAACACGCTCTATAATCGATTTGTTCAGTATGAGATGCAAGACACGAGTGAACTGCGGCTCTTATACGCATGCACGTGTAATGTTTATCAGGCACAATCTGACAATGCTGGCAAATGTTCTGATTGGTCTAAATGCGTGGAACAGCAGAGCTCATCAACCGTGAAAAGCATTATAAATACTAAAACAGATACATTAATGAATTGATTATAATGGATAAAATATAACCACAGTAAGATTTCCCAGATCTGAATCAAAGGATTTCCTAAGCAAATATACCAGCCTACAATATTAGCTGAGCTGTGTATGTTGCCTGCATACTCATTTTCTCTCTCCATAAAACTCTCTTTGTTACTTGATTAATCACATTGTTTCACATGATTTTGAATTCAAATGACAACATAATCAATATAGTGATGCAATCAGAGGATGGTACTGCCAGCAAAGAGAGATTTAAGTATTTCTAGACCTCTAAATTCTATTTATTTGATGTGCTATTTCCAATGTACAGTACTCAGATGAAATAAAGTCCCCTAGCCATGGGAGTGAGAGAATGCATATTGCTCTCACTCACATAAGCCATACGCACTATTCTAATAACATTGTGTAATTTTACTCATTGTTGTGAGCAAGCGTTTATGCATGCAGTAAACTAGCAAGCTAGATAACGACTGTAGTATGGTTTTAGATTTGGATTACAACGGTAAAGACCTTTTGGGGGCATGTGTAGTTATGCCACATATCTCCCTCTCACTCGCTCGGCTATGTGACATCAATTCATCTGATATCTGTAGTTATACCCTTTTCATTTGCACTGAATTCTGCTTATTATGTTTAGTTTCTGTTCAATAAATAAAAATTATAACAAATAATATAGTAAAGCTCTGATTTTCTATGAATGCTGAGAGAATTAAAAAAAATTTAACCAACCCAACAACAGGGAAAATACAATAGGCCCTATAGTGCAAAGCTTGAAAATTACTGACAAGTTTATTGTGCATCATAATCCTATAGGCCTTCTCGGAATTGGTTGATGAGTGGCAGGCTCTTGCTCTTTCATTTAGGACAAGGCTCTAGATTCATGTTAAGGGAGGTACAATCTAGAATACAGAAAAGGTGTTTCCAAAACAAGAAGCAAAAATGAGTAACTGAATTTTTTAAAAAGTCATAACTGAAAACTTTTTGTTAACAGCACAGTACTGTTTTTTTGTTTACTGTTCTTTATTTTAGTGATTAAGACGTAGAGCAAAGGTTTCTTATGTATATATTTGAAAAGTTTTACATATTATGTTTTTTGTACAATAAAACATAGTTTTTATGCTAAAATATTTTTTTTCGTGTTTGCACCTCATATTTAATCTTTTTTCGGGTTATCCACGGTACCCTTGCCACCCAATTCCACAGATAATTGGGGCTTTACTGTAATGTAATTTATTATTTTCAGTACAAAAACCCAGGTATAAAAATAAAAAAGGACAGCCTACTCTATTTTCTACTTCTAAACAGGAATAAATAAACACCATCATTAAGGTTAATAAACTCTTATAGTTACATGGTGGTTTTTTGACAATTCAATTGCCTCGAATTGTGAGTTACAAATTAATTTAACAGATAAAGCTCTCAAAATTTCAGAAGATATACAGGTACCCGACTTCACTGGTTCCAGTTGTTGGACTGACCAATTTAAAACATGTCACAGTATTGTTTCTTGTTAGATATGTGGAGAAGCAGGGTCATTTAATGATAAAAATGCTAAATCGAGAGAAAAATGTTTTACCAATGCTACTGAAGGATTACCAAGTGACATTTTAATACAGATAAGTTCGGTATTTATTTTGTTAAGTGATGTTCAATAAAATACTGGTTTATAAAGTGAAAAATGCCATGATCACAAAAATAACATACAGCCCATCATTTATAAATTGCATACATTTATGATCGGAGCAGTAATTACGTAAAGATCACTTCTCTTTAAAGATAGGCCTATTCTACTTGTATCCCAGCTAAGATACTTTTCCATCTAATGTACTAACAAGGGTCTGTTCTTTAACTTTATTGTATTAAACAGACTTTTCTGTACATCCCTAATATAATGTGTCTCTAAGATTCTTTTATGCTATTCTATATAATTTTTACCTCATAGTTTTTTCCTTCACCATCACCACATGACCTATCTTACTTTGGGTGGTCTTTCTCTTTTCCGTTTCCTGAGTCCATCAGGCCACTGGCTAGCCCATTTCGTTTTCATTCTTGTTGTTTGACATTGAAATAGTTAATAACTTCACTTCTCTAAGACTGTATAAACTACATAAGATTAAACCAGAAAAAAGGATACTCACCTAGCAACACACTGCCACATTCCAGATTTGTCTTTTAAAATAGCAGTATCCATGAGATATTCAAATATAGGTTGTAGACTAGGTTCACATGAGTTTTCTACTCTCAAAGTTTCCAACCAGTAAACTGATAAAAGATATGTACACTGAGCAAATGATAACTTATTGACAAATGCAGTTACTTCTGGAGGATTTTCCAACAAATTTAATATCTGTGTCTTCAATTCCTGAAGTTGGTTCTGAAAGAATCCATTAATTAAATATAAGGTTTATTTAACAAAATAATATCTGAAATTAAAATTTCACAATTTGTAACTACAGTAAAATCCTGCTTAACTGAAATATAGGAAGTGGACTCGATTTCAGTAAGCGAAATTCCGGATAATACGCAAAGATATACTTTTAGAGTTTAAAAACACGTAAACTGAATACACAGTATTTCTTACAGCTGTTTATTAATATGTATATATAAAATTCCAGTAATTTCAAGACAATGCAATTTAATAATCTACAGTAATTAATATTTACTGTATCTAATTTCGATTATTTAGTCTTTAAAAAAGTCTGAGGTTTTTGATAAATCCGTTTTCTTGAGACAATATCACACTATCGTTTTATTAGAAACATGTGATGTTGCAGCGGTTGGGAATATTGGGGTTGAATTCCTGGAAATACATAGCGAGTCTTCTATGGTACAGAGTAGATATTTTTATCCCAATAGATAAACGACAGTTCAACGTATCCATTAGTACATGAATTTCCAGAATAGTGAAACCTTATATTAGTAATTTATTTCATTTTACACTGTTCTGTACCTTCAGTTACACTATACATTTAAGTGCTGTACCATACATATATATATACTATTGAGATTAAGTAATCACCAAATTAATAAAAGTTTATTGGATCCGTTTTAGTTAAGCAAGGGTCGGATAAACAGGATTTAACTGTGAATAAAAACAATGCATAAGCAATTAGCCCTTCATATATAAGGACTGATGACTATGGTAGACAATGCCCGATAAACTTCAATAAACAAAAATAAATAAAATACAACATTCTAATAAATCCTAAATTAAGATATTATGAAACAGTTATAAAACAATAATTTTATACCATTAGAAACCATTTACACAATACCTGGAGAATTAGATGGAATTTCAAAAATATAAAGAAGAATTTTAAGAAAAAATTATAGACCAAATATATAGAGAAAATTTTAAATAAATGTCAAACACAGAACTATATAAACAAATTGACACATTAGAATCTTCAATATAATTAATATATAAAAATGTTATAGGCATGTTTTCAAATGAATGGCATTCTTAACAAATAAAAATCTGGTGTGAAACACTCACACAACTTTCTCTTGCCAGTACAAATAATTTTAACAATATAACCTAACATTAGTAATAAAACATTAGAAGTAAACAAAAAAATAACCTCAAAAAACATAACCTTATTTTAATCATGAGTGAAAGACGCAAAATGAAAATCTACCTCAGTTTGGCTTAAAAACATGGAAAATCATTCTTTCACGCTAAACTAGGCTCTGTAGAGAAAAATGCTCTAAATAAAAGTTGTAGATCTTTTAATTTCCTATAAATATGATAATATATACTTTTGTCGTTAAGTGCATACTAAGGCCGAAATCTTAAAAAAATCGATTTTTCACACGTTTTCGTGAGAAAAAAACAGAAAATCGCTATTTACCGCTAAACTAAGTGTTATAGAAAATAATGTTTGAAATAAAAGTTGTAGAATTTTAAATTCTCTACATTTTTTATTATATAAATGTTTGCGCTGTAATACATATTAAAGCCGTAATCTTAAAAAAACACTTTTTTTTACGTAAAAACAGCCTCACTGAGAATTTCAGTAAACATGGCGCCTACCCTATATTGTAGAGAATACAAAATTGAGTAAATGTGGCGATTTTTAGAAAAATCGTAAGACCAGTTTTTGAGAAAATCGCAAAAAAGTGAAAAATTATACGAATAAACTACTACTTCCGGTTGACCGATTTTTATGAAAATGTTCGTGTCAGGTCTGGTAGTGGTATGTAACTTAAGTTTCAAGTTTCAAGTTCGTATGTTGTTCCGTTCTTGAGATATTCTGTTCACACACACACACACACACACAGACCAATCGCTAAAAACATGTTTTTTGGGTTCAGGGGGTCTGAAAACGTATAGATCCGGTGAAAACTCTATTTCGAAAAATCGACATGAAAACAATACTTTCCTTCCTATATATTCATATAGGCAAGAGAAAGTAAAAAGAGAGAAATCTCTAATATAGAATAAAGGATGAAAATTGTTAAGATTGAGAAGTACTTAGAAAAAGAGTTCATAATTTATGCTATTTCTCCTTTAAAAAAGAGGGAAAGAAAAAATAGATGTGCATTCTAAAGAGAAAAGAAAAACAAGATTTGAATGAATGAAACTTCATCATTAAAGAAAAATTACAAAGAAAAGAGGAAAAAACTGATATTAAATATAAAACTTGATACTCAAAAAAATTATTAAGAGCAATTTTTTGCCAGCGTTATATTCTAGACTTACTATACTAATTGTGTCATGTGTTTGTTTTTTGATAGAATTTTAATTTTTTCATAAAATAGTGTTAAATGTACTTATCCTCTCATTACAGTTTAGAAACACAAAAAGAAAAACCACAGATCAATTATAAATTTATTTCCCTTTACTTCGGTGTTACATATACAATCAGTAAACTTGCACGAAGATCACTTTAAAATTCTTAAAAAACCTTATACAATAGAATAACAGCGAATACACATTTTATTTTATAACTTATTTATTAAATTCAAATTTTAAGGTCTACTATACTTCTAATACATTAAAAGATAAAACATAAGCAGAACAAATAATTCTAATCACAATCTCTTACCAAAGAAACACTATCGTTTCGAACAGCAGATGTATACTGAAGTTCTCTCATTTCAGAACGAGAAGATGTCTGCGATACTAGGAAAGGTGACTTCACTGCAATCTGTTTCACACCTTCATACCATTCTCCTGGCCATAAACCTATAGAGCAGTGCATAAATCAATATTGTTATCATTTGCATATATTTTTCGTTCAAATTTTTTTTCCAGATTTTATTGTTTTAACACATTGAGGCTGACTGACGCCTTAAGGTGGCAAATCAAGTTTGTTCCAAGAGCCGAATGAGACCTTTAAAGCATTATACCCTACTGCGTATCTGTAGCTTTTGTTTAATGTACACACGAGCAGTGTTAGTAAATGTTGTTCAGCCATTCAGACTGATCCTACAAGTGCTACAGTGAAGTTTGTCTTTTGTTACCAACAACCAGGAATTTTTGAACGGATTTTAAAAGTGTAGTCAATTCAAATCTCCCAGTGCGGTGCAATTACATCATTATAATAAACTAGCAGCCCCCATGCAGCTTCGCCTCGAAAAATGGTTTTATCAATTAAAAAAAATAAAAATGTAAATTGTGTAGCTGCTAGATTGATTGTATACTTCAAAGTGTGCACACACACACACACACACACAACGCTTTGATAAATTTCCCCGCGTACGTCTCTTGATAGTCTTTATACGTACTAGTATGTACTGTACTTCTTCAACAATAGTGCACACGCACACAAAACAATGTTTTGAAAATTTCCCCTGCATATGTCTCTCGTCATCATCAAACCCCTTCATCTACTTCAACAGCTATATACTCACATAAAAACATACATACATATTTCTTTATTTTATCAAACATCCTATGTAGGATTATAAACAGCCGTATTATTTAAAATTGAAATATACCTAGCCTAGTATATTTCTAACCACCAGAATACGGTAACAGAAAACACCTAACAATGTTTATAGTGCTTTCACATATCTTGTACACATCTTCAGTAAATTAAAATTCTTTAAAAAAAAGTTTTACATCAAAATTTAAAATTTAAAACTTCCTACTCCTACCATGGTAGATAAGGAATAGTCGATTCTTATATCTAAAACAATCTTGCCAACTTAATCAGTTGATTGACATATTCAATCTCTGTGTTCATTAATTTTTCCCTGTCACTGTATTTATAAATATAATATTTTTCCAAAATTTCAATTTCATTTTGTCTGTTATTTATTTCTAATATTTCTAGATTATTTTTTATACGTGACATAGTATGTTTATTTTTGATCATGGGTTCAGTTCCATTGGAGAATTTGTGATTCCAGCCTTCGAGCTTAACGTGTTAATATAAAAAAGTTCTATTCATACTAAAATGCTAAATACATTTTATTAGTAGGCTAAATTTGATACCTCTAATATATCTGAGATAATTTTAGATTGAAAAAATTACTTTATATTTTACATTAAAGTGTATCAGTTTAAAAATAAATGCTAGATTTTATTAAATAAATTATCTCATATCACAGTTTTGAAAAACATTATTTCATAAAAAAAAAATAATTTGTTCTTCAGAATGTTGAGTGGAATCATTTACCGGAGTTTAGCCCCATCTTTTGACAATAACCCACACATTAATTGTAAATTTTTTAATAAAAACTTACCAGAATCAGTAGTGAAACCCATAACGACACAATACAGCCAAAAATCACGGAACAGTTTATGTAAGCGATTCTTAGGCTGCCTAATCATTGGTAACCTTCGCATCAGCACAGCGATTACTGGGATAAGCATTCCTAAATTACCAGCACTGCTTGAAGCCTAGAAACATACAACATTATTAATTTTGGTAATTCAATTAATATACTAAAGATACTGTGCATTGAGATCTGAAATATTCATCAGGTTAGGACACAATGTGTGCATTCTATTATACCACAGAACAAATCTTTTGTCATGCTGACGGACAGTAGGTCAATCCCTACTCTACCACTTGCCATTTCCCTGACCAGCAAAAAGAACATGAACAATAGGAAAGATGGTTGGTGCACTCCAAGGAACTCACCACTTTTATAAGAAGAAATTACTCACAAGACAAGCCAAGATTAGACATTATAACATTGTGATAAAACCTGTGTGTCTGTAGGGGAGAGAGTGCCTTAGAATGACCACGAAGGCTGGTCTAAGAGAAGCACAGAAATTTGAGAGAAAGATCCTCAGCAACATAATATGTTCGAAGATGGTAGACAGACAATATAGGTTACGAGGACAATAAGAACTGTACAAGGAAAATAAAAGATTACTGGAAAAGATTAAAAAATAAAACTAAAATTTTACAGACACCTGTATAGAAGGGATGACAAACAAATTTTTAATGACACTAAACAATACACGTAAGGTGTTGGATAAATGTTTCAAAGAAGTCAGAAAGATTATTGAGTACACTGGAATAAACTGAGTAAACATAATGAATCAAGCTAAATTCAGACAACTATAAGCATACTGTAGGAAACTGCAGTGCGAGCGTTCCAAGCGCTAACCTTGGCTGGGAAGCATTACCCCCACCATTGTAGTATTTCACAGTAGAGACTCGGCAACAGAATGTTTGTTGTAAAGAGGATTTACCCAACTTCCTGAGGCATGCGCCCTGGGATTGCAACATCCTACCAGACTTGAAGAGCTTAATGAAGAGGAAAAACAGAACAACGGGTGGACAGAAGAAAGAAGAAAAGCCTACAGTGAATGAATGCTGAAAATGTGGGCTTCAAAAAGAGCTTCAAGAAATGTCTAGTCACCTCACATGGTCTAAAATTGGCCCTATATGAAAAAAAACATTCACCAAACATATTTAAGCGTTGTACTGCTGGAAGCTCAACTATACCACCACACCGGAGAAGAGCAACAGATCCCCACCAAGACAAGCAAAGCAGACATATACACAGTGACAACAAACTGATTAAAACAACAATAAATAGTCTACTAGCTTTATTAAAATACAAGTTGTAAGAAGATTATACCTTATTAGAAGCAGGTGCTTTTTCAGAAGCTCTTTTTCCTTCCAATCCAAGCTGAACAAATAATTCAAGAAGTCGAACTAGTAGTTCATGCATTCCAGCATCACCTTGACGATTAGCTGCTATATTAGCTAATGCATTTATAACTGCACCTGATACATGCCTGTAACAGTTTCAATACGTAGTTATAGTCAGATTCTAGTAATACCTAAAGAATTTAAAAATTTAAATATGTATCATAGGTCCATATTAATTAATTTTTCATCAATTTAAAATGAAAATGTGAAAACTAAACAATAAAAATACAAGTATAACAAATTAGAAAACTTAGAATTACTGAATGTACAAACCCTTATGGTACATCCAAATTGCAACAGAGTTATTATTTTTTAAATTAATACAAGACCTGTTTAACAAAAGCTGTTTAATTAATGAGACAAATTGATGAAGAGAAGAATATTGATGAATGGAATGACAATGAAACTTGTAAAAAATTTTAACATAGTCTCCAGCAACATTTAGACATTTGTTCTACTGTTCTGTGAACTTTCTGATTCCCGCAGTATAGAAGTCTTTACCTTGGTGTTTGAACCATTCATGCACTGCTTTTTTGTCGTTCAACTTCTTGCCTTGCAAAAAGTCTTTGAGCGAGCCAAACAAATGAAAATCGGACATGGGAAGTTTGGGCTGTAAGGAGAATATGACAACACCTCGCAACCCAACTTATTGAGCATTTCTCTTGTTCTCTGAGCATTGTGAGGTGTGCATTGCCACATTTGAGAATCACACATTTTGAGAGAAAGTGTATTTACACTTTGCCTGATCGTGGATCTCACTTTCTGATGGAGCATGTTAGAATACATACTGTACATACTGTGTATGTAGAGTACAATACTGTTGGAGGGCAAATCTTGATGCTTCCACTCAAGATATTAGTTCTGCCCAATTTAAACTGTTTCACCCATTTATAATTTCCTTGCCTGCAGCTATTTGCCTCCTTTCAATCGGTCCTTTACTAGTTTTGATCACTCTAAACTCTTTTTGGTGCAGGAAAACGAGCCCCAAATTTTCAGGTATTAATAAAGAAATTAGAAAAATTAACAACCCTTCCAAATTTGAGTGAGGGACAACATGCAACACACCTTCTCATACTGAAATATGCATGGTAGAAACATTTTAATACTTATAATTTAATGAATAAATACCAACCTGATTCCCGGAAGCAGTTAAAATGGTTTGGCCATTTGCAGAGGATGGAGGATGGTAGGTGGCCAAAGAGGGTATAGGAGTGGACGCCAGCCGGTAGATTTTTTTTTTTGGTTTAACATCAGACTGTTTTGCAATTAGCAATTACTGCTAATGCAGACAGTGAAGGATGAAATGATTTTTTGTAACGTATGAAAATATGCCATGCCTGAATGGGATTCAAACCCAAGACTGCATAATGAGAGGCGAGCATGTTATCAACTATTCCAATGCGCCCGGCAATAGCCGGTAGAAAGAGGGGTAGGCCAGAAGTGACATGGTTGGATGGGGTGCAGAAGGCAATGCCTTCACGGTGGCTCTCTGATGGGGACTGGTGAGACAGAGAGAGGTGGTGCTTAGGAAGTGAGATACTGTTGGGGCTGTAAATCCTCGCATGAATATATTTATGTATATATAATACCAACCTGTACTGATTAGTCCTATCATTGCTATATGCTGCATTACTAGCTTCTACAGTAATCATCACAAACATTCTCATAATTTCTTCGTAAACATTAGACTGAAACAGTACACAACTAGTATTAGAATATAATATAAACAATTAAAATACAGATTATTCTACAATTTCACATATTGTCAGTTAAGATTGTTAACCCGTTAATGTCATTTCCTAAAATTTTACAGAACTGCTGAAAAACTGAATGAAACTCATACAGTTGCGATGCAGACAGCAGACAAGATAGTCACAAAAACTCATCTTCTAATACTCAATGGAGTGAATGGTTTTTCTAGTAGATAAACTCTATTTTTAAGTTAAACGAAAAGAAGAAAAAAAAAAAAAAATATATATATATATATATATATAGATAAACTCAATTCCTTTTTCCAACTACAGTAGTATCCGTTTAATACGCTCACTGCTAAAATGATTTTCTGCTTAAAACACGATTTTCATGAAGTCCTTTGATTACTAAAGTAAAACACGTGTACGTGATTTCGCTTAATACACATTCAATCCCGCCTAATACGCGCTCAAAATTGATGACTATTTTAAAAATAAGTAATGGAAATTTCGTTATTAGTTACAGAATTTATGTACATATTATGTATGTATTAGTGGTGTTATTTGTTTGTTTTTTTTAAAAATTAAACGTGATGTCCAAAAAAGGTATGTATCTCGTTTATTTATGTAGTACATATAACCTATATATTTATTTATACGTAACCTACATGTAATTACTGTTATTAATATTTTCTCATGTAACGCAGAAGGTTAAAACATTAACACTTCTGCCTTCAATAAAAGTTTCTTTAAAAAGCACTCTCTTAAGATTGTTTTGGCTGCTTCTCAGCTGAGACGATTTTCTGCCTAAGATGCTAATTTGTGTCAGACCCATGAAAATTGTATTAAGCGGATTATACTGAATACCAAAATCAGTTTTTCGCCTAAAGATGGAGTTAGCAGGTTAAAACTCTTTAACAAAAATTTTACTTGCATAAATAAATAAAATGATTCCTTACTATAATTTGAAAAATAGGAAGAAATTTCATAGGAAAATAATTTAAATTTATAAAAATTATGTTCAACTAAATTTCTTCTGAAAATGGGATTTTGTTAACACAGTATAGTCACACAAACTTGACACTCCGTATTTCTCGAAACTTTGGCAAAAGGAAGGCTTCAGAAGCAGTGGAGAGATTACTGCATTACTTGGAACAACACGAGACATCTACAGTGAACTAAAGCTTAATTGTTGTTTAAATCATCAGTCGAAAGGCTGGTTTGAACCTCTAGAGGTTTTACCTCGTAAAAAACAAGGAATGAGGAGATTTACCATTGCCTTCCTGACTGAGTGGAAAAGTAGCCTATGTTTATCAGCATGCCAGGCCCTTCGGAAAGCATCTATTTTCCACCCTGCAAAAGGCACCTTCAATTCATTCACTACAGGGTCTGGCTGTATAATAAAATTCATTACTTTCAGAGGAGATAACTCTGACTAGTGTCTTTTACACCTCTACCTCTTCTGTTCTTAAATACTTCATCATATGATTGGCTGACCATGTGATAAGGAACAGAACTATTTTTTGTAGCCCTGAAACTAGCAGAAAGAGTGCAAATAATAATTTAACACTCCACCTACCTGTTATGGGTAATAATCTAAGTGACAAATGTTATTATTTTGGGGGAGATTGTACAGTACAGAAACTAACAGTACCTGGAAATGTGACTTTCTAAATGTTCAGTGGTTTTGGAAGATGGCATGGCTCAATTAATGTAGGCTTTAATTCTTTCAACAAGTTATTACCATTGTACATATAGTACTCAGAGCAAGTTAAGTACACTACATTACTTAAATTCAATAGGCTGGGTAAAGTAGGTCTATTACAAAATACGATGATTCAATTAGGTTGTTCTGTAATGGTATCTATTCAAGGACTATACAGTTTCATAAAAAGTTCTCATAAAGAACTCAATTATTGAGTTCTTTCAAAAAATTGATTGACTTTTAAAAAAATTATTGAGCCATTTTAAAAAATTGAAGAGGTTGACAAACTTGTCGCAGGGGCTCGCTGGAGCTGTCTCAAGTTACGCTGCTTACCATACTAACTATGGAGGGGATACTTAACACCCAACTAGTGAGGGAGAAGCCTGAACTACAAGAGCAATGAGCGCAGCGTATTTCGTCTGGATATTTTTGGGTCCCCCTTAAGCAATAATTATACAGAAACACTTACCTCACATTCAGAGATGATCATGCAACCAAGTTGATCAACTATAAGAACATCTACAGCAGACGGTACACGACAAAATCGCTGTTGGAAGAACTGCAATATGGTATCAGTTGTTTTTGGAGTATCTTTGAGAGAAACAGCAATGTGACCCAGCATAACAATAGTATTCATTGAAATTAATACGGAGTCACTGAAAAAAATTAAAAGTACTTTTCACAAAAATTCATATCACTTCCAAGATAAAAGGCACAAGTGTTTAATACGCAAGATGCAAGACAATCTGTAGGAACTGCAGAAAATAAAAGAAAGCAGGCAGGTTTACTGGGAAGATGTAACTACCTGTCAGATTTTTCAGCAGTAAACAATCGGTTTGAGAGAGATGCAACCAGAGCTGGAACACAGTAAGGGTCGATACTATGAGCAGACCGCAAAGCTTTGCAAAGGTTTTCAATCGCAGCATCACGCAATTTCTCAAATGGTGATTGTTGTTGAATCGGTAAACTTTCATTAACTGCTCGCAATTCAGTCCCATCATATGAAACAGAGACTGTCACTGAAACAAACCAAATATTCTTTTAATTTAAATACTCCTCTTAAAGGAGAATGGGAAACCTAAAGTCAGATAGGTGGCCCTAATGTAACAGAAGGGTATGGAGTAGTGTTGTGAAAGTGGTATCAATAAGGAATATTGTTAATTCTTTACATACAGGGTCTGTTTCAAAGTTCCAGTAATGAATTTCCACAGTCGGCCACTTAGGTTTTCCCAGTGCGGCTCCTGGTAGAAAACACGGTGGGGGAAGGAGTCTTCAGTAGAGAATGCCACTGGCTGCAGTCACCTATGGGCAGTGGTTGAGTAAAGATTGAGCTTAGCACGAAGCTAAGCATGAGCTTAGCTCATGGTGAGGCGAAATGATGTGGTGTAAGTAGCAATCCAGCAGGCAGGTCAGCCCTTCCTTTTTCTCCTCATCCCCCTACCCCTCTGTTTCTTTGAGTACAGTATTGTACTGAAGGGCACGTCAGCTTATTTGTATTCATTAAAATTATGAACTTTCATATAAAAATCGTGTTTTTAATGCCTTCTGTACATAATTATGCCATGTGCTCTGGATAGTTTGACATTTTGATACTTTGACAACCTCTAAGTCTACAAAGTGTTAAACTATCAAAGCTCTACTGTAATGGTAAAAGTTTTATTGTATTCTGTCTATTATCTTCTTTATTTATCCGGCTTCACTGTTCTAGAATTCTATGGGTCGCCTATATAAAAGCAATTGACTCTATTGCGAAAGCAATCAATGGTAAACCATTAATGAACCTAGAGTCATTAGTGTGTTAAAACCAGTTTTGTACATAACACGTTGCAATTGTAGCGTTTCTTTGTAACGAGCTGTCAGTGTATGATTGTTTTGGTTTATAAATAAGAATTATACTATTATTTGACTGTAAATAGCCATGTTTTTGTCAATTAAATTTAGTTTGTCTCAGTTAAGTTTTAAAACATTTGTAATGAATTTAGTCTATTGTTAAGTAGTTTATTATAATTTACTGGTAGTTATAATTCAAATAATTAATGTAAGTGAATAATTTGTAAATAAATTTTTTTTATTTATAAATAACCAGATCCTGAAGGAACCTTAAAAAATGTCATACGATGTATTATACTTAAATTTATAAAAATGCAAAGGAACTTCTTGATCCCAGACTTCTCACACTTTGGAAGAAACAGTACTCTTTCTGCACTCTTTTACTTAACTCCTTTTCCAATTTTCCATCTGATGAGAAATTCCTGCATTTCTCATCAATTAATTAATCATTACTCAATTTTTTTTAAGGCAAAAAACCAGAGCGGTTATCATCACCTATTTACTCAATTAATTTATGAACACAATCTTTAGTTGTTTTTTTGAAAATTTAAAAATTTATTTATTCTGTATGATATAGGGATCAACTGCACTTACCTGTATTGAGGCAGGCAATTGAATAATTACAATCATAATTACAACAAATTTAATGTATTAACAATCAAGCTGTAATAAAATAATTAAAGAACTGCAAAGAGAGTAATAGTAGACTGAATATTAAAAAATCTTACCAGCCACATCATGTGTATTTCTATCAGAATGAATACGATGAAGTTTTGCTAAGATTGGAGATGGTGAAACTAAGAAATCTCTAAGACAATGTATGGATGTACTAGCAATGTTTGGAAATTTTTCTGCTAATTTTCCTAAACCCTGAAAAACAAAACACAATTAAATTAATATCACTAATTGTTAAAGTGGGTTTAAACAAAGTGAAATTTCCAAGCCCGTACTGAATTTATAAGGATGAATACAATATTGTGCCTAAGTAATCTTGGATTCCCATTTCAAATTTGACTGGTCTGCTGTAGCGTGTTCTTGGTATTGTTGTACGGTGCGGAAGCTGAACAAAAATGAGATATAACGATTCAAGGCTTTTGAGATGTGGAGTTATAGGCAGTTACTCCATATACTACGGGTGGATAGAGTAAAAACACAGATGTGTTCGTGAAGCTAAATACAAATATGGAAATTATAAATAGTGTGAAACGTTAAAACTTGGAGTAATTGGTCATGCGATGAGAGGCGAAAGATACAGAATACTACTGAGGAAGATAGTGAGTAAGCGCGGTCCAAATTGACATAGGACATCATGGTTGAGGTATCTTTGGGACTGGTAAAGTATGAGTTTGGTTACCCTTTTTCACCAGAAAATCGGCAAAACTCAAGTGGCCTGGATTTCTCTGCAGACAAGGTACCTGAAGAAGAATAAACCCTAGCTGGAACTCATACTTACTTTGTAGTCTATAATAATTTTCACGGTTGATGAGCTCTGCTATTCCACGCGTTTAGACCAATCAGAACGTATGCCAGCGTTGTCAGATTGTACAAATGTATTTATAACCAGACAAACATTACACACACATGTGTATAAGAGCCGCAGTAGTTCACTCGTGTCTTGCATCTCATACTGAACACATCGATTATAGAGCGCGTTAACGTGCAATATTTTATAATATAATCAGCTGGTTGTATGTTCATAGATTATAATTGTTATTGAAAGACCAAAAAAAAAAATGGCTGATGAAATATAGAACACAGCTACGAGAGCAAGTGTTGGCAATGTTGCTGGAAAGTCATTTGCTAGCTATGAAGTGGGTAGGGGGTAATGCGTACGTTCAGAGCTCATCAGCCCTGAAAAATAGTATGGCTGCTAACCAATACTCCAAGAAAGTGCCCATCTATATTATTTTACATAGAGATTGTTTAACTAACCATATACGAGGGGGTACCCAAAAGTATCCGGAATAGCTCTGCTGTGGGCGGAGCTTGTGCAGTACAAATTCCCGCCACTAGGCTGCTTGTAGCGCTACTCATTGCCAGTTCAATGCCATTTTGTTCGTTGATCTAGCTTGTTCTGTTCTCGTGCAGTGATTGTTCTCCCTAGTGCTGTTTTGTGCTCGTGTCGTTTTTCATGATGGCAAGTTTTAATGAACAACGTGCGGCTGTGAAATTTTGCTTCTTGCTCGGTAAAAACGCCGCGGAAACAGTTGTAATGTTGAACACAGCTTACAAAGACGACGCTATTGGAAAAACCCAAGTGTACGAGTGGTTTTTGCGCTTTAAAAATGGCGACATGTCGATTGAGAACAAACCTCGTTCTGGACGACCGTCGACTTCCCGAACAGACGAAAATGTTGTGAAAGTGAAAGAAATTGTAGGAACAGACCGACGACAACCATTGACCAAATATCACAGGTTAGTGGGTTATCTTGGAGCTCAGTCCAACGCATTTTAACAGAAGACTTGACAATGAAAAGAGTCGCTGCCAAGTTTGTGCCTCGGGTTCTGACAGACACTCAAAAGGAACGTCGAATTGAAACGTGTAGTGATTTGAAACAACAGCTTGAAACTGATCCAGATTTCATGTCAAAGATCATTACGGGTGACGAGTCTTGGTGCTATGGGTACGACCCAGAAACCAAACAACAATCCAGTCAATGGAAGACTTCATTATCACCCCGACCAAAAAAAAGTCGTCAAGTCAGATCGAACATCAAAACAATGCTGATTTGTTTTTTTGATGTGAGGGGAATTGTCCATTCAGAGTTCGTTCCACCAGGCCAGACGGTAAATCAAGCTTTTTATCTTGAAGTGTTAAGAAGACTACGAAACAGCATTCGTCGTAAAAGACCTAATTTGTGGCAGACAGGGGATTGGTTTTTCCACCACGACAACGCGCCTGCACACACGGCAATCTCGGTTACCCAGTTTTTGGCGAAAAACGGCATGGTTTTGCTACCACACGCACCGTACTCACCCGATCTGGCTCCGTGTGATTTTTTCTTGTTCCCACGCATGAAAAGGGACATGAAAGGTCTCCGATTTAACAACGTTGATGATGTCAAGAAAAAAACGACGGATGAGCTGGCAGCCATCACTGAAGAGGAGTACAAAAAATGTTTTGAACAGTGGAAGCACCGGTGGGACAAATGTATTAGTTGTAATGGAGAGTATTTTGAAGGGGATAAGGTTCTTTTGTAAAAAAATTAAAAATAAATAGTTTTAAAAAATAATTCCGGTTTCTTTTGGGTACCCCCTCGTATATCATCCATATACCCTGGAAACAGATGAAATTTAGAAAACCTTGAGAAAACTATTCTGAGTTGTTTGAAATTTTTGTCAGCCATCTTGGATACACCAAATTAAATTAAACTTTATTTTAAATGATGCAATGGTCTTAAAATACACGACTTCGATGAAAAATTTTACAAAAATAGCTATAACAGAAACCATGTAATGATATCTTCTTAGTCTTTTAGATATTGGCCATTGACTATCCAGTTAAAATATTTACTACTACAACAAACAAATGTGTAAAATTTGTTGACGAACTCATTTTTACATAAGAACAAACATTAAACACAATATTTTCCTTCTTCAGA
Organism: Catonia carolina; assembly: GCA_035578175.1. Classification (NCBI taxonomy): domain Eukaryota; kingdom Metazoa; phylum Arthropoda; class Insecta; order Hemiptera; family Achilidae; genus Catonia; species Catonia carolina. Next base: position 32,737,874 of record JAQMRL010000007.1, on the reverse strand, counting down.
AAATCTAGGTTTTATGACAGAAGTTTCATGTTCTTCACCACCAATATAATTAATTCATTACAGAATTGTCTTAAAATGAGCTGACAGTAATTTTATTAAAATATATTTTATTTTCAACAAACTGTATTATTATATTGCCTTTACCAAAATTTTAAAATAAATTATATCACATAAATTTAAATATTTAATATAGATATTAAAATATTGGAAAGAAAGTAATAAAAAAAATCTGGTAAAACGAAGCTCTGTAGAAAAAAAATGCTTGAAATAAAAACACAGTTTTTTTAATGTTCAATAACTTTTATTATATAAACACTTATTGTTGAATGCCTAAAATGCTGCAATCTTAAAAATCCCAGTTTTCCAATTTTTAGGAAAAATACAGAAAATCACTAATATTTTTGTTAAACTAGGTAAGTGTTATAAAAAAAAAACGCTTGAAATAAAAGTTGTAGGTTTTTAATTTTCAACAACTTTAATTACACATACTTTTGCCCTAAAATAGATATTATAGCTGCAATCTTATAAGAAACATTTTTTATCACGAGAGCACCCCCCCCCCCCAAGAATTTCAGCAGACGTGGTGCCTACCCTATCTTATAGGTTATAAAAAATTTAGTAAAGTTTTAAAAAAAATGTACGAGCAGTTTTTTAGAAAATTTCAAAAATGTGAAAACTGCATGAATGAACTCCTACTTTCAGTTGACTGATTCTGATGAAAATGTTCATGTCAAGTCTCCTAGTGGTACTCAACTTAAGTTCCATGTTTCAACTTCGCACGATATTCTGTTGATGAGGTATTTTGTTCACAAACACATGCACGCACGCACACACACACAAATTTCCAAAAACATTTTTTTTTGCGCTCAGGGGCCTGAAAATGTTTATTTGTGGTGAAAACTTGATCAACATGAAAACAATATTTTTTACCCTACATATAAGGTAATAAAATTGTAATAAAATAATAATTAAAAATTACAAGGAGTAATTAGGATGAAAACTTGCTTTGACCGCAAAAATAAATTATTTCAGACAATATTGATTTTATTACCTCTAAACAGACCATAAGAAGAGGCATATGTGCTAGAACCAGTTTTAAATTCTGACTTGCGTTTATTTTCCCTGTTAAACGACTGCATAGACCATCGGCTCCTGAAAAAAAATAAAACCAGTAAATATACCCAACCATAACCAGTAAACCAGATAACCAGTAAATATGCGAGGGCCATTCGGAAATTGGAGCACTGGCGAAGAGAGTAGCCACCAGACATTTGACATTTTTATTTGTACGTCTGTTGTCTGTGTGCACAGTTATGTGTCGCTAGCATTGACTGTGTTGTTTCTGTCAGTGTTTATAATGTTTAAAAAATTAGAGAACGCTACCAGTTGTGAAGTTATGGCTTTGATTAGATTTCTGAATGCAAGATAGGTGTGACCTGATATTCATCGTCAACTGAAGGAGGTATATGAAGACAACTTGGGGAGGAAAAACAACCATGATGACAAGCGTTTGGGGTAGTCAATCATTACAGACAAACTGCTAAGTTTAATTAATAAATTCGTGAAGAACGATCAGTGCGTTCAATTGATGAAATCTGTGAACATTTTCATATGTTTTACGAACAGTTTATGAAATTGTGAAAGAACATTTGCATTATGAGAAAATTTATGAAAGCTGGGTCCCTCACATATTTACTGACACAAAACGCAAAACCAAGTGTCTAGCACAGCACTGACATTTTTAGAACGTTTTTCAGTTGACTCTTAACTCGCATAGTCACTGGTGAAGAAACATGGTTTAGATATGCATCATCTAATAGCAAAAGACAGTCAATGGAGTGGCATCATGCTCATTCACCAAACAAACCAAAACAATTTAAGATAGTTCTGTCTACCCGGAAACTCATAGCAACCTCTTTCTGGGATCAGCGAGGTGTACTGTTCATAGATTTCATGACCCGTGGAGACATTATCAATGCCGAAGCATATTAAGCAACATTGAAGAAATTATGGCAGGTAATTTAAAATTGACGGCGAGGTCTGTTGTCTAGTGCCATCATTCTCTTCCATGGCAATTCCAGGCTTCATATGGCTTGGATAACACCAAAGAATACAAAACAGAAAAGATCTGTTCATAAATATTTTACAGAAAGTAATCATATTATTTAAAAATAAATATTAAATTTTTCTTACCGGCTTCATCTCCAATAGCCCAAACCAAAAGATCAACACAAGCTGAATTAGCCATTACATTTACTTTGAATTTGTTGACTGTAGCAAAATTAGTTTCCTTATCTTCACGTTCACTTGCATCATGATGACCAGACTGTAATTCAGTCTGTCCAGATAAAAATAAACCTTTTACAAATTCTTGTACATCACGAGTAAATGGTATAGGTAAATCTGAAACACAGAAGTTAATGAGAATATTCTTATCTATTATTATACTACACAGACTGACAAAATGGTTATAAATCTCAGATTTTAATGCACTTTTTATTTAACATTGTCAGTATTGGATTGAAATAGAATTTTTCTGTTCCTAGTAGAACTCTGTACAAATACTGAAAGATACTGATACAAAGTACCTGATACTTTTAGTACCTAGTACCAGTACCAAAATACCAACAAAGAGAGGAAAGATTATTATTGTCGCTGTACTTGGTTCTAACAGAACTAGTAATGAAGTAAGTTGTGGAAGACTAATACTTTAGACCTTATACAAAAAAATACTAGGATACATATAATTTTATTAAACATGGACTCAAAAATGATACTATAGCTAATAGAACTAATAATAAAAAACTTAGTAGGGTAATAAAACAAAATAAAAAAAAATATTGCTAACAGTAAATCCAATATTTATGAAAAAGCAGGTGTTTATACGATCAAATGTGGTTCAAGGATTGTAATTAATTTTACATTGGCATGACCTCTAAATCATTTAAAAAATGATATCAAGAACATCTGCACGCTTATAAAAATGGAAAACAAAAATCTAATTATGCAGAAAATGTTCAAATAAATAACCACAAATTTTCTAAATTAGAAGACATTACTTTTCTGGAAATAAATAACAATAAATATAACATTCATATTTAAAAAAATGCATATATTAAAAAATATTAATAATAAATTAATAAATGAACAGTTATAATTTGACAATGATACTTGGATAAAATTTATCATAAATTATATATAATAAATCTTAATTCCAATTTATAACACAGATAGCAATAGCAGTAGATTTTTCCATTTTATAATCAGTTTGATTCAAACTATTGAGAAAAGGAAGATGCAATCTTCATAAAATATTTCTAGTGACTTTTATTAATATTCCCTGAAGAAGCGATGTGCACCATGAAAGTGCTTGTAAGGAAGAAAATACGAAAAGCAGTATCAGGTAAATACAAAGTTTTTTTTATAAATACAAAAAAAAACAAAATATTAATATTAAAATACTAGGAACATAACTGGCACTGCTACAGCAATTCCTACTGTGGTCTTTGGCTGAAACTCATGACTTTTTTTTTATTGCATCCAGGAGGATTCCTGGGGGAGTATAAGAGATGCCAAGAAATTATAACACCTGAAATACATATTACAATCATACATTGTTTTACTATTACTAAGAAAGAAATTCTTGTACATTATAAAAAGTTTCACCAATCAAGTAATTTTTCAGATTTTTTTAAAGGAATCTAAATTATCACAGCATTTTAAAAATTTGGGTAATTTATTGATATATTTTCTCCCCGAATAAGTAGGATTTTGTTCAAACAATTTTGTGGTGTGGTTAGCTACATAATAATCGTTTCTGTTTCTTGTGTTATGATAGTGGACATTGAAATTTTGCATAAAAGTATTTTGCCTCACATACATTATCACCTCAAAAATGTAGACTGAGGGAACAGTAAGCAATTTAAGCTCATTGATTAGTGGCCTGCATGAAATGAGCTGGTTAGCTCCCACCATACACCTATTAGCTTTCTTTTGAATTTTAAAAATCCTATTCATATTACCCATGTACTAGAATTACCCCACACTACCTGATCAACTGGGCTGTTCATCCTCAACTATTGTGTAGTAAGCACGTACCAAAACCAGCAACTACATCAAGAACACTTTACAGTCCGTACTTCGATCAAATATGTCACCTTTGAAAAGATACAACACTTCAAACAGACAGCTCTACTAGGCTGTCTATGAAACATTATCGATTAGGCGGGTTCTCCAGTTTGGAAAAAAATAAATACAAACGAGACAAACAGAATTTAAAAAAAGCTACACAAACCTTTTTGGTAATGAAGAAGCTCTCTCAATAAAGTGACCATAACTAAATTAAGAGTTTCACTGAAACTGCGATATGGAAAAATCTTTAGATGTCCACACTGATGAATTTCTGCTGCTTGTCGATCAACAAATTCCAGCATTTCTTTAGTCAATAATTTTTTCGCACATGCTAAGACATTCTGTTAAAAATACAATATATAATAAATAAAAGACCAATGATCTATTTCATCTACTGACAATCAATAATAAACAGACTTTGTCAAAAATCACATATGGTACTTGAGAAATAAACACTTATACCTTGGTATTTTTACCAAGGTTTTTCCATGTTTTTCTTGAATTTCCAGGTAAATTCTACAACACTTCTTTTTGCTTGCCTTAAAGTAACTCACTTTCCTACTCCCATTCTCAGAGTTTATTTTGTTGAATAAAAAAATATATGTTATTTTGTGATAAATACAAATTTAAGTAAGTACCGTATACCCTCGATTCTAACACGCAGCTTATTTTGAGAGTACAAATTTTGGAAAAAAATTAAATCTAGAAAAAACCATCAAAATCTTATTTTTGATATAAAGTGAAATTTTATTACCTGAAATGGGCGATGAAACAGAATGTAACATGATATTGATAGAAATAATAACTTTCTTGATCGAGTATCAAACAAAAAGGAAGTTTGTTTCCATCGGCTGTTATGCATAACAAGACTGTTATTCCCAGTTTCTCGTACCCAGTAATTTTCTATTGTACTTCTTTGGCACCTTTAAATCGACCGTTTAGTATCTAGGCGTATCGAAATAGACCAGAGTTTTGTCTGTATTACCTATCTGATAATGAGTGTCGATATTTTTAGTTTGTTAGTTAATAACATGGCACTGGAAATTCACAAGCTGCATTTCAAAATCAAAGATTGCGTTTATGTGCGTGTCGCTTCTACGAACTCTGATAATTATTTATAAAGTTTTACTTTATATTTATTTTAAAAGGTAATTTATTTTATCTTATCATGCATAGCAGACGTCTCATATGTATTTTAGAGCGCTAATATACTGGTACAAAGATATAAATATGACTGCAAGACACCCTCGAATGTAAGAAGCACCTCGCTTTTCGAGGAATCAAATTGTAAAAAATGGTGTCTTAGAATCAAGGAAATACGGTATAAAATAAATTCCTAACAAAAACAAAATCTCTTCGAAATGGTGATATGTTCCAATGAACAAATACTGATGGTTAGTCACGAAATGGAACTTTGTTTGAGATGAAGTGTAAGAGGGGAACAATCTACTGTGCATGCCCAGTTTTCTATTACAATTCCAAAAACATACTGACACTCATAGCTCATAGGAATTGAAGACAGTCCTCATTTTATTAGGCGATGAGTTATACAGGAAATATTGTTTTGATTTGGCTATTCTGTTTTAGGCTACATTTATATAAATAAAAGTTTTTTAATTCGTTAAAACTCATTCTGTTTCTTTTCATTTTAATTCTTAACACTTTATTTATTATTCTGTAGTGTTGTTATAAATTAGTTATCTATCTGTGTATTATAAGTTTATCATGTCGAATGTTCGAAAGCAGGTAAAACAATTCGAAGTGCAGAATGGAATGTTATTTTAAATGTTACCAGTTTGCGCCTTAAGAATAAGTTAAGTAGGCCTATATACTACACAGTGCATGATTTTTAAAATGTACATACAACGCTAGCAGCAGCGCATTGCCCACACTGACTCCCGGGTTTATCTCGTCATTACATATCAGTAACTCTAAGTCACTGAACTTAATAACTCTACAAATTTAAAAATTTTCCACAGATTAAAATGCCTTAAGTGAGAGAAAAATAAATTAAATGAATGTTATACTCGTATCAGACCCCTTTAATAACTATTTAGCCCCTCAAAATCAGTGTCAGATTGGAAGGAGTCTACCATGTATTAAATGAAATACCTGTAGTTGGATGATTGAAAAGTGCAGACTGGTAGCTCTCAACTCTGGAGTTTCAGAAAATCTCATGTGAGGGAACTGATTAAAACTAGATCCATATTTACAAAAGAAATGCGTTGTAGGATCATACGGAACAGAATGTTGACTTCTGTTGTCACTGCTTAATGAACTGTAAAATAATTTCAAAAGCATGATAATTATTGTTTGCTATTATTCTATCTACACTATTATTATAAAAAAATATATAGTAGTTTAAAATTTGATTCAATGAGCATATCGGAGTATATAAAAACAAAAAGATAGATAATAATATTAACATTTTGAAAGTATGTAATAATTATAAAAAAAATCTGGTGTGAAACACATACTACTTTCTCTTGCCAATCCAAATAATTAACAATATAACCTAACATTAGTAATAAAACATTAGAAATAAACAAAAAACTAACCTCAGAAAACATAACCTTATTTTAATCATGAGTGAAAGACGCAAAATGAAAATCAACCTGTTACGCTTAAAATTATAGAAAATTACTCTTTCATGCTAAACTGAGCTCTGTAGAGAAAAATGCTGTAAACAAAAGTTGTAGATCTTTTAATTTACTATAAATTTGATTATATACACTTTTGTCGTAAAATGCATACTAAGGCTAAAATCTTTAAAAAATTGATTTTTTACACCTTTTCGAGAGAAAAAACAGAAAATCATTAATTACCGCTAAACTAAGCGTTATAAAAAAATGTTTGAAATAAAAGTTGCAGGATTTTAAATTCTCTACAACTTTTATATTCAATGTATTTTCACGATAAAATGCATATTAAAGTCGTAATCTTAAAAAAATAATTTTTTTACACAAAAACAGTCTCTCCAAGAATTTCAGCAGACATGGCACCTACCCCATCTTGTAGAGCATAAAAAATTTAGTAAATGAGGCTATTTTAAAAAAAATTGTAGGAGCTGTTTTCGAGAAAATTGCAAAAAGTGAAAAATGACACGAATAAACTATTACTTCCTGTTGACCGATTTTGATAAAAATGTTCGAGTCAGGTCCTGTAGTAGTATCTAACTTAATTTTCAAGTTCGTACGATGTTCCATTCTTGAGATAGTCTGTTCACACACACACACACACAGGCTAATCACTAAGAACATGTTTTTTTGGGTTCGGGGGTCTGAGAATGTGTTGATCCGGTGAAAACCCGATTTCTTAAAATTGACATGTAAACAATACTTTCCTTCCTATAAATTCAAATGGGCAAGAAAAAGTAAAAAGTAAAAGTAGTTCAGTTGGAAAAATTCTATACGTATAAATGTTGTTTATGTCATAAGCAGAAAAGCTGGTTTGAACCTCTAAAGGCTTTACTAAGTAAAACAAGGATGAGGTGGTTTACCATTTTCCTCCTCACTGAGTGGAAAAGTGTGTTTATCAGCATACCCGGCCCTAAGAAAAGCATCTATTTTCCACCCTGCAAATGACACCTTCACTTCATTTACCACAGGGTCTGGCTGTATAATGAAATGTATAATTCTCAGAAGAGATAACTGTGACTTGTGTCTTTTACACTTCTACATCTTCTGTTCTTAAACGCTTGAGGCTGACCATGTGATAAGAAACAGAACTATTTTCCCTTGAACTAGCAGATCAAGTGCAAATAACGTAACACTCCATCCATCTGGCTGTTATGGGCAAATTTATAAATACAAATTTAAAAATAAATTAATAAACAACCAGATAAAATTTGAAAATGATGAACTCTATAAGTTACCTAGTAAATCTGATCACAGAATTATTTCTACTCATTATTATTTTTGGTATAGTCATGACAAACTGACTAACGTGTGCATGCACTGATGTATTTGTATGGTAACTGAAGATGGATAGATAACCGTAAGGTCCTATTCACTTTCTAATCAGGAGAGAGTGTCATCTATTGTGTGTTTGGTGTTTTTTTATATTATATAATTCTGAACAATACACTCGAAAATGTTTAACAAAATTATATAGAAGTACAGTCAGTTTGTTTGAACGAGATAATCTCAGAAACTAACCACCCGATTTCAAAAATTCTTTCACTGATGGAAAGCTTAGAGCTTTCTGAGTAACATAGGCTATATGGAATTACATAGTTTTTACATTTTGAAAAAACTTCTGATTGGTAAAATGAAATCATCTTTTCTTTGTTTAGTAAGGTCAGTTGGAAAGGTTAGTTTTCTATCTTTTCAATAAATTTCTATTCTATTTTACCATCTATTGCAAAAAAATGTATTATATTATTCAGGTCGATACAATACAGGTATAAGGTACAGTACAATACCGCCCTCCAATTCTTTACTTTACTTTCTTTTAATTCTTTACTTTCTCCTTTCTTTAAAAATTATTTACAAGAGAGATTTCCAAAAAATAATGGTAAATTTGATTTGTAGGAAGAAAGTTATGCAAACCTTCCAAAAATCAAAGAGATCGTACCATGGTTTTTTCAAAAGATAATATTTTACCTACTTTCTTTTATATTAACACAAAATTCAGTTATTCTCAATGTCGTATTTCTCTCACTGGTGGTCCATTCTTACATCAATGATCAATGATATTCCTGTTTCCAGTACTAAGTGTTTTTTTTTATACAGTCATGATTTTGCTTTCAATGTGTACGGTTGGATAAAAGTTAAACGCTTTACGTTAATTTGCCATGAAGTGCAACAAGCAGGGGTAGCTAGTTATTAAAAAAAAAATTTTTATTGGTAAATCATTTATTTGATATTGCATTCAGGATATTATGACTTTTGATAACCAAAGAGTAAACACTCTGCTACTGAATTTTACAACTTTTTTTCAGTCAATTATTTTGTAAACAACTTTTATGAATAAAGAAATCTAACAATAATTAAACTACTTTATCATTTATTCCATTGAACTTAAATTGTTTTACTTACAAAACAGAACCTAACCTATCAAGTGGACGTCGTCCACCAAACCTCTAAATTGACCAACAAAACCTGAAATAATAAATACTTGTTTTTTTAATTTAGATTAATTTTCTCTAAACAAAACATTAATTATTCTGATTATTTTTTTATTTCATTCGAATGAAAATAACATTTTCTAAATAAAAACTAAAATTCTGTTCCGTTACAATTTCAGCTGAGGTTATTTGTCTGAATTGGCTTTCATTATAATACTAAAATATTCTTTTTCTATTCCAAAATTTGGGACACAGTAAGTAAGTGTACAAAATTATATATTATTACTTTCTCTAGCCCTATATGAATAGAGTACAAAAGTATTGTTCTCATGTTAATTTTTTGAAATAGTTTTCACCAGAAATACGTTTTCAGGCCCTCTGAACCCAAAAAAAACATGTTTTTACCGATTGTTGTGTGTGTGTGTGTATGTGAACAAAAAATCTCAACAACAGAATAGCATACAAAGCTGAAACTTGGAAATGAAGTTAGGTACCACTAGGGGACTCGACTACACATTTTCATCAAAATCAGTCAACCGGTTGTAATAGTTTATTCATCTGATTTCACACTTTTTTGTGAAAACAGCTCTTACGATTTTTTATCCCATCTTTTTAAAATTGCCTCATTTACTACAATTTTTATCCTCTACAAGATAGGATAAGTGCCATGTCTAATAAAATTCTTGGGGGGGGGGGGCAAAAATTTCAGAAAATAATGCTTAGTTGAGTGTCAATTAGTAATTTTCTGTATTTTTCACAGAAAAATAATTAAAAAATGGCATCTTTTAATATTGCAGCTTTAGTATGAATTTTACCACAAAAAAGTATATTAAGTTATAGGAAATAAAAGTCTACAACTTTTATTTCAAGCATTTTCTTCCACAGACCCTAGTTTAGCATCAATTAGTAATTTCCCATATTTTAATTCAAAAGAGGTGGATTCTCATTTTGTGTCATTTGCTCATGATTAAAATTAGGTTATATTTTTCATTTTATATTGTTTAAAAACTGAACATTGTTTATAAATTGAAATTTTCATAATAATTTGTTTTTGAAATATATATTTTCTAACCACCAGAATACGGTAACATAAAACACTTACCAATGTTTATAGCGCTTTCGTGTATCTTGTACACATCTTCAGTAAATTAACATTTATTACAAGTCAAAATTTAAAACTTCCTGCTCCTACCATGGTAGATAAGGAATAGTCGATTCTTATATTTAAAACAGTCTTGCCAACTTAATCAGTTGATTGTCGTGTTCAATTTGTGTGTTCATTAATTTCTCCCTGCTATTGTATTTATAAATATAATATTTTTCCAGAATTTCAATTTCATTTTGTTTGTTATTTATTTCTAATATTTCTAGATTATTTTTTATATTCGACATATTATGTTTATTTTTTATCATGTGTTCAGTTACATTGGAGAATTTTCGATTTCCTTTTTTATAGTTAGAATAGTGTTTTATAGTTAGAATTTTAAATAATACGGCTGTTTAAAAATCCTACATAGGATGTTTAATAAAATAATAATTTTTTTTTATCTACCAAAAAACAAAATTGCCGGCTGCATTGGCGTAGTTGGTAACGTGCTTGCCTCTCATTTGTGATCTTGGGTTCGAATCCCATTCAGGCACGGCATATTTTCATACGTTACAAAAAATCATTTCATCCTTCACCGTTTGCATTAGCAGTAATTGCAGAACAGTCGGACGTTAAACCAAAAAACATTTAATCTATCTTGTAGCTCATAGAACTAAATTCAATTGAAATAGAAAAAATGCAACCAATTTGACCTCTCTTAGTTGAATTGTTTTGAAACAATATCTTTTTAAGAGAATAATTCAAAAAACCAAAAGTCAAAAAATGCGAAATTTTTGACTTTGTTGTCTCCTCCAAGTTGCATTGACCAGACTTTAACTTTTACTAGAAAGTCTAGCAACTGTCCAAACCTGCAATACCTTAGGCTACTACACCAATGCTCCATTCTTTAACCTTGGTTTAATCACCACCTCATATAACCAAAGCACTACACAAGAAGTTAGAACCCAAATACCTTCATTTGCATTAACATCGTAACATTTATTTTTCACACCTGAGAAGTTAAGGTCCAGACCAATAATTAATTTGAAACAGAATAATCAACCATACAGTACAAAATTTTAAATTACAAACCTCATATCAGATGTAGGATCCAAATAACTCAAAGTAAGAATATCTAATGTAGTTAAATTCAAATTGCCAGACAATGATCTTGGAATAATTGATCTGAAACCATTTAAATAAAATCATCAAGTAAAATCAAAGAGCGCATTTAAATTCATTTTTTAAAGAGAACACTTAATGAAAAATTTATAGCCAAAACACACCTACTGAAATTTATATGGTGAAAATTAGATAATAATAATGGAGCTAAATAATAATTGTTTAGTATTAAACAAGATTTTTAATAATATTATAAGTTTGTATTTATAGTTTGAGCAATATTATCGTCACTACATTGTTCCCAGTAATATAACAGGCCATGTATAGTATTCAGATGAACTGAAGTCCCCCAGCCGTGGGAGTGAGAGAATGCATAACGCTCTCACTCGCACAAGCCATACGCGCTGTTCCAATAACATTGTATAATTTCACTCATTGTTGTAAGCAAGCGTTTATGCACGCAGTAAACTAACAAGCAAAATGACGACTGTAGTATGTTTTCAGATTTGGATTACAACGGTAAAGACCTTTGAGCGCATGCGTAGTTATGCCACATATCTCCCTCTCACTCGCTCGGCTATGGGACATTAGTTCGTCTGATACCTATATTTCCAAAAGAATGTGAAACTTAAATTGGTATTATATGAATGAAATAAACAGTCTTGTTTTTCAACCATTCAGTTTTTCAGTAAATGAACTCATGATACTGAGTAAGAATACATAAGACATTGAGTTTAGAAAGTGATAAAGTGACAAGAGAGAAATAATGTTTCTTCTGTCATAAAAAGCAAATGCGTGACTTTTGGATGTGTTACCTTCCTGTTATTGACACGAGTACATTAAAATAATTATTTATATCTTTCTCTATATACACCACAGCAAAAGACCGCCCAGTAGGTAGAGCAGTCACCGTAATTGTTTTCAACACCACAGGTCCTAAGGTTAATTCCTTTTCAGGTCTGGCATTTTTTCATCACTCATTTTCATTTATCATCCTTCATCATCTGCATTAACCTTAATGTGCATAACATTCAGACGTAAAAGAAAAAATACAGCACATACTGATGTCCACCCTTCGGACCATTACAGCATAAAATAGAAACAGTTGTGTATTTCTTCTTTTATTAATGAAGTGGTTATTTAAAAAATTCCATAATCTCATATATGGTCAACTATTTTATAAATAAATTTTAGTAAAACAAACAATATTCAAAAAGCTTACCTGAAGTTTGAGAAACTTTTCTTCTTTACTATTTGATTTTCAGTATTGTGGTTAGCAACATTCTGTCGAGGCCTAGGGCGTTCTGGTTTTGGAAATAAACGACAAAGAAGTGGCGGATCTTTAGCTGGGAATCTTCCAATTGAACGAGTTAAACCAATCAAAATGGGTATAGTTGCTTTACCCAAGGCCACTGAAATTTTAAAAACTAAAATTAATTCAAAATTACATTGGCCAGTGAAATGAGAAACAACACAAAAAAACTTTATAAACAGCATATAAACAAAATATTTTCAATACCGTTTTTAAAAATAAAAAGAATTTAGTTTTAGTTTATATTAATCAAATTATTAAATTACCAGCAATACCTGCTTGCTGTAGCACACAGTAAACTAAATTTTGCATTTAACTTCGCTTCAACTTCAACTTAGCATTTGACGTCTCACACAATCTTAAAAAAAAACAATCTTACATGTTAAAAGCAAAAATTATGCTGTACAGAAAAAACCAATAAGTACTGGAAACAGGAACTTTTTTACATCAGTATAAAACTAGTAGAAGGGAAATAACTGCAAAATGTTACAAAGAAAAATTAGGTAAAATCCATTTCTTGAGACGCTGGTATGATCTCTTTGATTTTTAGAAGGTTTACATGACTTTCTATAAACAAATCAGATGTGATATTATTTTTTTGATATCTGTCCTGTAAATAATTCTCAAAGATTTTGAAAAAAGGAAAGAGTAAAAAATTATGTCACCTGTAATGGTACTGTACTGTAACTAATACCTAACTGCATAATACAACGGATTGTATACAGAAGAATAAATAAATAAAATAACTAACCTTACCCCAAACAGATAAAATAAAAGATTACTTCATTTTACCAATCATTAAGTTTTAAGTTTTTTTTTAAAATTTTTAATAAAAATAAAATTGAAAAATATGAGATGTTCCATATTTATAAATATTTAAAAGAGTAAAAGCAGGACATTTTGAATGAACAGGTCAAATTTAGTGGTGAATGATGAAGTGATATTGACTGCTGCTATCTACAGTAAAAATATGAGAAGGGATAAATTAAAATAAATTAATTTTAAATCAGTTTTATACAAATGACTGAAGATGATCTATAAATTTTAAATAAGTGAGATAAAATTTTTTTTAGTTTCAATTATTTTATTTACTCTGATGAAGGTGGATCCACCGAAACACGTGTAAGTAAGAATAAAAATAAAGGTGACACAGTTTAAAAAGAAGGTTAGTGAAATTATTATATAAATTCATTATATAAATAGAAATTTTTAATATTCATTAAACATTCTACATAATACATTTTTTTCTGTTAAGCAAAACTTGAATTGTAGTTCTACCTTAAAAAATACGTGTTCTACAAAGGTTTAAAAAATGTATTTATACACGCATCCAGATGCCTTTAATTGATGTTTTTAGTAGCATTAATAGCAGTGACGATTCCCATAAGATCCATTGTGTTAACTGAACATGCAAATGGCTAGAGATACTTTGCCCATAACAGGCAGTTGGAGTGTTAAATTATTTGCACTTGATCTGTTAGTTCCAGGGCTACAAAAAATAGTTGTTTTCTATTACATGGTTAACCAATTATATGACTGAAGCATTCACATGGTTAGCCAATTATATGCTGAAGCACTTAAGAACAGAAGAGGTAGAGGTGTAAAAGACAAGAGTCAGAGTTATCTCCTCTGAGAGTAATGAATTTCATTATACAGCCAGAGCCCATGGTGAAGTGAAGGTGTCATTTGCAGGGTGGAAAGTAGACGCTTTTTAGACCGCCTGGCATGTTGATAAGCATATTATTCCATTCAGTGAGAAAGGCTAAGGTAAACCACCTTACTCCTCACTTTACTTAATAAAGCCTCTAGAAGTTCAAACCAGCCTTTTGGCTGATGACCTAAACAACAGACGCATACTGTCGTTTCAGTGTGCACGTGTGCTAGTGTAAGTGAGGTAATCATACAAGAAGTAGCACATGGAAAATGTGTTGTGGCAATAATGTGGGTAGCTCCACTGACCTTCAAGCTCATGATGATATGACGTGCATAATGAACATTTTCAGAAGTTACTAGCTAATTCATTTGAATAAATTCACACAATGAATCCTTAGTAACATCATTATGACTAGAACGTACTTTTACTTTCGATAGTCAATAAAAAAAAAAAAATGTTATCAAAACTGAATAACTTACACTTATTTTTAGGGTTCCTGCTTTCTTCTCTTAAAGCACTACGGCATAAATTTGTGATATCACCCAAAAACTTGACCTGGGTTACTATGATCTCTTCTCTGCTTGCTTCAAATTTAAAGGCAATATCAGACAATAAAGTATTTAAGCAAAATGTAAATCTCTCAGCAACAGGCACACCTTTACAGAATAAGAACATAAATAAATAAAAATTCTATAAAAGATGAGATATTACAAGGCACATTCATAAAATAAGATAAATATAACAGCTCAATAAAGTAAACAAACCACCAAACACAAAAATGAGAATCTGACAAAAGTGTGTGCGCAACAATATATTTATAAACAACTGATGATAGATAAATGAGATTTGAAAGGATCTACCAACTGTTTAATCAGGTTAAGTCATTTAATGTGTATTTGGTGGTTTCTTTACTTTATAAAAGTTTAAACAATACACAAGAAAATATTTAATGAAAATATAACCATGTGGATATAATCATAAAAGATTAAAGTCTTGAGACTGGCATCTCAAGACTGCTGTTGCCAACTGGTTCAATTCCCAGGCAGTGAACTTCTACTTAGAGAGGTTAATCAAGATAGTGCAGTGTAAAGAGAAGTGCTTCGAATTCAATGGTGACTATATAGAAAGTGAAAATTTATAGATAACTAAAATCATCAATAAATGCAAGGTTGATTAAGATGTAAATACGCATATATGATCCAAAGGGATTAATGTATGGATTGAGGATATGGTTATTCCTTCTATTGATTAAGTACTATTTTTTTACTTTCTCTTGCCTATATGAATATATAGAAAGGAAAGTATTGTTTTCATGTTGATTTTTCGAAATCGAGTTTTCACTGGATCTACACGTTTCCAGACCCCCTGAACCCAAAAAACCTGTTTTTAGCGATTGGTCTGTGTGTGTGTGTGTCTGGGTGAACAGAATATCTCAAGAACGAAACACCGTACGAACTTGAAACTTAAAACTTAAGTTAGATACCACTACCGAACCCGACACGAACATTTTCATCAAAATCAGTCAACCGGAAGTAGTAGTTTATTCGTATAATTTTTCACTTTCTTGCGATTTTCTCAAAAACTGGTCCTACGATTTTTTAAAAATCGTCTCATATACTACATTTTTTATGCTCTATAAGATAGGGTAGGCGCCATATTTACTGAAATTCTCAGTGAGGCTGTTTTCACGTAAAAAATATTTTTTTAAGATTACGGCTTTAATATGCATTTTAGTGCAAAAATTTATATAATAGAAGTTGTAGAGAATTAAAAAATCTACAACTTTTATTTTAAACATTTTTTTGTATAACGCTTAGTTTAGCAGTAATTAGCGATTTTCTGTTTTTTTCTCACGAAAACGTGTGAAAAATTGATTTTTTTAAGATTTCGGCCTTAGAATGCATTTTATGACAAAAGTGAATACAATTTATTTTATAGAAAATAAAAAGATCTAAAACTTTTATTTTAAGCATTTTTCTATACAGAGCCTAGTTTAGTGTGAAAGAGTATATATTTTCCGTATTTTTAAGCCGAAGTAAGGTTGATTTTCATTTTGTGTTCTTCACTCATGATTAAAATAAGGTTATGTTTTTTATTTATTTCTAATGTTTTATTACAAATGTTAGGTTTATTATTAATTATTTGCATTGGCAAGAGAAAGTTGTGTGAGTTTCACACCAGATTTTTTGTATAAGCAGCCACATAGTGTAAATTCTTTATAAGAGTAGATTATTTTTTATTTCTTCTAACAATTCATTTTAGCAGATTTCTTTTGTTCCAATTCGAGAAATGTATGCTTAATTATTTAAAAATTTAAATCATGATTATGTGTACAATGTAATCAGTGTACAGCACTTAATATTTTTTATAGTGAAGTACAATTTCAAGGAAATAGTTAAATTTATTCAATTATCTACTTTTTTGTACTTCAGTAATTTATAATTAAGACTTTCAACTCAGTTGACTGCCTCAGTCAAGTTTAATGGATGAGAAAGGAATGTAAATTGGTACCAATGTAAAATAAATTTGTATTTATTGTAAGAGTATTATTAGTTAAAAGTTTTGATTATTTTATAAATTTCTAGTTCTTTTTTAACTTTCTATTGCCCTATATGAATATATAGGGAAGGAAATAATTGTTTTCATGTTGATTTTTCAAAATCCAGTTTTCATCTGATATACAAGTTTTCCGACCACCTGAACCCAGAAAAACATGTTTTTAGCAATTGGTCTGCCTGTATGTCTGTGAACAAAATATCTCAAGAACGAAATATCGTACAAAGTTGAAACTTGGAACATAAGTTTGGTACCACTAGGAGACTTGACACGAACATTTTTATCAAAATCGATTAAAGGAAGTAGTAATATATTTGTGCTATTTTCCACGGTTTTGCAATTTTCACACATTTTGATCTTCTCTGTTAGATGCCTGCCATTATTAACTCAAGTTCCCCTTGTGATAGTTCTCCTACTGCTGAATAAAGTTTCGCACTACACACCTACGATAAAAATATAACCATGCGAATATAATCATAAAAGATTATAGTCTTGAGATTGTCATCTCAAGACTGCTGTTGCCAACTGGCTCAATTCTCAACTGGTTCTTCTCGCCACAGTCAATATGTGAGCGTATAACGCATGCACACACCCATTGAACATAAATGAAACAATCTAGGTGCTTTAGTAGTTTTCATTTTCATTTTGTCAAATTTCAAAATTTTTCTGTCAAGTACGGACAGCACCACAAGTATATAAATATTATAATTGCCCTTAAAGGCAGCCTGGAACCTTCCATCGAAGGTGTTTATGTTCTCAGCAGATACTCTTCCCGCAACTCCAACGAAGTCGGTCTCCTAATTGTAAAAGCGTGTTGTGACCATTATGGCAACAACGGGAATTATGAAGCAATCCCTCATGCTGAAGAAAAACTACGGCATCAATAAATTTCGAACAGTGTCAGCTAACTCCAGAAAATTCATTACATATATTGTCATAAATATGCAATAATACAGTATGATAACAGATACTAACAGAAAGACAATTGAATAGCGAATAACCATTCCTGCCTTCATACTAGACTTCACCGCCGTACTCCCACCATCTCATACCATACAGTACCTACCGTAGTAATGTTAGGCACACGGGAAACTGGAGTTAATAGTGGTAGGCATCTAACAGAGAAGATACAAACATTCTTTAATGGTAGACAGTGAAATCTTACACAAAGATAGATGTTTCATATCCATGAATCTATTCCAAGTATAATTTTCTGTGTCGAGAAGATGAAATTTAAACAGAAACGTCATACTTTATTGACAGTTGGTACAAATAGTTATTGGAATGAGTACAGGAATTTATAGAAATATAATACTTACGTTCTGTTGGACAATTTTTGACTTCATCAAGCCAAACTGCTTTTAAAAGTCCTTTCAGAAGACGCAAGAGGTATGGCAGTATTTTATCAGCATGCTGTAGATTGGATTCCAAAAAATAAATCCCAAGAGCAATGACTGCATCCTGACCGCGTTGATCCAGCCTGTAAATGCCTTTAATATTCTCTTGTGGGCAGAGAGAATACAGCGTATTAACCTGAATAAGAAAGAAACAAGATATTATTTTAACAAAATCACTTAACTTACATGGTCTGTTATCTTCCCATCGGAGTTCTTTTTGTGTTAAAATTATAAAGCATAATCCCAATAAATTATCATGGATCGGCAACAGCAAATTTTAGATTAACATCCAATATCAGAAGGAAATTAAAGATTAAAGGAAGAATTAATCAAGATTTGTAACCCGCTTTATAATATGAAAAGAAGACTATTTTTTATCTTCTTTTTGTAATAAAACAAAATTTTTAGTTTATGTTCCGTTATGTAGGTATACATTATTTATTTTCTGTGTTTATAGCACATGTAACAAGCCCATTACAGTAGGTGTAAGTGTTTTAAATTTTTGATGGAGAACTTAAAAGAACTAAAATATATATATATTTTTAAACTGCTAAGGGCCCTATATACCCTTGGTAAGTTATTAAGTTTATATTTTAACTAATGAAGCATAAGTGGACATGATTTGAACACAGTTGACAGTAAGTACTGGCTTTTCTGGATGCAGTAGGTTTCTTTAATGGGTGCTTTTATTTAACAGAATTTGATGAAGGCTAATAACTGTAGCAGTCGATGGCTAATAAACCTAATTTATATTAAAAACAAATATCCAGTCAAGGGCTGACTCAATAAATTGTAGTACCAGTCTCTTTCTTTCACTTGTTAACTATCACTGTTCCAATTTGATATAGACAGTTTTTTAAATTATCTAACTTGAGTTAGAAAATAAGAAAACCTGTTACAAAAAAATATTTAGAAACAGTGATCACATAACAGAAATGAATTCACTCCATTTTCCAACAGCAGCTGTTATTTTAGTTTCCACACATTATTTACTTCACAGGAGAAGGAAAAACATTTTCCAAAAAATATTTCAGAATTATAACTTGAGTGTCAGAAGTTGACAAAAGAATTCCTGTCCGTACTATGATAGAATGCCGATGTACAAGATATCTAAACTAACAAACACTAAACTAATTTTTTTTGATTGTAATAATTTAGGACTACATTTTAACTCTCGAATTAAACTGCCGTGATTCTGCACTTTCATATATTATTCCAGGAAAATGTTTTAAAAACTAAGCTTCCTTTTAGGTTTCCTTCTTGATAAATTATAACATTATCATCATTTATCAGTTTACTATTAATAAATATATCATTCACGTTAGACTGTGAATGTACATTCAGCAAAAGTGATATCTTCACTAAGCTATTTTTGTTCATTTGAAAGTGTAGATCATTCATTATTACATAGTGTAAACATTTTTTTTTTTGTTTACATCCGACTGTGTTGTAATTTCTGCTAATGATGTGGTGGCTTCTGCTAATGGTGGATAATGATATTGCAAATGAGTGATTAAAAAATGCCACACCAGACTGGGAATCGACCCGGCGTAGAAGCCAGTGTTAACAAGTAGGACCAAAGTTCTATAGGCCTAAATAAGTATTTTACAACATAAAAACTTCATCTAAAACTCAAACAATTGCATGTGTGAATTATCAAAACAACTGTTTACTGGAAAATAGCAGACAAGAGTTTACAGGCAGGAATATTCCTTGTAATAATATAAGTCGGTGTAAACATTCTGCAGATAAAACAAGAGAGCACTATAATGGTGTTTTACTGTTACTGGTTCTCATAATTTGGTATAAAATAACCTATCCTTTTTTGAATACATCAATCTCAAATGCATTTAGTATGAATAGTTGGTATACCCAACAATTATCTCATAACTTCAGGACTAAAATTGATAATGAGTTTTCAATGACTCATAAAAATTCTAGATGTTCCAAACATCTAGAGTCTGCTTAAAATACTTCGAAAATAACAACAGAATATTTAATATATTGGAAACCTAATGTCTGTGAACTTCGTGAATAAACTTAATAACACAACCAGCAGGTTTTGTTACATAGCTGTTCCCCAACTTTTTATCCCGTACACATCACAAACTGATATTTATTTAAAGAAATTTACCTCTCAAATAACCAAAACAGTAACAAGTAAATACTCCAGTTCAAAATGTAGTTATAAAGCTGACAGTATGTATTGTATTAAAAATAATAGACGTACCTTTTCCCATGATAAATCCTTTATAGCTGCTAACGATCTAGCTAGATGTTGTACAGTTTTTCGAAAAAACAATTTTTCTTCTGAGACCATTTTCGAAAGTAACAAACGTTAATATCAAACGTTTTTCAACATTATTTTATTGAAGAGCCATTTTTCAAACTAGATAACCTATAAGTGCTGTCAAACTCGTTCCTTTCAGGACGTCATGTTTTTACAGTTCAAGGACGACTCGATCACACCGTATCAGTTGAAAAGAGATCATAAAAACGTTGTTGCAACTGGTACTCCAATAATCCGTACTTTTGTTTTCGTAGTTCTGAGTCCCCGTAAATATATCTCTAATACTGTTTACCTTTGTTTAATTGATTCTTATAATAACAAAAAGGGTTTTATCCCCATCCAACCATTTGATATGTAGTACATAAATAACTCCACAGATACTTTTGGATTAATGACTAATCTTTCTTGACACATCAAATGGGTGGGTGGGTTAAAGGAAATTCTCTTGCACTTACAATTTCTACCATACGAATATGATTCCAGTAATCTCATTTAACTTTACAATTTTGAAATTATTAATAATTAAATATTTATATTACAAAAATAAAGCTATTAATAAACGTTAATTTATAAATTCTTCTACTGTTAACATTGAATATTAACTATATTCAAAATTCACTGTAAATTTAGAATACAACATAATGATGCTAATGAAATTGTTATCCTTTGTATTCAGTGGACTACAGAAGGCTTCATTCCATTACAACAAATTTTATTTATTTATCAGCTTAAATATGCTGGTTCAACAAAAATCACTTATTAAATTTAGTTAAATACACAGTTGTTTAATAATTAAAAATAGAAAGAATTACAAATTTAAATTTCTAAATCTCCTCTCAGTATGCATCCTTAAATTGTGTCATCTATAATCTTTTTTTTTTGTAATAAAAACAGTCAAGGAGCCATGGATAAACAGGTAGATAATCAGTTTGGATTATCTACGTTGTTCAGCACCTACTTCAATCACTTATATTCAACATTCTCACAAATAATTTTCATGAGGGAAATTATACAAGCAATAACAATATTTACATAATAATACTTCACTCACAGCAATATTTACTTTCCTCAACTTATTTAACTTTATAATGGTTCTTTAATAAAACATTTATGATGTAAGTTTAAAGTAATCTTCACTTTTAGATAATTTAAATGTAAACTCAACAATTTTTATAACAACAAATGATCAATATAAAATAAAACATGGGATAATAAGAAAACTATAAAATTTAGAATTGTTACATAAACTAAACTGAGGATGACTTTTTAATTATTTAAGGGAATTAAAAAGATTGTGAATAGTTCTGTGACAACGAACACAACTTTATGATAGAGTGTAAATTTTCTAATATATAATTGATTCAGATTAAAAAATGAAATATATATATATATATATACATTATAAAGATATTCTCTGTTAATAATAATAATAAATAAATTGTTTTGGAATAATTACTTCACTAAAAATTTAACTTAGGTACAGTTTTGGACAAGTAGTAATAAAAATTTAAGAGAGCCAAGGATGCTCCAGTCCTTTGGAAGGAGTTATCCTTTCCTTAGGATCTATTATCAAGCATTTTGTTATAAAATCAATAAATAATTCATCACTACAACCTTGCAGGATTTGATTGAGTGGCTTAGAAGCTGGTGGTCCATATTTGTTACCAGGGGTTGACATCACTGGGGTCCCATCTTCTGTAAATAATTTATCCCTCAAAACCTTGTCACATTGATTCAGCATTGAATCTGGTATTTTTCCAATAATTTCTGTTATTTCTGCAATATGATTCGCTGATACCCTTGCTGAAACCAAAAATTTGTAAAATACCTTTAAACATTTAATCATTTAGAATACATGATTGCATAATGAGACAATACTGTACATGCCATAACAAACAGTATTAATCTTTTCACAGCACGTATGAAGTACTGTCTATGAAAAACATTAATGAAGTGCAGTGTTTGGTCCTCGAATTCAATATTGAACCTTGTATATTGCATTGTATGGCATAGAGAACTCATTATTTTATAATTTTTATTATTGTTGTTATTTAGGTCGTCAGCCAAAAGGCTGGTTTGAACCTATAGAGGTTTTACTAAGTAAAACGAAAAGTGAGGTGGTTTACCATGGCCTTCCTCACTGAGTGGAAAAGTACGCTTATCAGTATGCCCAGGCCTCTGAAAAGCATATATTATTTTCCACTCTGAAAATGACACCTTCATTTCATTCACCACAGGATCTGGTTGTATAATGAAATTCATTACTTTCAGAGAAGATAACTCTGATAGTGTCTTTTACACTTCTACCTCTTCTGTTCTTAAATGATTCAGTCATTTGATTGGCTGGCAATGTGATAAGAAACAGAAATATTTATTTTAGCCCTGCAACGAACAGATTAAGTGTAAATAACTTGGCACTCCACCTGTCTGTTATGGGCAGAATTTTTATTACATCTGCAAATGGTCTGCAATGAAAGAAATATACCTTATTGATTTCAAGGTGTAGCTCTTAATACAGTTGAACCTTTCTGAACGACCATCGCTCTCTCCAACTGAATATTTGCGGAACCGATTTTATTACTCATAAGACCAATGTATTTTATACCCCTATTAAGCAACCACCCCTCACTCGACCAATGACCGCCAGGTAAAAAGGCATTTTTGTTTTCGGGCGACCATAAATTTTACAGCCACAAGGTTTAGTGAATTTTCAATACTGTAGATAGACACCAATTGCACATGTCAGTTGTTTGCCTACTGCAATTCATTGTTAGGTTGTGTATGGAACAGCTAGGCTACTAGAATTCTAAGAATTTTGTTGGAAGAATATTTCTGTTTGTATTACTGTGTTGTGTATAGTTCATTGACCACTCCATACCTGGGCTGAAAGGGTCGAACACCCGCCGCTGTATAGCATGATTTCTAGACCCCATCCCATATTGTTTCACCCTCTCTCTTAGATAACGATTGATGACACATGTCAGAGTACATCAGTGCATCTATTGTTCTGCTACTGTTTGCATCTAAGATTATCGTTCCATTTAGTGTGTTACTGTGTGCATGCTTTTTTAAACAATGTAACTTATTTGTCTTAAAAATATACCAAAATTGCGTATAGCGACCTGGTACATACATTTAATTTCAATTCCGTAACTGCAGAATTAGCGCCCTTTTATTGCATTACGCATAAAGTAGACCTACAATATTTAATGTAAAAAAACCGCCAATGTTTCTATAAATCCCTATTAAGCGATCACCCCTCAAAAAGACCAATATTACTCTTAAAATTAAGGTGGGCGCTTTAGAGAGGTTTAACTGTATATCACCTAAAAAGCTCTTTACCATTATTCCACAGTTTGACAAACCTGTTGATTTTGTTATGCCATGGAGAAGGCTTGGGTTGTCAGCCCTGAGATTGAGAGCGATTCAAAGTACTTGATGATTCTTTAGCAATGTGGTTATACAGGCCCACCAAAGGGACTAATTCTGGATAAGTTCATCCAGCGGTACCCATGTTCAGAAGGTTCACTTTCCATAGCAACTACATAACATTATTTCAGTTGCCTGGATTTAAAATCTTATTCTTTATTAAGCTTATGGAATCTTAATGCTTTCAATAATTTCTTAATGCTCAAAGATCGACTAGACAAGAACAGAAGAATAATTTCCTTTTGATTCAGAGTTCATCACTATAAGTAATCATTCTTGTTACTGCAGAAAAATTAAATTAAAACTGCTGCCTTATTACGTTCAAAAATATTATTGTATTCCATAATAAAGCAACATAGTTATAAAAATAAGGATTTTAAATTGTCTTTGATTAAAGTATTAGTAAATTTTATGTTTATACTGTACCAGTAAATATGTTGAAGCCATAACACAGTTGGACTAGACTGCATCCTAAGCTCCAAATGTCAATTTCTGGGCCGTAGTTCAAATGAAGGATAATTTCAGGAGCTCTGTATGGACGAGTTTGAACCCATACTTCTTTCTTACCGTTAATAAAGCAACTTAAGCCGAAATCAATAATCTTTAAAAAAAAACAGTTAGTGTAAATTTTAAACAATACTAACAAGTTTTGTAAATTAGGTTGATTTAAATATTTTAGTTTTTTATTTAAATCTTCATCATAAAACAAAAAATTCCAGTAATTTCTTCTAATTTATAAAATACTGTACAATTTCAAATTGCATCAATGCACACATCAGAAGTTATGCGAGTGATGAACATATTTTTTGTCAGACAAAGAAATTGATTAACATTTTATTTTTAATTCAGAACCAAAGTTTGTGATGAATATTTCTGTACTTAAAAAATGATTGAATGTAATTATTAAAGCTTTAGCCACTGAAAAAGCAATTTTTATTATTAAAATTCTATGTATGGATTTTTGTGACCCTAACCTTCAGGTGTTTATATCGAGGCACAAAGTTAATAATTTTTTAACTAAAAAGTTTTATAGGAAATTCCTATACCTAATTTTAACATTCTTAAAAATTAAATTAAAGTACTAAATATGGTTACTTTGTATCATTATTATTCTCTTTTCAAAGCCAAAATTGTTTTACTGAGATGTCACTTTTAATGAGATGTCTTATGTTGGTCGACCACAGGTCTTTTTCGCTCTGAGCGTAAGTTAAAACCAACAAGGACATCACCATCTCACACAGGTCATACCTTGAGATGGAAACGGTTTTATAAAAAAATAATAAATAATAATAAAACAAATAAATACATTTAAAAAATAAAAAGTCTTGAATTCAGAAAATTTTTAGTTATGGTTTTTTCTTCTTTTTTTCAGTGGGGTTTTCTTATAGAAAATATTTTGTTGTGACTGAATCCTTGATCATATTGTATTTGTTTTGTCTTTTGAACAAATTTGTAATTAAAAATGTAACAAACACTTTAATTCAAACCAGAACAAAAATAAAATGTTGTGTATTTGGAATTTAAAGATAATTGTTGTACCAGCAGGATTACTGATCTTTCAACTAATAAAATATAAATATAAACCTGAATAAAATTTTTAATTTTTTTTAAAAATTTTAATAAAATATGATTTTATGAGTTTATTTCAGGCCTGAGGGGTGGTCACTTTCAATATTTCTCTTTAAAATTGTTATAGATACATATTATTTTCAATGAAACACTTCTAGTTTCAAGTAGAGAATCTCTCTCTTCACTTATGTTAACCTTCTAAAAGGATTATTATTTTCTGTTTAATGTTTCTTGCAGTCTTTGTAAAGTTACTTAATTTACTGTATGTTTTGTAAATTGTTATTTAAATAGCATAATTTTTAATTCTTATTAAATTGCATGTGGATTTGTAATTTAACAATTAAATACTTGTAAACAATATTTAAAAAAATTGTACTAATGTGTATTTTAGATTGTAAAATATTTTATTTTAAGTAATATTGTGTATTTTTATAAGGAAATATTAATATTTTGAATGGTATTAGTAATGTTAACAATGAAAGATCGTGAAAATAATTAAAACAATTGTTTTCAAGCTGACTTGTTCTAATAGTGATTTTTGCATTTAAAAAAAATTTAAGTTATTTTATTTCAATTAGTTTGTTAAACAAGTCAGGGCTATAAACGGCTTCTGTTGTCAACTGGAAGGAGACCAGTTAACTTAATTCCTTTTTCAAAAGGCTTAAGGGAACTGGCCGGGCTAGTGTCCTATCCATACATAGCCGGCCGTGTTGGCGATGTTGGTAACGTGCTCGCCTCTCATCACGCGGTCTTGGGTTCGAATCCCACTCGGGCATGGCATTTTTTCATACGTTACAAAAAAAAAATTCATTTCATCCTTCACCGTCTGCATTAGCAGCTATTTGCAAAACAGTCGGACGTTAAACAAAAAAAAAAAAAAAAAAAAAAAAAAAAATATCCATACATTCACGTTGTGTGGCCTATTAGTAACCATGTGACTGCTCATCAGCACGATGACCATCTCATAGTGAACGGAAGTGGAAGGGCTGCCCATTCCACCCTGGCAGACGGTGGCTTGGGGCACTCAGTCTGCCAACCAAAAAGCTGAAAGCAACAGTAAACTACAGCTTTTTCTGTCGTGAGGAATCTCCTTCATGTATGATTCTTTTTAGGCTTACTTAGTATATGCAGGTCTTCAAGAGCTTCGAAAACTTCAAGAACTTCAAAATATGAAAAATTATGATGGCGTCCCCTCTGGTAAAATATTCCGGAGATAAACTAGTCCTCCATTCGGATCTCCGGGCGAGGACTATCAGAGGGGACTTAATCAAAAAGATAAAAGTTTCTGAAATTCTTCGAGTTGGAATATGGAATATTAGGAGTTTAAAACAAACTGGTAGGTTAGAGAATTTAAAAAAGGAAATGGATAGGTTGAAGTTAGATATTGCAGGCATTAGTGAGGTACGCTGGGACGATGATCAAGAGTTTTGGTCAGGGGATTATAGGGTTATTAACACTAAAGCCATCGGAGGGCAGAGCGGAGTGGGTATAGTAATGAATAAAAAATTGGACAAAGAGTGACCTACTATATGCAGTGTAGTGATAGGATTATCATGGTTAGAGTAAATACGAAACCAAAGCCCACCACTATAATGCAGGTCTACATGCCTACGTCTTCGCATAGAGAGGAAAAAATAGAACAAGTATATGAGGAATTAGATGAAGTAATAAAATATGCCAAGGTGATGAAAATTTGACAGTTATGGGCGACTGGAATACAGTAGTTGGAGAAGGAAAAGCAGGAAAGATAATTGGATATGGTTCTGATATGGTCTAGGGAAGAAAAAAGACTGAGGGAGTCGGCTGGTTGATTTCTGCTCCAAATATAATTTAGTGATAGGCAATAAATACACTATTTAAGAATCACAAAAGGAGGTTATACACTTGGATGATGCCAGTTGACAAGGGAAAATACCAAATAGATTACATAATGGTTAGACAAAGATTCAGAAACCAGATTATGAACTGTAAAGCCTATCCAGGTGCAGACATAGGGAGTAATCATAACTTAGTAGTAATGGATAGCAGGCTTAAACTTAAAAAACTGAAGAAGAAATAGGGAAATGCTAGGTGGGATGTAGACAAACTAAGAGAACAAGACAACCATATAGGTTTCCAGGAGAGTATTCTAAAAGGGATGAAGAAAGAGGTAATGACACAAGAAGTATAGAGGAGGAGTGAATAAACTTCAAGGAAGTGGTAGTGAAAGCAGCGGAAGAATGGATAGGACATACTAAAAGAAGAGGTAGGAAACCTTGGATTACTAATGATATTTTGGAACTGATGGATGAGCGAAGGAAATATAAAAACGTAAAGGACAAAAGAGGTAAAAGGCAATATTGCTACTTGAGAAATACTATAAACAAAAAATGTAAGGAAGCGAAGGAAGATTGGATCAGAGTGAAATGTACAGACATTGAAAGTAAAATGGTAGTTGGTAAAGTAGACGCAGCTTACAGAAAAATAAGGGAAAACTTTGGAGAATGAATGAAGAAAGCTGTTAATTTACAAAGTGAAGATGGCAAACCAAAGTTGAATGGCCAAGAGATGGACAAGGTTGTTCATTGTCACCACTACTTTTTTACTTGTATATAGAAGAGGCTATAATGAAGTGAAGGAGAAATTTGACGTAGGAATAAAACTTCGAGGAGAAAGAATAAAAATGGTGAGATTCGCCGATGATATAGTAGTATTAGCCGAGACAAAGAAAGAACTAGAGGATATCTTAAATGGAATGGATGAGATCATGAGAAAGGATTACTTCATGAAAATTAATAAGAACAAAACGAAAGTGTTGTGCAGCAGCAAGAGTGGTTTAGAAGAGATGGGAAATGTAAAAGTAGGCAACAAAAACATACAGGAAGTTGGGGAATTCTGCTATCTAGGGAGTAAAATAACAAAGGTTGGTAGAAGCACAAGTGATATCAAAAGCAGAATTGTTCAAGCTAGAAAGCCTTTGAAATAAAAACCAGCTTACTGACTACAAACATTGATTTACAGATTAGGAAATATTTTTTAAAACATTATGTTCGGAGTGTAGCGTTATATGGGAGTGAAACGTGGGTGATAGGGGCTGTAGAAAGAAGAAGATAGAAGCTTTTGAAATGTGGTGTCATAGGAAAATGTTAAAGATTTAAAGGTGGGTGGACAAAATAAGTAATTTAAAGGTCCTTAGGCGAGTGAATGAAAAAAGAAGTATATGGAAGCATCTTACCAGAAGAAGGGATAGGCTAGTGGGGCATATCTTAAGACATCCAGGTATTGGGCTATCAATAATGGAGGGGAATATTGAGGGAGTAAATTGTAGGGGGAGGCAAAGATTAGAATATATAAAGCAAATTACAAAAGATGTAGGGTGTTACAGGTATGTAGTTATGAAACAACTTGCGCAAGATAGAACAGCTTGGAGAACTGCATCAAACCAGTCGAGAGACTGATGACAAAAAAAACAAGTCTGTTATTATTTGTAAGAATATGAAGTAAGGGTTGTAATTGGATTGAATGAACATAAAAAATGTTTATGTACCTTGTTATTAATTGCTTTAAAAAATTGTTTTCAATTTTTCTAATTTTAACTTAATGTTTAAAAACAATTTCTTTGTAAACTTTATGTAGCAATCTTTATTTTTCAGTTAGTTAAATTAAATATTTGATTTTTACCTTTTCTGGTAACAAGTAAATCTGCTAAAAGGATCAACTTAAGTTATAATGTTAGTTACTTTGGGATAAAATTTTATGTCCGTGAGGTCCTTGTTGCATTTTCTTCGGATTTAATAGGTGCTTAAATACAACTTTTCCTTTCATGTTTTGTAATATTTGCTAACATTAAAAACTTATTTTGTTACTATAGTATAAAAATCTTAAGTTCCTACGTGTAGTGTTGTGAACATTATTCATAAAATATTTCAATTGATACTGTTCTTTCACTGCTACTCAGTGTAAAATCCACAGTGACTATTATCCTGAGCGTAACCAGGATACAAAAACAAAATGCTAATAACAGATTCAGCTTATTAAAAAATTAATCTATTCTTAATTATATTATTGGTAAGGGTAATAATGAAGAATGCTATCACATGAATAAATAAACTGAGAGCTAATTCTTAATACAGTGATTTAATTTTTTAGAAGTGCTTTTTATTGTAATTTCTGATAAAAAAAAAATTCTGAAATATTCTTTAAGATTTTGGTCAGCTGACACAACAACTATATTTTTGGCCTTGCTTTTACCAGCAAAGTACTCTTTTGAAACTTGTGTTTGAAGTTAAGTCAACTTTTACGGTGTAATTCTGTTGATATTTTTGTTTTGAAAATGGTCTTATTCTTAATTTATTATAATATGGAATGGAGACAATATTGGAATGGACTTTACTTAAATTAAGTATAACATTCTCAATACTATAAAATATTGTAAGTAGAAGAAAAAATTGTAAGTAATTACTTAATTCTCTTATTTATGTATTAACATATATTTGAGTTATGTTCAACATTAGAAGTTTTTATTATTATTATTATTATTATACTTAGTTCATAATATAAAATTGTGAATTTGTATTTTGTATATGACGGAAATAAGATTTAAGTTGAGAATTAGACTGTTGTTCAGGCATTCAAATTTAGGAAGCTACTGAAAGTATGTGTGTTTATAGGTGGAGTATTAAACACAATACTAGCTCTAACTCTGTGTCATATAATTATAATTTCTGTTTGAAAAACATAATATTTTAATTAGCAATTTACTACAAAAAAATTAAATATTTTACACAAGCGTGAAAAAATAAATCAAATTATGCATACTATGTAAATATAGAGGGTAAGGGTGCAAATGTGAAAACTTTTTTGTTTTTTATTTAATTTTTGTTTTCCTTACACCACAGCATTGTAATATAAATACCCATAAATACTATAAATATTTTTCTAATAAAAATAAAATTCTAGCAAGTTTTGAAGGTCATTTAGTGAGTCAAAATGTTTTTTAAAACTGCATTTTTCATTTTTTTTAAAAAGTGTTGGTAATGTGGAAATGTATTAAAATACTGAAAATTATATATTTAATGGGACAAAAAACAAAAAACAATGCCTTGGGCTTCCAACCTATGTACTTTCTAGGCATCTGGAACAATTTGAAATGATGGATGTAGAAGCATTTTATTTGATTGGTAATGTGGAAACACAAAAAACGCGTTTCCACTTTACCAACAGTAAATGTTTCCATATTAACACCACCGCCATGTTTAACAAAACCTTTTTTCATACCTAACACTTGTCAAGTTCCAAACTGTTTAAGTACTTGAACAGTTGCTACAAATGACCTTCTATCAGATGTGTACATTTCAAAAAAACATAAATATGTGGGTATATGTGAAATAATATGTTAAAGCTCCCCTTTCAAAGTTTAGAAAATGGAAAAAATAAAAAACAATCAAAAATTTTCATAAAACGACTGGATATGGTGGTCAGCACTACTGTGATGCATTTTGGAACTGCAATGGTCCAGTTACATATTTTACCAATGCGCTGCAGCATCAGTCAAGCCCAAAACTAAGCATTTCCACATTACAGACAGTTTCAACATTTGCACCCCTACCCCTATACAAATTTCCAAACTAGCAGAATATGGTAACAGTTACTGTTACTGTATTTAGAAATACATATTTCAATTTAAGTAAAACGGCTGTTGATAATTCTAAATGTAATTTTTAATAAAATAAAAGTAAATAAATACACATAAGGTACTACGTACATTTAATCTTTTGATTTATCAAACATTTTATGTACTTTTAATCACCACATTAAAATTTATTTGATACTACCGTTTTTAAAAACTGGTTTTTAGAAAACTTAAACCACCGAGTTGGTTCAGTGGTAAAGTCATCGCCGCGAGTCAGCTGGATGAGAACTGACGTGTGGAGTCAAAGGTTCTGTGGTTCAAATTCTAATAAACTTTTAAATGGAGCTGAATACTAGACAGTGGTTACCAGTGTACTTAATTTGAAGATTGGGTTTCAATTAACCATGCCCTATCAGGAATGGTCAGCCTGAGTTTGTACAAGACTACATCTCATTTAATATCATAAATATCATTCTCATCTCATTTGGCCATGGGGTTGCTTATTGTTCTTAAATTGAACAGATTGAAACATACACACATTAGGGATTTAAGAAACAAAAAAAAAAGACAATTCTTAAAAAAAACACTTCTTAAGTTATAAGGAGCAAGAGAAAATTTTCCAATCTATCTGAACATGTGTAAAAATAAACATGGGATAACAAATATAAAAAATAATTTAAAAAATAAATAATAAACATAACAAAACTATTATTCTGAAAAGATATTATATTTAATAATATGGAATTAGTCAAACATTAAAGAACATTGCCAGATTATAAAAACAATTTCATTAATTTGGCAAGATTATTTCAGATTTGATAAACTAACTGATTGGTTATCTAACACTGTAATGAAAGGAAGTTTTATTATAATCTGCCTATTCAAAAATAAAAACATATAAATTACTAAGATGTGTAAAATACTCGAAAGCGGTTTATTTATTTATTTTTTGTTGTTATTTTTTTTGTTAATTGCATCCAGGAGATTCCCAAGGAACTACAGGACATGTCAAGAACTTATAAGTTAATACATATTATTTTAATGTCACTATTACTGCAAGCTTACTACAATAAGGGTGTATCATATTTTATTATTAACACAATAGTACACAATTTTCTTAGCATTAACTTGGATGTTTTGCGTATTTATTTATTTTGATGAGTTGTTTTTTTATTTTAATAAAAGATTACTTAGAACAAAATTCTTGTACAGTGTAAAAGTTTCATCACTCAAGCGATTTCTCTGATTTTTTAAATGAATGCAAATTAGCATAACATTTAAACAAAATTATAAATTATTAACATATACTTTTCATTGATATATTTCAGAACAATCACTTTTATATATTGTTCTATCAAAACTTTCTATAGTTCACTGAATATACAAAATTCATGCCAATCACCATTAAGGGCTCTATAACTACATGTATCTTTCCCCTCTTTTCCATCTTAATTTCTACCCTAACTGTTTCAATATCCATTCCCTAAGAAACCGATCTAAATAAGGTAAGTTATGAATGTCAAGTTTCTAGTTGAATTATGTAGAATAAAAAACCCCTTTACTTTTCATATTTCCTGTAATATGAGGCAGTAGGCTAACAGAAAACCCTGAAAAGCTTATTAGTGACATCTCATTATTTTTTAACGTTATACATTCCATAAATACTATCATATTTGGCTTCTCAGAACAAAATTATATTTCTAATCTATCTACTGTGTTACTTAAGTATTGAATATTTTGATATAATACTACATAGAGAAGTATGTTGCATTATTTTCCTGCGCTTGGCTAAATAAGCTATTTTGGTTATCTACTACATCTGTATTGATGCTAATTTCGGAAACTGGTCATAGCTTATTTACTAACTTGCTATTATAGAAGCTTGACCCTACCATGTTTTGGAAAACCTGTAATTTTTTTCTTCAGTTGTGTTTCTCCAATATAACCTAACTTTTCATTCCCTATTTCTTTACCCCATGTTTCAGCAAAATTATTAAAAAAGTCTTTTAAGTGTTTAATTTATGCTGGGTTTTACAAATTATGAGGGATGCTAACCTATCACACAAAATGTTTTTATCAGATTATTTCAAATGCAAAAGATGATACGTATATTAGTGTGATTTAGCCTATCAGTGATGAAATTTATTTTAATCATGTTTACTATGTAATTTTATAATCCCCTCCTAGTACTATTGGTTTTTAATTATTTTTGTGTTTTATTTTCCAGATTATTAATGTTTTTATGAATATCTGTCAGTTTAGTTCTGAATTATCATGTTGAAAGGGAATAGTGTTTATGATTAAATTAGTTTGTTTGCTCATGGGAAACAATTCTTCTATTGTGTTTAGAATATTTTGAAGGGTATCATTGAAATTTTTAGAATTGATATCAATTGGGTCTTAAAAAAATATTAAATGATCATTCTTGTGAAGGCTTTTTAAAATATTTTAAGCTGAATTTACTAGGGCCTATTTCTTTTAAAGAAGTGTTTGGCTTAAAATTTACACTATCGTCAAAATAGTTTAATTATTTACCTAAAAATTCACAGCACCCGTGACTGTCTGCAAGTACCAAGACCTTGTTTTATTATTAGAAAACTTATATTATTATTGTTCATTTTAGTGGCTTTTTCCTAATGCTTCACTGTACAAAGTTATCTTTGGATCGGTTTTTACGGTTTATATTCTTTTTTAATGGCATTATTTGTTTTTTAAATTTTTTCAACCCTAACACATTTCAAAATCCTATATTAACTAATTTTCTTAAACCCTAATTGCTTCCATACACTTATTTATTACTACTTTGTGATCTGTATTGTTTATCTTAATTATCTCATTAAGTGAAGTAAAATTATTTCTCTCTTCATGCAAACACTAGTGAGTGTTTACCATATAATTGGTGGTTTTAAAAAATATGTTACTAATTTTATAAATTTAAATGAAATTACTTACCCGTATCTTATTATCATTTGAATTAGTGTCTAAAACCATGTTTTGGGGCTTCAGATCACAATGTATGATTCCTGCCTCATTGAGTTTCTTTAGTGACTTTAATAAATGGCGGCAATACATTTTCATTAAATCCATAACATGTCCATTCATTCCGTATTGTTGTATTTTACTATGTAAGTTATTTTCCATCAAGGGAAACACCATAAAGTTGTGTCCTCTAAAAGTAAAATCATCAATTAGATGAACAATGTTCATTTCATCATGTCTGTCGTTTTCTCTAAGGTACTTTAATACCTTCAACTCTTCCTCATAATTGTTGGCACTTCTTCGAGTATTTTTTATAGCTACTAATTTTTTATCTTTATGATCAAATGCTTTAATTACTTGTCCTGTAGCTCCAAATCCTATCAACAACTTCATCTCATATCGAAACTTGATATGATCATTCTTTCGGAACTGATAATAGTTGAACGATCCACAGGCTAAAATTGAATTTTGAAGCCAATTTTGATGTTTTGAAACATTGCCTAAAAAATATATGTCATGATTTAAAATTTCATTTCTTTCTAATTCTGTGAGATTTGCTTCATATCTTAATGGGATTTGTTTAGTTACAGAATCTAAATTTTTATGTTGTTCTTCATGTTGTTCAACATTCTGTGGTGTTGAAGTTAAACGCATTTTCTTACAAATCAATTTATCTTCATAATTTTTTCCCCCAGATTCCATTTTCAAAAGACCTGAAACAAACAGTTAGAAACTACAAATATTGTAAAATAATGATAAGGAAAGTGTTTATTAACTTCATGCTTGAAAAAACTTTGTCCATAGCAACAATTTTAGCAGTCGAAACAGACAAAATTGCAAAGTTTTCTGGTTAACTGTCACCACTTTTGATTAAGTAGATAGGCCGCCTACCTACTGTAATTCAATAGAATTAGAATTTTATTTCCATTTCTTACATATTTTTACAAAAATACAATATAACTTACTCTACTTACTAACTATAAGTAAGCTCATCAATCTTATTATAATCATTGTAATTAGACAATCTTACAATTTACACATAAACATTCATAGGCCTACACATATAAGTTACATATATTTTCTTTTAAAAAATTTCAAATAAACCAAGGTTATGGAAATATTTAGGGCCTCCAAGGCAAAAGCCTGATTGGAGATCACCATTACATAAAACTATGAAGAAAAAATAAACATGATCAACTAAACTATTGTAATTACTACAGAAAAAAAACATAATCTTAATGGTTTCTGCTAATAGGCTATACTACAAATAAAACATGTAGGCCTATTAATAGCAAAGAAAATCTATACTATTATTTAATAAACTCTTAAGTTAGTATGTTAAAGCTACTCTACTTTTCAAAAATTCAGGAATTTGGTTGTTCATTGGATGTTCCTGACACTTAATTCTTCTTAGTTAAACTACTTAGCTATACATATTTCCTTTAGATATTAATTGAATTAAGTGTTAAATAATTGCAATAATGTTAATTTATTTCACCTATTTTCCTTTGTGTACTGCCTACTGATGCTTAAGAACAATTTCTGTAATTCAGCTTTAAATTTTATGATATTCTGTACACTTTTATAATTTTGGCGGAATTGGTTGTACAATCTATATCTGTAGCCCAGGTAATAAAAATGTATTTGATATTGTAATATCTAGTTTAAAACTACTATTTATCTAAAACAAATTTAAATCTAAGGTAGGATACCTAAATGTTTTGTTAAAAATGTTTAAAAGTTTTGTGTTGGAATAGGCTACAAAAACTACTTCTATAGCTTACCTAAAAGTACTTTCCGCCTTTGTAATTAATATTCCTGTTTCGAGACTAGATTAGTCCAGTTACTTTTAACTCGTTAACTGCTCGAATAAGTCACTATATACAATTTTTTTCTTATTAACAAGATTAACGGACACAACTATAATATACTGTCGTGAGAATTAAACTGGAGCGTTAGAACTTCATGAGCAAGCGTTGGACAAATCAACGTCACTGGCGGTATGGCTGGCAACAGTGTGAAAAAACTGAGCTTGGTGAGCGGGAATGATCGGCATTGGACCAATCAACGTCGTCGACGGTCAATGGTTGCTACATTGGCAACAGGGAGAAATGATAATTTTCGGAATACCCCTGAACTGGACTGTTTAGTCGTGGCTGTATTAAATAATATCGAATAGAATAAAGAAAATATGGAATTCAATTGAATTACGCTTTTAATAGATGGGAATCTAAAACAATGAAGGCATGTGCCAAGTCAGTTCAGCCCTAAGATGGCTACGGAGGCAAGCATGACGTGCAACGCTGTTTTCCATCAGCTTGACGAGACGCTCGCTCCTAATCCTGTTTAATTCTGAATAACTAATAAATACCTAGTACTTTGGAATATGAGATGCTTCGGTTAAAGAACTGCATTAACATGCTACAGGCCTACTCTATTTATCGTAAGAAAAATATGTCAACATATAATGACGTCACTGAGCATGCGCATTACTTAAAAATGTGTACAAGCTGATTTAAAAGTAACAGCAAAATACTTTTAAAAATATTTTAATAAATGAAACTGATGTTTTAGGAACTGATCAATAAATTTATAAAAACGGTATACCTTATTTCCCATTCTTTTTCATAAATATAAGTGGTTACAAGTAAATCCTCCACATTTTTGTCAAATAACGTCATCGTTGTATGCTTCCAGTTCGCTTTTGACATCGTATTGTCTTGCATCGTTCTTACGTGCATTTAATTTATTTTCAACCCTATATAATTTAGAAATAAAAAGTAAATATAAGTTTTAAATAGAGTTACAAAACAACTAATAGCCTAACAATAAATGTTATTATTATAACAAGAAATATACGATCAAAATGAAGAAGAGCAACCCACAAAACTATATGACTGCAATCCAACAAACTTCAGTCAGGAATCGTTTATATTTCATTAACCAGGCCATACAACTGATAATGCATTTCAGTTGTCTCAGCTTTGACTAGCTTCTGCATTGTTAAGCATTAATTAAAACTGTGCGTGAGTGTTTTCCTTTCTTATGAGCTATACCTTATGAGATACTAAATGGAGTCCCTTGAACCTTGGCTGATACAGGTAAAGATCTAGGCTAGAAAAAAAAACACATTTTTCTTGGACAGTCTATGCATTTTACAGGGAAGGAGGTTTCTAGGAAATTCAAAATGCAGATTGTTTCCCTGTACTTCACTCCCTGGTGTTACATTAAAAAAAAATAATTTAAGTAATCATATCTTAGTGAAAATATGAAAACTATACTATGCTTCTAATCACTGAATTTGATTGTTTTTTTGTTCTCTCAGGTGTTGCAATGTGTTTATTCAATGATGATTTGATTTGACAACATTTTAGTTTAGAAACTCCACCTAATTATTTAAACATAAATTTCTTAGTAGAGAATAAGCAGAGAGGATAAAGGAATAGAATTAATTGATTAGAAATACATAGAATTTTAAACCTATTGTCATTTGCTTTCTTGTAAATTGCACAGCAATTTATTCACTACTGCACTGCCAACTATGGAAAAGACCAGTAAGTGACAAAAAGTGTAAACAGAGAAACAGATGTTCAAGTTTGACCGTGCCCACTTAAATAACTCATCATCTTCATATTAATAGTTCTTTGGTTTGCCCATCATGCGTAGGATCTTTTATGATTAACTCATTCTGGTATTAGTGATTAAACACCTTACAAACTGTACCAAAACCAAAGCCAAAAATTTGCAGCGAGCCATTAATGGCTCGCTGCAAATAAAGGGTAACCTGAATAAGTAGTTGTGAACAGCCTATGGCAAAGCCTGAGTTGTAGTGGGTTACTGTCTACAGGGATTGACAGTGCAGCTCGAAAATGCCACATTTGTGATAAGGACTCTGTAATGTGGCGAATATTGGCCACTAGTAAATAAGCCATTAAGTTCCTCCACACCTTAATTTAAACAACCATGATCAAATAACAAAAACTAAACTAAATAAAAATTCTATAGTGAATCTTAAATACTAAATAACTGCACATGGTGTGTTGTAGCATTAATATGATAAATCCCTACATTAGGATGACAATATGTAGCAAACAAATGTACAGATTGATTGAAACAGCTCTAGTAGTGATGGAAGGTAAAGTTGCTAGTGTGTACATGCATTTGAAATGCCACGCTAGTTGGCTCGATCTTTACAAATGTATCAAACTGATGTTAAGTAATACAATAATTTTAATTACACACTTTAAAATAAGCATACAAAATATGTACATAATTTTTTCTTTGTGATCTATTGTGACTAGTTAAGACTAACTAACAATTTTGTTCTAACTTAATTGACCCTAAGTACTTCATCTAAGAATTTACTAACTAGTAGTTCTTAGTTTATATTTGATGTATTCTAGTATATTGTTTATAATATTAATACTAAAATACTTAATGTTTAATACTAAACATTGATATGACCCTTCAAAATAAATAAAAGTAATTATTAACTAACGATTTAATAACTTTGTATTGTTCATTACACCAGTTCAAATGGTTTCACACGAGAAAGCCTCCTATTTAGATCTGTGATGTCCAGTAGCTGTATAGCTTCGGAATTTTCATGATGAAGAAGTCTGTCTTCATGACTCCTAGCAAATTTTCATTTTTCCCCATTTATGGAATCCACTTCCAAGTCCTAGTGCAGGTGGTGTTCCTAACATACTAGGGAGTGTTGACAATGCTTCTGAGAACTTTGTATGATTATTTGGTTCGATGGTTTTGTACATCCCCAGAGCTGAATTCCATAGGTTCATAGGGATTTTAATATTTTTTTGTGTATTAGAAGTTTGTTATAAGTAGATAATGATGATTTCTTCCCTAGTAACTAGTAAAGTTTCTTGAATTTGAGATCAAGTTCTTTTCTTTTTTAAATGTTCTTTCCAGTGAAGTTTTACATCAAGGGTCATGCCAGGATATTTCACTGTGTTTCAATACAGAACGTTTTTTTGTTGATATAAATAGGTAGTTTATGGATTTTTATTCGTGAAATTTATAAAAACAGATTTTGATTCTTTAATTTTATTTCCCATTTTTTTGTCCATGTTTGCACTTGATTAACAGCACCTTGAAGCTTTATAGTTGATTTTTCTTTAGTTTTACGGACAGCTAGAACACATGTACCATCTACAAAAGTTGCCAATGTTCTGTCATTACATGTTGGAATATCACTAGTGTACAAGAAATACAAAAGTGGTCTAATTACACTACCTTTTGGTATGCCACCTTTTATGGATTCTGATACGCATCCTTTTGTCTAACTCTAAAATAACAGTCTGTAGTATAAGATTGGAGTATTTTACAGTAGACCATGAGGAGTAGTTTTCTCATTTTGTGTATCAGTCCTTTGTGCCAAAACTTATCAAAGCCCTGAGAAACATGTACATAAATGTTTACAAAAAATGAAAAAACCAAAATATTACATGAAATATAATTTATGCATTTTAAAAGTTTAGAATAAAAAAATTAATATTTAATTTTGAAAGTTAATATTTATTGAAATTAAAACCTGTTGAAGTAACTGATGATGTCCTGAAAATTACACATTTTTAAAAATAAACTTGAAAATTTAAATTGACTTTTATAATAATTATAGAAAAACCAAATTTAAATAATTAGACTTAAAAACTCACTGACCTGAAGATTTGTCAACTTCAAATTAAATAGATGAGTTCAAAGATTAAATTTGTACGTTAAATTCACCTCTTCCCAGATGGAACTAGATGCTTTGTCTCGAGTGTTGATAGACTCGTGTTAGACCGTTATGGACTAAAAAGTTTGTTGTTGGAGAGTTGTCTTTAACATCAATGCCAACATTAATTTCAAGTTAATGACATCATTGGAAAAGTAACAAACTTAACACCACTTTGTTATTCTTAGTCAGAGCTGACAATTTGTCTCCGGTTGAGAAAGGAGGCTACAACTAACAATGGTGAAAAGAGCAACAGTGAGTCTAGCAGTGATAATCAGGAAGATACATATTTTCCAAATAAAATATTTTAGCACAGAAGAGTGGCTTCTGCCCTGCTGTCAATCTTTGATGAAAGAGAACTTTAATCCTACACTTGTCTTGGAACCCTGGCTCCATATTAAGAGTTCGCCAGTGGTCTAGAAAAAATATGAGGAAGGTTAGTTCATAATTTCATCTGGATTATTCCAAAAGTTGTGAGATGGAGGTAAAAACATTGATCCACCTATCCTTAACTGTGTCCACTGTCAGCCAGTGCAATTTAAAGAGAGGATACCACATTGAGAACTGGTTCAAAGGTTGCTGTCATTAATAAAATGACAATGAAGAGCTCCAATTAGAAGCACTTCATTAGACTGAATTATGGAGTAAAAGTGGCAGGAAAATGAGCCCTTAGATCTTGTGCAAGGAGCTTCTTACCTGTGACAATATAGAATCAATCAAGATAAATGGGGGAGGAAATGAAATGGAAATAGATAGGTCAATTATTACAAAGTAGGGTCAGTCTATGTAAAATACTTAACTCAGAAAAATAAATTATTGCTCAACATTTTTGATTTTTATCTTTTGGCTGAGATTTTAAAAGTATACTGGAAGTTCAGAACAGTTAAACAGTTTTTAAAAAATTTGTATTTAATTTTTTAATATGACCAATCTTTATATACCATTATGAGTGTTTTTTGATGAAAATATTTTCGTAGAAAATCATGTTAACTTTCTTACTTTAGGGGCTATAAAAATCATCAGATCACCATTATTTTCAGCTAACTGTGAAAAAAATTTCTGGTAACTGTTAAAAGAAATTGTGAAAATTGATCTCACATAACTTTTTGTACTCTTAAAGCATTAACATGACTATAATAAGTCAATCCCCAACATGCAACACTATAATTTAATTTTGAATGTATAAAAGCAAAATAAAGTTTCCTAAGAATGTGATCAGGGAAAAATTGTTTTAAAAAACAGAATTTTCTTAACATAATATATAAATAATTTCTTACAATCCAAAGCTGTATGTTTCATGTTAGTCTTATCATTAATGTAAAACCCGAGATACTTAACACTGTCTGACTTAGATATATCTCATTATTACACACAATTCCATTACAATTTTAGCTATGATACTGTAAACTGGACTAAAAACCAACAGAAAAACACAAATACTTGGTCTTCAGAGCATTTAATGATTTATTACAGTGAAACCATAAGCTTAACTTATTTTAGTCCTGCTGAATCTAACTGTGTCAAGTATTCAATCTGTTACTAGAATAAGAAAGAGTAGTATCATCAGCAAAACATCACAGATCCATGTAAGTTGGCAGAAAACAAGTCATTTATGTATATACGAAACAGTTTGCCCATAAAAGGCAGGTGGAGTGTTTAATTATTTGCACTTGATCTGCTAGTTTCAGGGCTACAAAAAATAGTTCTATTTCTTGGCACATGGTCAGCCAATTATATGACTGAAGCATTTAAGAACAGAAGAGGTACAGGTGTAAAAGATACTAGTCAGAGTTATGTTCTATGAGAGTAATTAATTCCATTATACAGCCAGATCCTGTGGTGAATGAAGTGAAGATGTAATTAGCATGGTGGGAAGTTGGTGCTTTTCAGAGAGCCTGGCATGTTGATATGCATACTTTTCCACTCAGTGAGAAAGGCAATGGTAAATCATCTCACTCCTTGTTTTACTTAGTAATGCCTTTAATGGTTCAAATCAGCCTATTGGTTGATGACCCAAACAACAACAAGAAACAGTATGGGCTCCAAAATGGAACCCTCGGATACATCACATATCACAGCAAGCACTGTACTTGTATCAACCTCCAACTACAACAAACTGCTTCCTGTCCTCCAGATAAGACGAAAACCATACAGAGCAACCCCCTTGTATTCCAGCTCTGCTTAGTTTTTCCAAAAGAATTTTGTGGTCAACTGTATCAAGTTTATTAAATTTAAGAATATGAGACATACTAAGTGCAAGCTTTCCTGAAACCCAAAGTGTTCTGAATTAAACAACTTATTATGCGAAAGAAACTCAACAATCCTCCTCTTCACAGATTTTTCCAATAACTTCGAAAATACTAATGACAAGATTGGTCTATAATTTCTGATCTCAACCACTGAATCGTCCATATGAATTGGAATAACTTTTGGAAGCTTAAACACAGTAGGAAATTTACCAGTAGCTATGCTACAGTTAAAGATATCTGCCAGTACCAGAATTAAGGAATTGAAGTCTCTTTATTAACAAAGACGAAATCCCATCAGCACCATGTAA
This sequence comes from Catonia carolina, assembly GCA_035578175.1. NCBI lineage: Eukaryota > Metazoa > Arthropoda > Insecta > Hemiptera > Achilidae > Catonia > Catonia carolina. Next base: position 32,695,378 of record JAQMRL010000007.1, on the reverse strand, counting down.
CTTACACTTTTCAAGGCCACCACAAGGGTATTCATCACATGGAAGGATATAGGGGAAAGAAATAAAAAATTATTACATGTACCTATGTATCTTAAATTGGCAGCAACAATATCCAGTAGTTACATTTTTTTGAAGTCAGAGCTACTACATTTGAAACATTCACAAATAAAAACACCTATAGTCCGTTTTTTGTTAGTAGAATCCTGTTATAAACAAACTGTGTATGTATTAGTCCCTGTAAATACACAACACACAAACACGCATGGTCTTGGGTGAACTCTGTGCAGGCTAACCGATGATCTAAGAAAACACCCACTCATTACATTTTGTCAATTCAATCGTCAGTGTTATAATGATTAGGCCTAATAATAAAACTATAATTGTTCTGTCATGTTTACACAAAAATTATTCTCATTTCACATGACATTATCAGTTATTTATGGAGGGTGTAATGTAGGTAATAACCAAATAAATCTTGTAGTATATGAGCCAATCACATTTTGGAATACGTGGTGTGATGTCTTCATGTTTAGTGTTCGATTTGTTGTAAATTTTATTTATTTACATCAATTTTCGTATTTTTTCTTGGATTTTGGGTGTTAGTGCATGGTTGTGTCCGTGATTGTGCGACAACACATGTATTGACGATGGCAGACAAACCTTCTTCTTCCGGAAGTAATATTAAACATAAAAATGGGAAACCTTTACAAAGCGGAGAAAAGACAATTGTAATTAATGTTTTCAATAAGATTGCTAATAAATATCCTGACCTAGAAATTAAAGAGATAGAATCACTTACTGCTGAATTTACCGGTGTATCTTGTTCAAGTGTTCACAGAGTACAAAAAGAATTTAAACAGAGATGTTTTAAAAACCTCAGTTAAGAAAACGTAAAACGCCTGCTTTAGACAAATTTGATGATACCAACAACACTGCTTTACGACTTATTATTCATCAATTTTTCTTTAGAAATGAGTTACCTATTTTAAATACGATTTTGTCGGTTGTCACAAATGGTCCTGATTTACCCAACATTAGTCGGTCCACTCTTCATACACTAATTCTATCTATGGGGTTTAAATTCAATAGTTTTTTGTTTAAAACTATGCAACGGCATAAAAGGTACGAGCGGGCATAGTGTAAGTAAAATTTTTTGAACACTGTTCTGTTCGCTCCACTCACCTGGTGACTTGTTTACGGTAGGACTTAACTAAGAAAAAACAAACTATACAACTTTTATTTCAAGGATTTTTCTCTACAGAGCCTAGTTTAGCATCAATTAGCGATCTTCCGTGTATTTAAGTTCCACAGATTTTGATTTTGTGTCATTCACTCATGATGAAAATTAGGTTATGTTATTCATTTTATAGTGATTACTAATGAATAAACAACTACATTGGCAAGAGAAAGTTGTGTGTGTGCTTCACACCAGATTTTTATTTATTTAGTGTTGCGTTTGTTAAAATATCTGATGAAGTGAAAATATCTTCAGATGTTCTGTTATAAAAGATTATGGTAGAAAGCATTTTAATGGAATTATCAAAGAAAAATTTAAGATTTCCCTCAAAGTCAACTTAAATCATGGCAAGTATTATAATTGGTTGATACATTATTGCAGTTTTAATTAAAACCCACTGATTAGGCTATGCACTGAGTTTGTTACTAAATTCTACCTTCTGACTAAAAATAATTTATGTATCATCTATGTTTCAAAACTATCTCCCTTTGTTTGATTAAAAAAGGGTTTGCAATATTGTAGCAGTATACAATGCACATGAAATACCTATATATGAATTTAAAGTTCAGGATAAGATAGGTATAGTGTGTTACTATACAGAGTGAAGCAAAAATTATGTACCCTAAATTTGAAGACATATTGCAGCAGGAAATCCAGTTTCTTGCTGGCATTTTTTTTTTTTTTTGTTTAACATCCGACTGTTCTGCAATTACTCCTAATGCAGACGGTGAAGGATGAAATGATTTTTTGTAACGTATGAAAATACACTATGCCTGAATGGGAGTCGAACCCAAGACTGCATGAGTCTTGCTAGCAGGAATCTCTATGTTGGTTATGGATGACCTTTGGCAGACATGTAGTATATGATATTCCAGCAAGTTCTCTCCACTTTGATGTCAGTGGTGAGTAAACTGTGAGTGGGTAAACATGCATTTTTCTCAGGCTGAATTTTCTCTCATTGTTGAAAGTTATTTTAAATCGCAACCTTTCTAAAAATGTCAGGAAGACTTTTGTATAGTGTTTCCTGAATCAAGGGTGCATAATAAATCAAGAATTTCATGTGCAGTCACTCGTTTTAGAAAAAACTGGTAGTGTGGATGAGTATGACGGTCCAGTTGACCTTTGGTGTCAAGTGATGTATCCTTCCCACGTTCACAAAGAAAGTTGATACAAAAATTGTGTCAACAAACCAAATGTCTTACAGGAGTGTTAGCAGAGCCACAAAGAAGCTGAAACTGTCCATTTTGCATTCATGTTACAAATGAACTTCAACCTGATAGGGGAAAAAAGACTGTATTACTGTCACTAGTTTTTGGGTTTTATTCAAAACAGTGTTCGGGTGTTGGATTATGTTTTCTACTGTCATGAAGCATGTTTTCATCTAAGCACCTATGGAAACAGCCAAAGCAACAGATATTGGAGTTTAGATTTTGGGTTTCACATTTTCCACGAGACCCTATTACATTCACAGAAGGTGGAGGTTTGGTTTGAAATTTCACGATAAAGAATTATAGACCCAATTTTTTCACGGAAAACATAACAGCCAAACATTACTACGACATCACACAATTTGTGGCATTTTTTTAGGCTGATTAACAAGATTGCTGGCTGCAGCAAGACAAAGCAATTCCGTACACAGCAATTAGTACAATGATAATGTTGTGTGAGTTCTTAAAGGGACAGGTCATTTCTTGCGAACTGTGGGCACCTAGATCACCAGACTTAACTCCCCCCTTTAACTTTTTCTTTGGAAATATCTGAAGAATAATGTGTATAGGAACAACCCTCACAATCGACCAACTGAAGCATGACAAAATATCCCACATTAAGTGCAGCGACCATCCAAAATGTACAAGGGTGAATCAAATGTAAACTGGATTTATTGAAAAACTCATTGACACATGATACAAATCCAAAGACATTCCCACCTATGAATCTTAGAAGCCACGTCCCTCTTTGTTCACCCCAATGTTGGTACAAACAGAATTCAGTTTATATTTAATTCCCCCTTGAAGAGTGGGGAATCAAATTTAGTTTCTTCATCTAACATGAAGAAAGATTTTGAGGCATGTGTTGCAACAGATGAAGGACATTTCTAGCATCTATTGTGAGAAACATATATAAACCTCTACTATATTTTGTGAGAATATACCGTTAATAAAGATTTTTTGTGAATATTAATTACTGGGTTGTGTAACTTTTGGCTCACTCTGTACAAGAAATAAAAACAATATCAGTTATCAACTGCAAACTTTATCTAATCGAAAATAATATTCAATGATGAATATAAAAATAATATAGGTAACAATAATGATGTAATGTTATAATAATTCAATATTAATAATGTCTTTATAAAAATGAAAGTTTACAAAAATAAAAAAAACAAATTGATGATACTGAAAAATAAAAATTTTAAAAACTATATTATAAAAGTAAAAATAATAAAATAATTCCAAACAAACGAAATCGGTGAATAGAAATGCACGTTTCATAAAATATACGTTTTACCAAAAATTCTTAAATGTGAGCATCAGTCAATCAGTTAACATAAACATAAATGTTGATAGCAGAAATAATATCCAGCAGACAAGGATAGTAAGTGATGACATTATGTATAAGTATAACAAACAAGTATAATGTTAACCTAATCCTGACTAATGTCAAGAATAAAGCAGAGCCAGTGTGCTGGATGACAGATACTGCATTACAACAAATTCACAAGTGTTGTAATAATGTTACAAATATTATCAAAGTAAACTTAAATGAAATTACAGGGTTAGAACTTTATGTGAGGTAACCTGCTTAACAATTTTAATGAACAAAATAGAAAAAAATCAAAGAAATGGATGGCAATCCTGTTTTCAAAGAAAATGCATATCGCTAGTCTTTTTAAAAAAATAAAAAATTAACCACTGCTATAGTTGTTTGCACGTTCAGTTCACACAATGGATCTTATGGGAATCGTCATTACTATTAGCGCAACTAAAAACATCAAATAAAGGCATCTGGATTCGAATATAAATACATTAATTAAACCTTTATAGAACTTGTATTTTTTAAGGTAAAAATACAAATCAAGTTTTGCTTAAGAAAAAAATTATGTAGAATGTTTAATGAATGGTAAAAAATCAAAAAACTGTAAAAACATTTATTCTATTAGGGGAGGGGGTTGTTAAAATTAATATCTTATCCATTTTACTGCAGACTTACTAATGCCTTCTCCACATTCTCTCGCTAGACTTTCTAGACAATGTGTTAAATGTAAACAAATGACGCAATCGGTTATACAAAAATCTAAAAAATCTTTCCCAGAACAGATATTGAAAAAATATTTCACATTGGGAATCCACATATCAAGTTGAGTATAAACTAATAGTGTTAATTATTAATTAATAGTCATAAAGGCTACATATATGTTTGTTATTGGCGGGGTGCAGTGGAGGGGAATGTTATTGGTTATGATGGCATTGATTGATCTACAAAGCCGATGTTTGTGTATGTCCCATAACAAATATACTGTCCTATACTGCTCCTTTGTGTCAAGTGAACGTGCAAACGACTATAGTCTTAATATAACTGTTAGTTTAGACTGTATCACTGATGCTGAAAAACTGGTAAACTTTCTCAATTACAATTAAAATGGACTAACTGATGTCTAGCATAAGAATAATAATTATGATTAGTATATATAATTGATTATATAATTGATATAATTGATTATAATAATAATAATTGATATACTAATCATATATATATATATATATATATATATATATATATATATATATATATATTATATGTATATGATTAGTATATCAATAAACTTAAAGTATTATAATAAAAAAACATGAACAGCTATCTGTTTTGAGCTGCAGACTTAGCAAATATAGTACTTGTTAAATGACAGTAGAATGAGAATACTATTATTTTAAAATAAATACTTGCTAGTCTAAAAATGATGGTATCACAATATATCATTGAAATGTGATTTTAATACAATCAAAATGTAAGAAACCGATACCACTGAATACTAAAAAAACTTTATACTGAATATTACAAACTATAAGGGAAAACTTACCATACTAAAAAAAAAATATATTATTCAATTAATTAACGAATAAGTTGCATAATCTTTCTACTTGTTACAAAATAGATTGAGTAGATGTTAATATAATATAGGAATCTGCTTCCAACTATATTTATAAAGCAATACAAATTAAAGGAAACACAAGCAACTTAACTAAATTAAATAATTCTCAAGATAATAAAAATAAAAGTAAAAAAGATAAACAAGCATCTACATTTTCATTACACAGTATTACGTTTCAATTTAACATCATTACCCAATTCAAATTCATCATGATTTGAGTGGTTCCACTCAGTTGTACAAAGTCTTTTATTCATCTTACAATCTTCTAAATCTCTGTTTGCTCTCCTAGTAATAAATTCAAGAAAATTGTACAGTAACCTTCCAGTAGTCAATGGTACTGTAGCAGTTATAAATGGGTGTTCAAGTGCTTCTTCGACTGTCATTCTATTAGCAGGTTCCCAGACTAAGCAACGTCTTAAAAAATCAAGAAATCTTTGATGTCCAACAGCATTCAACTCAATTTGGAGGTTTCTAGACCCTGGAGCACCCCTGTACACTTCTGAACTTACTCCACCATACATCACTTTCTCTCCATGAGCATTTCTTCTTACTTGGCAATATAATGGACGAACACCGGACCTCCGGCTGATTTCAAAGTATTGACTAACAAGATGTCTAGGGAATTGGCTTAAATATCTTCGTGATGGTATACCCAACATCTCAACCATGGCAAACAATTGATCTGAATTATCCATACCTAAACAAACAATCATAATATTAATTGATGCCATAGTATTAATTAAATGAATGTGAGGAATAACAATTTGCAACCTAAATAAAAAAAGAAAATGTCCAGTAGTGTTTGATAATTCAGAATTTAAGAAATAACCAATAACCTAATTTGTTTTGAAGTACTTACACTTAAGTTAGTAGTTATAAACTATATAGCCCCAGGAATTAGAGACTGCGGATGTGATCTAGCCAATAACAGCTAAGGTTGGGCAGTGAGAGTGCTGCTTTACTGAGTCACACTGTTCCACCGAATTGCAGCTGACTTTATGTTAGTCTGTCATCCGCAGACAGCACGTGTATGTAGATGATGCCTAAGAAGGTATCTTTAATTAAATCTTTACAATCAAAGTAAATAAAATATATGTTTACAGCGTAAATTTTTTTTGTTGCAATGTGAATACAATTTTTACTTTCTTTTGCCTATATGAATACATAGAAAGGAAAGTATTGTTTCCATGTTGATTTTTCAAAATAGAGTTTTCACTGGATCTACACTTTTTCAGACCCCCTAAACCCAAAAAACATGTTTTTAGCGATTAGTCTGTGTATGTGTGTGTGAACAGAATATCTCAAGAACGGAACATTGTATGAACATGAAACTTAAGTAAGATATCAGTAGAGGACCCTACACAAACATTTTCGTCAAAATCTGTCAACCGGAAGTAGCAGTTTGTGTCATTTTTCACGTTTTTGTAATTTTCTCAAAAATGGCTACTATGATTTTTTTTGAAATCGCCTCATTTACTAATTTTTTTATGCTCTACAAGAAAAAAATATTTTTTTATGATTGCGACTTTAATATGCATTTTAGCGCAAAAATGTACTATAATAAAAGTTGTAGGGAATTTTCAACCCTACAACTGTTCTTTCAAAATTTTTTTTTGTATAACGCTTAGTTACTTAGCGGTAACTAGCGATTTTCTATTTTTTTCTCACGAAAACGTGTAATAAAATCGATTGTTTTAATATTTCAGCCTTAGTATGCATTTTACAATAAAAGTGTATATAACCAAATGTATAGGAAATTAAAACAACAATTTATTCAACAACTTTTATTTTCAGCATTTTTCTCTTAAGAGCCTAGTTTAGTGTGAAAGCATGAGTTTCCGTATTTTTAAACCAAACTGAGGTTGATTTTCATTTTGCGTCTTTCACTCATGATTAAAATAAGGTTATGTTTTTTGTTTATTTCTAATGTTAGGTCATATTGTTCATTATTTGCATTGGCAAGAGAACATAGTGTGAGTGTTTCACACCAGATTTTTATTAAATTAAAAAAAATTGGGTCGCTACAGAGTCATAGTGGTTAGTGCACAAGCCTACCAAGTTAAAGGTGCCGGGTTCAATTCCCAGCTACGGTCTGGAAATTATTTAGTGTCAAAACCCAACGTTTCATAACCCAAAGTAGTAGCTAATAACCTGTAGTAGCCTGTGAACATAAGCTGATACTCTGACTGATATTCACACTTTCACAGATGCAGAAAGAGATAAATTTTTAAAACCGTACACGTTAATATATACTAAGAAGTGTTTCTCCCATTTTACCCAATTTACAACTCTTTACTTTTTACAACTATTACTATTTACAACTCAACGCTTATCATATTAAAAAACTCTATTCATTAAACAAATGAAAACACACGAGCAAAGAATTTATAAAAATAAACCAAAGTTCACGACTGATCAGGAAGAAATTTGTTTCCAGACTGCAGTTACAATTTATACTATAGTCCTATTGCACGTGATTCATAATTACTTAAATTGTTCGGCAAGTGATAAAACTTTATAGGTTATAAATAATAATATTTACATTTTAACCGTTGACATATAAATTTGTGTATAGTGTTTAGCTAGGGAGACACTAGTGTTAACTTAAGGGGTGTTGACTACTCATTGTCTGTTGATATTTTACAGCTCTTTTGTTTTTCTGAAATGTAAAGCCTATAAATAACTTCCTTTTCAAACTAAACTTATATGCCTACTTGTAATTTCTTGCATCGATAAAACAAACAGTCGGTTATACTTCTTTTATTTATATTTTTGCGACAATTAATAAATCTCATGACGTTAAAAGTAAATTACAACTACAGATCGATATTATTTAACTATACGTGATAGAAACAACTGTTAAAAAGAAACAAACATATTTATAAGTATTTCTTAAAAAACTATTAACATGTTTTGTAAATTTTATTTAGCCAAATAATTGTTAAAAAACAGTCAATTTTATTAATCTAATGTAACATTTAAAAAAAAACTTGATTAAGAAATAAGTTGGGATTCCAATAATAGAACTATTGACATGAAACTATTACAGTAAGAACTATTGACATGAAACTTGCACTAAAATCTTCGTCTTGGTTTGCTGTTTAAATTAACTGATAGATTAACAAATTTCAAATATTTTATAAGACCGTTCAAGAAGATTGAATTCAGAACGTTTTGTAATGTGAACTGTGGTATTGTGGGATGACAACGTACGATACGGTTAACGTTTCATCATTTTGATGAAATAAAATTGTTGAACTGTAACAAAAATAAAGTGCAACAGTACAAATGAAAACAAACTAATAAATTTAAAAAATCGATAGGATTACTTGCAACTCACGTTTAATAAGTGATTACACGATCACAGATGTGGAATTGCACTGTTGAGAAATGTAATATAATAAATAAAGTTTTGTAATAAGCTTATTAAACACATTTAAAAATAAAAACATATTATTTTACTTGTTTTTTTATTATAGCAAAATATTTCGGTACATTTTCCCGTTAGTCGTAAAAAAGCTATTAGTTTTAAATAATGCAGAATTTATTAACAAACAGCTACTTTAATATACGATCTCCTAATGTCGGAATTGCTTTTATGTTTCGTAAAAAAATCAGTTTTGTATGAGATGCCTAAAAATTTGTCTATACATTATTCAATTTAAATTTATTTAACCATCTTGCCAGGAAAAGCCGGCCGCGTTGGCGATGTTGGTAACGTGCTCGCCTCTCATCACGCGGTCTTGGGTTCGAATCCCACTCGGGCATGGCATTTTTTCATACATTACAAAAAAATTCATTTCATCCTTCACCGTCTGCATTAGCAGCAATTTGCAAAACAGTTGGATGTTAAAAAAAAAAAAAAAAAAAAAATTGCCAGGAAAATTGAGCCAAAAAGTTACATATTTCATTATTCCTAGATAACGGTAATAGCTAGAAACAAATGTTATACATAAAATTTGTTCCTTATAAAAATACCTATAAAGCGATATGCCACACGACCTACCTTTCCATTTAAAATTTTTGAGCTACGGTCATTCTGATTTTTTCAAAAACAACTTTCGGGAAACACTCAACCGAATTTTCCCGAATACAGTCATGCGGCACATCATTTGAAAGCTTATTCAATTCTGAATAAAATGAAATTAAAAATTAACAATTAAGTTTACAATGTGCTTTTGTAAAGGCCAAAATGTGAAAACAATTTTTTTTTTTGAGTTTTGGCTGCCATTTTGAAATGGATGTAGATATTTGGAATTTTATATTACCAGAATGAATGCTAACTTATAGATCTTTCAAAATTTACCAGAAAACATATATATTTAACCATCTTGCCAGGAAAAATGAGCCAAAAAGTTACATGTTTCATTATTCCTAGAAAACGGTAATAGCTAGAAACAAATGTTAAATATAAAATTTGTTCCTATTAAAAATATCTATAAAATGATATGCCACACGACTTACCTTACTATTTAAAATTTTTGAGCTATGGCCGTTTTGATTGTTTCAAAAACCAGTTTCGGGACACTCAACCAAATTTTCCCGAATACAGTCATGTGGCACATCATTTGAAAGCTTATTCAATTTCGAATAAAACAAAATTAAAAATTAACAATTCAGTTTACATTGTGCTTCTGTAAAGTCCAAAATGTGAAATCGTATTTTTTTGCAGTTTTGGCTGCTATTTTGAAATGGATGAAGACATTTGGAAGTTTCTTTTACCAGATTAAATTTTAACTTATAGATGTTTCTAACCATGCTAGAAAACAAATATGTTTACATTTGAAAATTACGAGATTTGAACGCGGCACTTCAGTTTTGGCACACCTGTACATTTGAAGTGGACAAAAATATTTTTATTAAGTAGCCAATGGTTTATGGGAACGTTTTTTTTCTGTATCATTCTATACAACTCCGTTTTCCTGCAATTCGGGACACCTTATCTGCCTCATCCGGTATAAATATTAAATAATAATGCGTAGAGGATCAATGTCCCCATTGTTAAATGAGTTAAAAATATATATTTAATTTCATAATTTGATTTTGTACAACAAAATTCAAAAATAAAATGATTAAAATTAAAAGAACTTATTTTATTTTAAATTATAAAACATAATATTATGAATATTAATGTAATTTAAGAACATCATTTATGGTTATTGTTCAATTAGTTGGAGTTTGAACTGAATAAAAGAAAGGTCAACACCAAACTCAAGCTCAATTTCAAATAATTTAAATCAGATAATCTTAAATAAAGTATTAACTATTATGAGAAGTAATAAAGTGTAAGAATTAATTAATAGTAAAGGTGTAGTAAAGAAATTACTACAAATAGAAGCGGTGAGCCATGGATACAAATGAAAAACAATTTATTGATCTTCAATGTACATATTGTCCTTGCTAAAATAAATTATAATGGTTATACTTTCAGTGTGCAGTGACTGTGCACTTACTCTGGATCAAAAGGTTCTTGATTTCAGCCTAAGGGCGAACAAATGGCTTTTCACTAGTAAGAAAAAAAGAATTGGATTCGAGGCTTTTACTAACTAGGTCTCAGCAACCATTCATTGTTGGGCTCTAATTAAAAACCCATTACTGGCAATGCAACAAAGTTATATGCTAATACATACAAGCATACAAGAAGAGACACATGGCTTCCTATGGGCCTCAACTATAGAAGTCACCGCTATATCCTCTAAGGAATCATACTAACTCAGTAACTCACAGCTAGTGAGTGGTGTTAATTTGAAAGGTGTCGCAACATGACTGCCTATCGACTGGTCACCTTATCAAACCATTCATTTAGAGGTGTATCTTAAATTTGTTACAGCAGTTTCCTGCTGGCTGACTGAATACACCAGCCTGGAAGTCAGTATGTTAGTCGGATCTTCTGTTAGATGCCTGCCACATTTAACTCCAGTCCCCTTGTGATAGTTATCCCACTGCTGGATAAAATTTTTCCCTACACACCACATGTTCTTCTCACACGCAGTCAGTATGTGAGCGTATGCATGCACACACCCATTGAACATAAATGAAACATTCTTGTTGTTTTATTTGTTTCCATTTTCATTTTGTCATGTACTGACAGCACCACGAGTATATAAACATTATTACTGCTCTTAAAGGCAGGCTCGAACCTTCAAACCAAGTTCCCTGTCAAAGGTGTCAATATTCTCGGCATGTTCTCTTCCCGCAACTCCAACGAAATTGGTCCCCTATCTGTAAAAGCATGTTGTGACTATTACGGCAATGATGGCAATTATGAAGCAATCCCTTGTGCTGCAGAAAAACTACGGCATCATCTTTATTTCGTACAGTGTCAGCTAACTCCAGTAAATTTATTACATATATGGTTATAAATATATAATAATACAGTATTCTAACAGATAATAACAGAATGACGGTTGAATAGCGAATAACCATTCCTGCCTTCATACTAGACCTCACCCCCGTACTCCCACCATCTTATACCATACAGTACCTACCGTAGTAATTTTAGGCACACGGGAAACTGGAGTTAATAGTGGTAGGAATCTAAGAAAGAAGATCCTATTAGTCTTAGTTCAGAACATTATCTCCCTGCTCCTATAACAACTTGACAAGCACTGAACAGTCTGGTATAAAATACATGATACTTTTAGAACTGATTGAAAAATTATTATTACTCTCGCTGGACTCTAATCTACCTAAACTGTTATTGCAGTACCTAACCTATGATGTTCAGTTCCTGATACAGGAACTGAACACTGATCAAATTGCAGTTCATAATTGTAAGCCCTTGGCCATTTCTGCTGTAGTAGTTTATAATTAAATTATGTCAAACCAGTGGATGCGTGAGTTTACAAATCAACAATTTGTGTATAGTTTTGAAGCAAATCTCCAAGGTATTTTAAAATAATACTGATCTTGTTGTGACATTAAATATAAAGTCATAGGTTTATCTAACTTAAGTATTTTATAACAAAAATATATATAGTAAAAATAAAGAAAATCTTATTAAATTTTTCTAATGATTTGCAGAGACATAGTCAAAAACAACTATTGTATTTAAAACTGGGCGCGAAATATTTAGGCGGGTCGAGTTCTCGCTTGTGTATCCCCTCCACAACCTCCTATGTACTCATAGACCTCCTCACACGCAGCACACACCCATTGTGTAAGAATTTATTAATTTGTTATACCCCTTACGTTCTTTGCAGTGTTACAAAAAGTACACTGGTTTTAATTGTTAGATTAAAATTAAAATAGTTTATTCACTGTATTTATTTACAGCAGTTGGATATTATTATTATGAATAAAGTAAAAAAATTATACTTTTATGTTGTCTATATACTATTTAATAGTATAAAGTATAAATCATATAATAGCACAAGAACAAAACATAATTTTGTAATACACTAAATTTATAATAATAACCTGAAACATTCTATTAAAATAATCACAGTAAAAAATCAAAATTAATGAAACACTGGGAAAATAATCACAACCGAACCGAATAACTAATTAACGATGTAATAACCATACTGAACTTCCCGACCAATACCTTGTTGAGACTGAACGCCAACAGACCAATCAACAGGCCTACTTGTAGGCTAAAATCATATCATTTTGCTCTGTACTATAATATTTTTTACTATTTATAATACTGCAGATTTATAAACTCATTATTATGTGGGGTTATAAACGTACATAAAGAAATTACAGTATTATAGCAGCACTGAAGTCAATAAATGATTGATGTAGACAAAACTTTTATGTCTGGGCGACTCGAAAATAATAAAAAGCCTTCTGTATTTTATTTTCATTTTGATATACAGTCATAACAAACTTATTACATTACATCACAAACTGTAGGTCAAACAATGTTTATACCAAAATTCAATTTTTTATGTAATTTTGAATCCACACAATTGAATTATTTATTTGAAAAGCTTTATCTACATTAATCTTAGGGTGTGAAACAAAATTAAATTTTCATTTTTTATATTTTTCTTATGAACAATAAACTTTACAGGTAATATAACATACGTGCAGTAGTTCTGTACAATAAAATACTTCAAGCTAATTTTTAAACACATATATAGAACAGTTTGAAATTTTTCTTTTTTAATTTGATTTTTTGTTTAACACATATGTCACAAATATAATAAACTATTACTTGATGTATATCAGATATTTTAGACTGAGTACATTTTTTGAGCGCAATGGGTGAGTAAACTTTAAAATAAGGTATGTTTCAAGTCAACAGGAGCATTAAGAGAGGAGAAATTGCTTGATTGGTCGGAATTGCGAGGTGAGGAAGTGGCGAAGTACACAGCAAACTCCCACCACCCGCCTAAATAAATCATGGTTATTATACCCATACCTTGTCCGTGAAATAATACGTGTCCAGTATGCAATTCATACAGTATACAGGCTAAGCTCCACATATCTACAGCTGTAGTGTAATTACCACCTAAAATGACTTCAGGAGCACGAAACCAATATGTTTGTATTATCCTGTCAGGAGGTGAAGCTTCATAGAAACTCATGTTAAAGTCAAAGATCTGAAAAATAAAGATATACTATTACAATTAATTTTCTTACAGGATTACACAAAAAAAGAAAAACAAAGTAAAACACGGAACTTCTCTGTTAGATGCCTACCACTATTAACTCCAGTTCCTCTTGTGATAGTTCTCCCACTGCTGAATAAAGATTCGCACTACACACCAAGTAGTGTTCTCACACGCAGTCAATATGTGTGAGGTATGCACGCACACACCCATTGAACATAAATGAAACATTCTGGTTATTTGCCTGGTTTATTTGTTTTCATTTTTATTTCTCATAAAAAGGCCTAATGTAATAAATTAATAATAATCATCATATAGGAGGCATAAAATCTCTTAATTGCTTCAAGTATTTCCTCAAATAGGTTATCATTTCTGTTTCCTAATTGTAAAAGCATGTTGTGACTATTACGGCAACGATGGGAATTATGAAGCAATCCCTTGTGCTGCAGAAAAACTACGGCATCATCTTCATTTCGTACAGTGTCAGCTAACTCCAGTATATTAGCTAATCCAGTAATTCATTAAATATATTGTTATAGATTTATATAATAATACAGTACAGTATGCTAACAGATACTAACAGAACGACGGTTGAATAGCGAATAACCATTCCTGCCTTCATACTAGACCCCACCGTAGTACTCCCACCATCTCATACCGTGCAGGACCTACCGTAATAATGTCAGGCACAAAGGGATTTTTTTTTTGGTTTAACATCTGACTGTTCTGCAATTACTACTAATGCAGACGGTGAAGGATGAAATGATTTTTTTGTAATGTATGAAAATATGCCGTGCCTGAATGGGATTCAAACCCAAGACCGCATGAAGGCATAAGGGGAACTGGAGTTAATAGGCATCTAACAGAGAAGATCCTAAAATACATAACACCCTATACTTTATTACCCAATTTGCATGAAGTTCAGCCATAAACTTTAAAATAACAATGTAACATCCAACAAAAAGTTTTTTACATGGTTAAATTCATTTGAATGTAATACTGGAAAATAGAGTACACCTACAGATGGTCGATTACTTAGTACATAACAGGCCTTTCAAAATCATTGCAAGTTCATTATTGTATTCTTAAACTTTGGCTGCATGCTATAGCATCCAGCCTACCGCATATTTGTAGTGAAGTTTGTATTTATTGATATAGTAGCACTGTCCACTAGCACTTTTCGCAACATATACTTTTACAATAGAAGGATCAAATAAGGAATAAGGACAAAAAAGGATAATAATATGACAATTTACAATAGTAAATAATAATATTATTGATAATACAAAAAGGATATTAAAATATTTTAGGTACGTACATACAGTTCACATTTATGTATGTTTGCACTGTGTCGAGTAGGCTGTGCTGCCTCAAAAAATTTTATGTTTAGTTAACACATAACCTAACTGTGGTATAGATATAGCCTTAATGTAAAATATTTGAAGCTTTACGTGCGGAAAGTGCTATCACATCAACAAATACAAACTTCACAAAATATAACGTGGTAGGCCGTATACTACAGTAGCACCAAACTTTGTTTCAATCTCCAACTGTTGTTAGCAAATAAAAGCTGTGAAGGAATCATGCTTAATACCCCAATACTTTATTACCCAATTTGCATGAAGTTCTGCCTTAAACTGTAAGGTAACAATGCAACATTCAACAAAAATTTTTTACGTGGTTAAATTTATTTGAATGTAATTTTGGAAATGTTACATTCAAGCTATTGTAGTATATCACATAAGCAGTTTATACTACTAAGTTCGCCCACAGAGTTTGACACAAGAAAGGTACGAACTCATAGTAAAAATAGCAAAACAGCTAGCTTTGATATGCCCATGTAATAATATAATGAAAATAATACAATTTGAAAAAAGTAGTGAAGTTATTGTGTAGTGAGTGTTGGACATAACGACTCAATAGCTCTGACAGTTCAACTACTTTACTAGTTCAATTAGTAACAAAAGTGTCAAACTTTATTTGAAATGTGTAAATATTGATTAATGTGAACATCTTTTGCATATCTCTCCATCTCGGGTTTAATTTGGAATCAAATATATTATAATGCACAGTGTTTTCGCCATTACTGTACTAATAATTTGGCAGATTTTTAGTTAACAAATATTTTGAAAACAAGAAAACACAGGTTCTTCTTCAATATCAACAATGTACGTATCATATCAATGCAGATATAATCTTGTTATACAAGTTACAACAACAGTTCAGTTTTAATAAATCTTTTTAATACAAATCTGGTGTTAGGTCTTAACTACAAAACATATTTTCAAACATGCCTTTAAAATAATTAGCATCTAAGTGACCATAAGCCAGTTAGTTTGTTTTCTCACTATTTACCTTTGAAATTAGTGTTAATACATAATTTTTTAATAATTTTTTTTTAACAGGGACAAGCACCACAGCAACCGCACTCAATTTTTTAACATCATGTGTAATTCATAACACATGAATTAAAAAATGTCTTTCTTTACTAGGGAACAAATATTTTTCTTATTTAGCAGTGCAACACTGTTTAATAAACTGTGACAATACCTTAAAAACATCACTGTTTATCGCACGTCGTACTCTCGTCAATGCGCGTATTATTTCGTTAATACAAATCAAAATATTTACCTGAACTATAAGCCTATAGTTTTTGCATTTTCAAAGAGGTTTATTAAAATAGAGCTAAGCAATAAGGAAATAATATTTTAGTACAACTTAATACAACACAATAAAAATAAAATAAAATGGTAGATAGACTGTGTAAGTAGCTTACCTTAGCTTTAAAATTTCCGTCGAAGACCACTCCAATGTTTTCGGGCTTCAAGTCACCATGCACTATCCCTTGAGCCTTAATATCACGCAATCCTAATAGTATTGAATTAGCTAACCGTTGCACAATTTGTAATGTAATCCTGTTTAATGGCTGATGTAGCATAAATTCATAAGCTGTCATCGGAAAATATTCTAACGTTATGCACTGATGGTTACGGAACTTAAAATGATCGTAAATCTGAACAACATGTTTGCTGTTGATTGCCTTCAGAATGTTAACTTCGTTATTTGCATCTAACGGTAATTGACTGAACTTAGATTTTAATATTTTCATGGCACAATACCAGCCAACTTCATGATCGTACACTTTGTACACCCGGCTAAAGCCACCTCTACCTGCAGCTGAAATCAATTTATACCTGTAACCTATCTGGTCAAAACTTATACACATGTAATTACCGTCAGGATCATCATACCCAAAATTATTGTCGTTACAATATTTGCTAGCGGCTATTTTGTTTGGCACAAGTCCAGCAATATAATATATGTTGTTGAATTGCTTTATTTCATCTTTTTCAAAGTCACTTAAATACTCACCAGCGTAATTTAAAACCACATCTGGAATTGTACAAACGTTAGGTTTATCTTTCATTTTTCAATATTTTTGCGAAACTAAACTTTCAGAAACGTTCTCACTGCCTGCAACACATCTACACCAACCGATAACCTACAATTGACAACCGACGCCGACCACGTTGTAGCTGTATACATGTACACAGGCAGACAGCTAAACTACCGTTTCCGGGTAGACAAAGAGTACTCCAATAAATTATAGTAAATTGGACATTTTCACATTTCATTGAAAATGTGAATTACAACGAATAACAACGAATAATGTTGTCTATGTAAATTAGGGCTTTTTAATTTCTAATTTTATTATTTTTATCAAAAATAAATACATTATATATATATAACTTATATATTTTTGTTTTACATCTGACTGTTCTGCGATTCTTGCTGATGCAGACGGTGAATAATGATGATAATGAAAATGAGTGATGAAAAAATGCTAAATCGGAAGGCGAAAAATGTGAACTAAAATTGGACATCCAGTTAAGTTGGCAACGCAAACAGATTACCGTTCTGCTTGCACAGATGGTGGGAGTATTATTACCTTCACGCTCCTTTAACCAAAACCAAGCTAGATCTACCGAATTCTACCCGAAGGCATCGAGAATTCGATGCATAGTACTAGACATCTAACCACTGTATTTAAGCTTACACCAAATCCCTTAATTTTCGCATGTACTTAGCCATCATCCCTACTCTATAGTTCACTAGTCTGGTTGATCACCTCGACAAGACCTATACAAGTAAATTTGCTTCCTTCACAAAATTCCTTATCTCAAAAGCTGTTATCTAAGAAAACCCCCCTTCCTTTTCTTAACGTATTGTATCTACAAGACGGCTTCACGACGTAGCATAGATTACAATCCACGACATCTACGAAGCAAACTATCCGTTTGACGACAAATTCATACTTACATTTTACGATTTCCTTGATTAAATATCCATTCCTATAAAATAATTCTACTGGGGAAAAAAGTTACTCTCTTACATAGTAATAAAAATTTTTAATCGCACTGTACTTGTCACAATGCTGAAACCCCCATTCCGAACATTTCCTTAAATAAATCAGGTACATCCCATGTTCTGTTAATTTTCCCCCGAGCGACCAAGTGAATCCTTCACGATGTTGCCCTTATGGGTAACCATAATCCATTTATTTATGGACTCGGACACGAGTTCACACGGGGATTTTTGTTATTGCTATTCACCAATATTGAATATCGATTATGTGTAAGGTCTGCTTAAAAAATGCTTAAACCATTTGAAGTAGTGGAAGCTAACCAAAGTATGTTTCGATCATGGACAAAATTGTTACAACGATCATAAGTTAAGCAATGTTTTTCCAAATCTCGTCCAGTCAAAGAGTTAAAAATTTTGAAAAGTAAACCACAATTAATGCTACATCGTTCAACATATGGACAATTCAAATCATCAATGACAAAGAAATCGTAAATAAAAAATGAATTTGAGCTACCCGATTATCTTTATCAATTTGGGAACAAAACAAAAAATAAAACATAATTTTTATTAATAAAATCTTTGAAAGATAATATTAACTTACAGAAAATAATAATTCTGTTTTTAAATGATCCATCTCACGTTACAACCCGTTTTCCTTGCTTCTTTGTAGTACTCGACACAACATAAGCACCATCAATTAATGCTGGTAATGTTTCACTATATCAAATTTGGAAATTTTAGTGAATATCCTTTCAGGGATTCTTAAGAGCAAAAACATACTATCCACTTTCTTGAATGAATACAACACGTTGTTTCATACAAATAACGGTAGTTTGAAACCTCTTAATGTAGTTGTTCCAATATCAGATCATGTTCCTCCATTCTTCTAACAATTGATTAATTTTTCATATTTTAGCTATGCCATTTTTATATTCAAGAAATGAGTAGGTACACTGACTCCTACTAAAAATTCTTTTCATGTTAAAAAAAAATTGAAATAAACATCCAGAATTCAAACTGTGCACTAATAGAGGCAATAAATTCTTTTATACAGGCTTTTCTCTAATAATTAAATAGTTTAAAAAAAGTACTACATTGACCACCTAAGCACTGAAAAGATTTCCATTTGAAACTATAAAATTTCAAAATTCCTCTATAGCTACTCTTACAATAAATTTTTGTTTGTTGCATCACAAAGAAAAGTATTTTTCAGCAGCATTTTCAGTCACTGCCGCATAAAGACTACATTATATACACTGTGGTATAAAGGTGTAAAAAGAATAAAAATCTTGTTTATGAAAAATACAGTTACCTATTTTATCAACACATACCTACCTATACCATTAGCTGTTTAATCAAGAAAGTGGATGCAGTTGACATTCCTCTTCCTTGTCCGGTAAGTGAGGTATTTTTGAAATTTACAAAAAAGTGATTAATATAACAATATTAATGCATTGGTAATATGTTAAGAACACTATGATTACTATGTTAACATAAAATTATGTCCAAAAATTGGGAGGAAATTAGTATTACACAATACTAAAATGGTACCTAATTTATGCAACTGTACATACATACTTACTAATAATAACATATGGTGACCAGTAAACAAGAAAATTACTTGTAAGCTAGTTGCTATGAAATTAAATTTCTAAAGAGAGTATGTGAAACGAGGTGTAATCATGTTATAAATGTCTACACCAAAAGATATTTAGAACAAGAACTACTATGGATACATACAGATTGTGTGGCCGCATCACTGGAATGAATAATGAAAAGTTGCCACAAAGTTTTGGAAGTAAGACCAGAGTGAAAGAGGAATATCAAAAAGCTGAAATTTAATGGGGGAAATATCTTATAAAAATGAGTAGAAGAAAGGAAAGGAGGTGTAGTATGTGAAAAGAATGGCATTGGATAGGAGAGAGAGTTTGGTAATTGGCTGGATACTCGGTCACTGTAAGGGACACATGGAGTGAAGACAAAAAAAGAATTGAGCAGATATAAATTAGAATGCCATTAATAAAAATAAACGGATGCTTAGCCGCATTAAGTTTATTGAAGTTTGTATCTTTTGTTGATTTGGTAGCACTGTCCACTTTTTGCGAGTAAAGATTCATATATTTTCAGTAAGGTTGTGTGTTAACTAGACGTAAAATGTTGTTAAATTTTTTTATAGAAATATAATTACTAATGAAGAAACAGCTGTGGATTTCTTGAGGCAGCACAACCTACTCGGCACACCGCAAAATTCTCCTCCATGTGATCGATGTGGGAGTATCATGGAAGAAAAAATAAAATGAAACAAGCGAGGGGCATTTATACCGATTCTTCGTTGCCCTTGTAATTGTAAATTATCACATTAATATCCTTTTCATTGTCTTTATTTTAACCTTTTATTGTAAAAGCACTAGTATGTGAAAAGTGCTTGTGGACAGTGCTACTGCATCAACAAATACAAACTTTACTAAACATAACGCGGTAGGCTGTATACTATAGTAGCACCTTTTTATATATTTATTTATTTTTGTAGTGTGATGATGCTTACAAATGACTTCTGGACAGGTAATGATATGAGGTGATATACAGATGAAAAAAGTCTGGGAATTTTACCATTGGCATAGAAGCCAGTTGTGCTAAACACTTCACCAACGGGCTGGCCCATACATCCTTTGTAAAAACTATAATACATTAACATTATTTCACATTATACATGATAGAGAAAACTATCCTACCCATCTACATCTGAAAGCCATGTCCTAGGTTAAGGTAGTGTTCTGTTTCTATATTCAGTAATAACTTGCAAATGAGATTAAAACACAAGACTAGGGCTTTTAAACCATATAATTATTAAAAGTTATACAGTTAAAAACATATATACAATTAAAATTAACTAAACTCTAGAATTTCTGCAGTTGAGTACATCACCGGTGAACACGAATATAATCCAGGTGTATGCGCCTACCTGTGATCACAGTGAAGAAGAGGTCGAAGAGTTCTACTCTCACATCGAGGATCTTATAAAGAAACTTCCTAAACAAGAACTACTTATCCTGATGGGTGATTTCAATGCCAGGGTAGGCAAAGGTAGAGAAGGAAAACATATTGGTCCTCATGGTCTTGGTGATAGGAACACGAGAGGTGAAACTCTGAGCTTATTTGCATCTGAACATAATCTGGTAATAATGAACACTTTCTACAAGTTACCAGACAGACGACTCTACACCTGGACGTCTCCTAGAGATGATGGAGAAAATCATATTATTCGTAATCAGATAGATTATATCTTGGTAAACCAGAGATATAGAAACAGCTTCACAAGTGTGAAAACGTATCCTGGTGATGATTTACAGTCGGATCACACCCCAGTTATAGGAGAATATAGGATGAAGCTCAAGGCTATACAAAGGAAGAGATGTCCAAGATATAACTTCAGGAAGCTTAGGAATAGCACACTAAAGGACCAAGTGAAGAATGTCATCAATGATAGGTGCAGGCAGATTGAAGAGGAAGTTGTCAATACACGGGATCAGGTTGGGGCATTTGCAGAGGCAACAAGGAAGATCAAGGATGAATATCTCAAGGATGATGGGAAGAAGCACAAATCATGGATGACTGATGAGATTTTATCACTCATGGAGGAAAGGAGAAAACAAAAGAACAATCCTTCAACTTACAAGAGCTTAAAGAGGGTCATTCAAAGAAAAATAAGAGAGGCAAAGGAGAAAGAGTTGGAGGAGAAATGCCAAGAGATTGAGTTCTTCCAGAACAAATTTGATGAGGTCAACGTACATAGAAGAGTGAGAGAAGTGACAGGAAGGCTGAAAAGGAAAACGGTTGGGAGACTTGTGGGTGATGCGGGAGATCTGATAGTGGATAGAGAGGACATTAAAGAGGCTTGGAAGAAGTATGTGGAACAGCTATTCTTTGATGAAAGAGGAGAACCACCTGCAATGCAAATACAGGATGTGTCTGGTCCTAGTATCATGGTGGATGAAGTCAAGGCTGCTATTGGAGCCATGAGAGAAGGAAAGACTCCGGGACCAGATGGGGTGCATTCAGAATTTTTTAAACTTTTAGACGATGGATCAATCAAATTCTTGACTAATATATTTAATCAAATATACAATTCTGGAAGCATCCCAGATGAATGGCTGATCTCAGAATTTATAATATTGCCAAAGAAACAGGGAGCCAAAACATGTGGGGACTATAGAACCATCAGCCTCATGAGTCACATGTTGAAGCTGTTCCTTAAGATTATTCATCGGAGAATCTACAAGCTCTGTGAAGAAAGAGTCGCAGACACACAGTTTGGTTTCATGAAGGGTGTGGGTACAAGAGATGCCTTGTTTTGTCTACAAGTGTTGTTCCAGCGCTGTAGAGACGTGAACTGTGATGTTTTTGCATGTTTTATCGACTACAAGAAGGCATTTGATAGGATTCAGCATGTGAGAATGATGGAGATTTTGAGGAACACAGGAATGGATGGGAAAGATCTTCAAATCATCCAAAACCTGTATTGGAATCAGTCCTCTACTATAAGGATCAGTGCTGAAGAGCAAACCAATGCAGTTGACATTCTTCGAGGCGTTAGGCAGGGCTGCATCCTTTCGCCATTGATATTTAATCTTTATTCAGAGGAAATCTTCAGGGAGGCCCTTGAGAATACTGAAATGGGAGTCCTGTTGAATGGAGAACGCTTGAATAACATTCGATATGCGAATGATACGGTAATATTCGCTGACAGCAGGAACAGTCTGCAGGAGCTTGTGAACAGGATAGGAAGCGTTAGTGAAAAATATGGCTTGGAAATCAATGTGAGCAAAACTAAGTTCATGGTGATTAGTAGGGGAGCAGTAGGAAGATGTGACTTAATGCTTAACACCAAACCGATAGAGAGGGTGCCACAGTTCACTTATCTGGGAACTTTAATCAATGAGAAATGGGATCATTCTCAGGAGGTGAGATGCAGAATAGGAAAAGCGAGGGCCGCATTCAATCAGATGGCAAAACTGTTCAGGAGTCACAACCTTAACATGTGCATCAAAATCAAACTCCTCCACTGCTACATTTTCTCAATACTCTTCTACGGGATGGAGTCATGGACATTGACCAAATCAACTGAGAAAAGACTCGAGGCTTTTGAGATGTGGTTGTATAGGAGAGTGTTGAGAATTTCATGGATGGACAAAGTGACCAACAAAGCTGTATTGGAGCGAATGAATAAGGATTTGGAAGTGATGAACACCATCAAGAGCAGGAAGCTTGCATATTTCGGCCATGTCATGAGGAATGAAGATAAATACGGCCTGCTGAAATCCGTTCTCCAAGGAAAGATCTATGGCAGAAGAGGACCAGGAAGAAGAAGAATGTCATGGCTGAAGAACCTGCGTACCTGGTTCTCCAAGTCTACAACAGAACTTTTCAGGATGGCTGTAGATAAGATAGCCATAGTCAGACTGATCGCCAATATTCGGAACGAATAGGCACTAACAGAAGAAGAAACTCTAGAAGTACAATAAATATAATAACTAAACAACATAATTAAATAAACTAAAGAATATAAATAAGTAAGCCACTATAATTATTTAAGTTACTAGTTAGCATCATAGCAGCGGAAACCATATTAATTTTTTTATGTATATATGAAAAAAACCTTGTATATTTACCTTATGCTACTTCTTATAAGCACTTTTAAAACTTAGATTTTGAAAGCATACATTGCAAATACAATGAACTTTCACTTGATGTGTATTAGGTATTATAGGCAGGGTACATTTTTTGAGGGTAAAGGGTGAAGTAAGATACAAGTCAACAGGAGCAGTAAGAAAGCAGAAATTGTTCGACTGGTGGGAGTGGCAAAGTACACAGCAAACTCCCACCTGCCTAAATTTATCGTGCTTATTATAATGAAGTGAATAATTTTTGACTTATTGTTGTATTTTTTGTGTGGTTTTTGTTTAATTTGTAATATTTCGATACCCTACCCGAAGGTAGGGTGAAAAGGTATAGTAGTTCATAGTCAGGCGAGGGAAATTGTATACAATGTTTATAATTTCCTTTTAAAAACAATGCCAGAACTCAAATTTTCAAGCTGCAGCAGTAAAGTGAATTTAAGTTCCTATGAATAATAATATTTCTCGGATACTAGAATAGTTTAATTAAATAGCATAGTATGAACTACTTTTTTTTACAAATATCATCTGTAATAAACTGATGTCATTAATTATCAGTCCACCTCATAGTGAACATGTAGTGTCAGCATAGTTTGAAATATAGTAAGCCTATAAGTATAGTGTCAGCAAATAGTTAGTAGTTGAACGCAGTGTTAGTGAACTTATTATTTTCATTAAAAGTTGGTGACAGTATATTAATTCATTAGTAGATATTAAAAAAATAACATGCAAGTACAAATTTTTTTATATTTAAATTATTATTTAAGCTACAGTATTACCTGTTGAAGTTTCTTTTACTTTTCTTTCGCCTTTTCAGGCATGCGCATGTCCCTCATTAGGCCATCAAATTCATTGTCCTGGAATTTGAGGAAGAGGATGATGAAGAAGAATCATTAAAAATGGAAACTTCACCAGAAAAATTAATAAGCCCTAACAGCTTCAAAACTCCAACTGAAGAAGTTCTGTTCAATTCTTGGAAGGAGGCTGAAGCAAAATGGAAAGAAACAGTCAACAGTAATGCTATCCTCAGGCAACAACTTGAGACATGCAAGTTAGATTAGTTCACTAGAAACTAGTGTGCAGAATGGTGCTGAAGTGACCCTCAAAACTAGGGAAATTGTCTACAGTACAACATCTTCTGCATATCAAACAGATGAAGAAGAGTAAACAGAGAAAACAGAGTGGATTTGAGTAAATAATAAGAGAAAAATGAGGGAATCATTGACACCATCACCCTCACCATCAGTGCAGCTGAAAAAGGACCAGAAATTTGCAAATAACGAAACCCAATGTACGAGTAAAAAAATTATCTCCACTTCCACCTATAATAGATGAAGTTAAATCGTATAATTTATTATATGAAAAACAAGTGAAGCTAATTTCTAATGACAGCTTCTCTATTAAACTTATTAAACTCTATTAAACTTTCATCAGGAAATAGTTTTAAAATTAATTTAAGAGATTCAGAACAATACAGGATTGTCACCAGAGTGCTAAATGAAGATGGTCTCACTTGGCATTCTTATGAAAACAAGGAGACAAGACCAATCAGAGTAATGGCAAAAAAACTGCACCATTCATGCCACCTGTAAAAAAATTGTTGAATATTTGAAGACAAATGGCTTCAAAATCATTGATGCTACTATCAAATTTAAGTGGAAAGCAAAGAAACCACTTGATAAGTTCTTATTGTTTTTTGAAGCAGATGAAGAAATAAAAAAAAATTAATGAAATTAATTTTAATCCCTTTATTGTTAATAGATTTTGAAGTTTTTACAAGTTCTATTTTTCTTATTTAGTTCGTTTTCTTTACTCCTAGATAACTCGGTATGCTACAGTTTTTTCTTATTTCGAAGATGACTATGACTTCGCAGAAGAGGTCCAAAGTTACAAGACATTCCAAATAAAACTAAACAGGGCTAACAAACAGAGCCAGGGAGCTACTACATCAAGGCTAAAAACGAATTGAGAGAGGCTTAGTTATACCCGCCAAATTGAACCTGTAGAACAATGTGAACGACGACTGGTGTCTCAACGGTCCGCCAGGCTTTTATTCGCAGAAGTGAGTGTTCTGAAGCCCTTTTTAATTGCCTTGAGGGTGATAGGGAAAGACACTCTCAGGCTAATTTACATTCATTAGAATTGTATCGTATGGAACTTCAATCCATTCTGAATTTTAGCTAGCTTTCGGATTGTTCATGTAGCTCTCCGCAATGCTGCACAGTTATTCTTGATTTGTGTGGTGGCAGCAATATGATTCACTAACTCTTCTCATGTATTAACTTTTTTCTTGTATACAATACTTTTCATCCAGACCCACAGACAAAAATCTAATGGTGTTAGATACGATGATCTTGGTGGCCAGGTGTGCTGTCCATCACGGCCAATCCATCCGCTCGGGAAATTACTACTTTAAGTTTACTGATACAGCACGTGAGATGTGGGCAGGAGAACTGTCATTCTGATAGTATATGTGGTATCTTGATGCTAATGTGTCTAATAATTGGGGCAATTGCTCCTTGAAAAATTCCAAGTAAATGTTAGAATTTAGATGTCGTGGGAAAATGAACGATCCAATCAGCTGATCATTAAGTAGACCACACTATACATTTACATTTACCTATGTTAAAAATTACATTTGACTGTGCTATGTGGATTGTCTTCTGCCCAAGTGTGTTGGTTGTGAAGGTTATTGATGCTATCTCGAGTAAATTGAGCTTGTCTGTAAAAAAAATGTATCTGTGCAGTTGGCAGTTCTTAATTAACCAGTTGGAAAATTCCAAACGAAGAGGAGGAACTGTTGGTTGAATATTTTGGACTTTTTGCTCATGGTAAGGAAACTTGTAGTTGTTCCGCAGAGCCATCCACTCCATAGACTGGGACACTGCAAATCGCTTGGAACGGCGTCGTATACTAACATCCGAACTGTGTTGAGTAGCTACCATAATGGTTTCTTCCATATTCACATCATTCTGGGCAGGACAGTTGCGGTGAGTACTAATGCTTGGAAGGGTACATGTTTCTCGTAGGGTATGAAGTGTTCTACAAATAGTTTTAGGATTGGAACTCTGCGGTTAGGAAAATGTATTTGGTATTCTGCAGCAGCAGCGCTTGCATTTCCGTCACACACGCTTAAGATAAATACCATGTCAGTGTATTCCTCTTCGTTATTAATGAAGGCATTGCCACCATATGACACAAATTGAAATGATACTAAATTAAAATTAAGATCCAGTTAAATTGCACAGCACTCTTTGAAACAATTACAGACTGTGACACATAACCTCCACTACTGACAACAATGCATTGTTGGTCTGTTGATTTATGTTACCAACTTACAAAATCATAATTTACCTTTTTCGACTGTGAAGGTGACAAATACATGCAATTCTTGTCTTGTCTTTGTTTAAATAATCTAGTACAGCGTTAATGTTATAAGGTTTTAAACATTAACAACTTGATTTACTTACATTTACTTCAAACTTTATTAAATGTACCAATATTATTTTGTTATTTTATTGCGGTATTTGTCTTCCTCCTTCTCTTTTCTGTCTTCCTCCTTCACCGTGGTTTATTCGTCTTTCTCCTTCTCGCCAACATCGCCGGCCGCGTTGGCGATGTTGGTAACGTGCTCGCCTCTCATCACGCGGTCTTGGGTTCGAATCCCACTCGGGCATGGCATTTTTTCATACGTTACAAAAAATTCATTTCATCCTTCACCGTCTGCATTAGCAACAATTTGCAAAACAGTCGGACGTTAAACCAAAAAAAAAAAAGAAAAAAAGGAAATTTCTCCTTCTCCTTCTGTCTTCCTCCTTTACTGCGGTTTAGGCCTATTTGTCTTCCTCCTTCTCCTTTCTACGTTCCTCCTTCACCGTGGCTTATTTGTCTTCCTCCTTCTCCTTTCTGTTTTCCTCCTTCACCGTGGCTTATGTTGCTTACTCCTTTTCCTTTCTGTCTTCCTCCTTTACCGCTGTTTATTTGTCTTCCGCCTTCTCGTTTCTGTCTTCCTCCTCCACCGCGGTTTATTTGTCTGCCTCCTTAGCCGTGGTTCATTTGTCTACCTCCTTCTCCTTTCTGTGTTCCTCCTTCACCGCGGTTTAATTGTCTTCCTCCTTCTCCTTTTTTCTTCCTCTTTCACTGCGGTTTATTTGTCTTTCTCCTTCTCCACCGTGGTATATTTGTCTTCCTACTTCTCGTTTCTGTCTTCCTACTTCACAGCGATTTATTTGTCTTTCTCCTTCTCCTTCTCCTTTCTTTCTTCCTCTTTTACCACGGTTTATTTGTCTTCCTCCTTCACCGCGATTTATTTGTTTTCCTCCTTCTCCTTTCTTTCTTCCTCTTTCACCGCGGTTTATTTGTCTTCCTCCTTCTCCTTTACAGAAAGGAGAAAAAGGAAGACAGCGTCCTCCTTTACCGTGGTTTGTTTGTCTTCCTCCTCCTCCTTTCTGTCTTCCTTCTCCAGCGTGGTTTATTTGTATTCCTCCTTCTCCTTTCTGACTTCCTCCTTCTCCGCGGTTTATTTGTCTCCCTCCTTCTCCTTTCTGTCTTTCACCTTCACCGTGATTTATTTGTCTTCCTCCTTCTCCTTTCTGTCTTCCTTCTTCGCCGTGGATTATTTGAACTAAACTTACAATGGGTGTGGAAGCGTAGCTGACAGTAAACTAGTTCCGATCAATTCCGGTAGATAGCGAAAGCGTCCACGTCTATTCGAAAGTTAATTCCAATAAAATCCGATAGATAGCGCAAGCGTCCACAACTATTGTAAAGTTAGTTCCAATGAAATCCGATAGATAGCGTAAGCATCCAATCCTATTCAAAAGTTAGTTCCAATGAAATCCGATAGATAGCGTAAGCGTCCACACCCGTTATAAAGGTAGTTCTACTGAAATCCGATAGATAGCGGAAGCTTCCACACCGATTCACAAATAAGTTTCTATGAAATCCGATAGATAGCGTAAGCATGCTTCTGTTTTGGTGAAGGAGGAAGGCAGAAAGGAGTAGGAGAAAGACAAATAAGCCGCGAAAACGTAGAAAGACAGAAAAGAGGATTTTTTTTGGTTTAACGTCCGAATCTTCTGCAGAAAGGAGAAGGAGGAAGACAAATAAACCACGGTGAAGGAGGAAGACAGAAAGGAGAACGAGAAAGAAAAATAAACCGCGGTGAAGGAGGAAGACAGAAGGGAGAGGGAGGAAGACAAATAAACCGCGGTGAAGGAGGAAGACAGAAAGGAGAAGGAGGAAGAAAAATAAACAGCGGTGAAGGGAAAGACAGAAAAAAGGAGGAAGACAAATAAACCGCGGTGAAGGAGGAAGACAAATAAGCCGCGGTGGTGGAGGAAGACAGAAGGGAGGAGGAAGAAGACAAATATACTTCGGTGAAGGAGGAAGACAGAAAGGAAAAGGAGGAAGACAGAAAGGAGAAGGAGGAAGACAAATAAACCACGGTGAAGGAGGAAGATAGAAAGGAGAAGAAGGAAGACAAATAAACCCCGTTGAAGGAGGAAGACAGAAGGGAGAGGGAGGAAGACAAATAAACCACGGTGAAGGAGGAAGAAAAATAAACAGCGGTGAAGAAGGAAGCCAAATAAACCGCGGTGGAGGAGAAAGACAGAAAGGAGAAGGCGGAACACATATAAACAGCGGTAAAGGAGGAAGACAGAAAGGAAAAGGAGTTAGAAACATAAGCCACGGTGAAGGAGGAAAACAGAAAACAGAGTTATGGTGAGTACTAATGCTTGGAAGGGTACATGTTTCTCATATAGTCCAGGCTGTGAGCTCGCTCCCGTTAGCAAAATTATTCGGACTCGGTTTCTTTGCACTATCTTATTCAAAATTGGTCCCTTATAACCAATCCGCAAGAAACCACGGGCCACCGTGGTCGAGAAATTTTTTAAACAATTTTTTTTAAACAAATTGCAAAAATTGGTTTTTTGGCCGCGGACAAAATTTTTTCAGGTTTTTTGGATCATTCTGAACAATAAAAGTCCTTAGTAACTTTTCTCTATAGTTAATAGTTTTCGAGTTATAAGCAATTTAAAATTTGAAAAACGTAAAATCAACCATTTTCAATCCTCTATATCTCAGTTAAAAAACATTATTTTTTAAGTTAGAAAGTGCTTAAAGTAAAGTTTAAATATCCTTATACAAGATTCTGATGTCTTTTTGAAATTATTTTATTGCAAAACCTTTGTTTTAAACAGTTAACAATGCGCGCGCGGCGCGTACCGCGACCACGCGCTGCATGTTGCGTCTCTCTCGCACTAACGCTGTGTATACGTACCCGATGGATTTTTCGCCGACGCTTGAAGTTATACCTAATTAATTGTTGTACGCGCCGCACGCGCATTGTTAACTGTTTAAAACAAAGGTTTTGCAATAAAATAATTTCAAAAAAGACATCAGAATCTTGTATAAGGATATTTAAACTTTACTTTAAGCACTTTCTAACTTAAAAAATAATGTTTTTTAACTGAGATATAGAGGATTGAAAATGGTTGATTTTACGTTTTTCAAATTTTAAATTGCTTATAACTCGAAAACTATTAACTATAGAGAAAAGTTACTAAGGACTTTTATTGTTCAGAATGATCCAAAAAACCTGAAAAAATTTTGTCCGCGGCCAAAAAACCAATTTTTGCAATTTGTTTAAAAAAAATTGTTTAAAAAATTTCTCGACCACGGTGGCCCGTGGTTTCTTGCGGATTGGTTATAAGGGACCAATTTTGAATAAGATAGTGCAAAGAAACCGAGTCCGAATAATTTTGCTAACGGGAGCGAGCTCACAGCCTGGACTAATAGGGTATGAAGTGTTCTACAAATAGTTTTCGGATTGGAACTCTGCGATTAGGAAAATGTATTTGGTATTCTGCAGCAGCAGCGCTTGCATTTCCGTCACACACGCTTAAGATAAATACCATGTCAGTGTATTCCTCTTCGTTATTAATGAAGGCATTGCCACCATATGACACAAATTGAAATGATACTAAATTAAAATGAAGATCCAGTTAAATTGCACAGCACTCTTTGAAACAATTACAGACTGTAACACATAACCTCCACTACTGACAACAATGCATTGTTGGTCTGTTGATTTATGTTACCAACTTACAAAATCATAATTTACCTTTTTCGACTGTGAAGGTGACAAATACGTGCAATTCTTGTCTTGTCTTTGTTTAAATAATCTAGTACAGCGTTAATGTTATAAGGGTTTAAACACTTTTTTTTGTCATCCGTCTCTCGACTGGTTTGATGCTTCAAACTTTATTAAATGTACCAATATTATTTTGTTATTTTATTGCGGTATTAATGGAATGTTACATTCAATTTAATTTTTTTTTCGTTTTCATACAGTAACTGTTAGTAGTAAAAGTCAATTTTATCAACTATTATTTGTTTTTAAATGTCATAAGTTACATGATTTTTTTGGGAATTAAATTTTTACGAGCTCTCTTTTAAAATCGTGTGTGTCTATTACCTGTTAAACTAAGTTAATGTATGTCAAATGTGAAAAAGGTGGTTTTTCGACCCCTTTTTGTGTTTTACGTGGTATATCTTAAAAACTAAGAGAGATACAGTTGCGGGGCCAATATTATTCAATTTATCACGTCAAGAACCATATGAAACAACTGAGTTCCTCCCTTAATTTACCTTCCCAGAATTCCAGGATATCTTTATTTCACCCAAGGTACTTCAGTCTGAGCGAAATCTTTCGCTAGCCGTAACTCACTAACAAAGCATTTCTGGACCAATGTTCATATAATTTTTTACTTTCTCTTGCCTATATGAATAATATAAGAAGGAAAGTATTATTTTTAAGTAGATTTTTCGATATGAGTTTTCATTGGATATACATGTGTTTTTAGACCCCTGAACCCAAAAAAAACAACCCAAAAGTCAACAATTTTTAGCGATTGGCCTGAGTGTGTGTGTGCATGTGTGTGAACTAATTAAGGATTAATGAACTAGTTAGTATTTCTTAATTCAACGAATATTATTACCGAACAAAATAATTTAAAATTCAGTAAAAAAACAACATACTAGAATATAAAAACCATGGAGTAGACCTAGTAAACGCTGTAATATTTTGACGACTGAAGTTCATTGACTTTCATTGATACTTTCTCTTACCTATATGAATATAGCCTATAGGAAGGAAAGTATTGTTTTCATGTCGATTTTTCGAAATCGAGTTTTCATCGGATACACGTTTTCAGACCCCGTGAGCCCAAAAATACATGTTTCTAGCGATTGGTGTGTGTGTGTGTGTAAGAGAGAGATAGAGAGAGAGAGAGAGAGAGAGAGAGAGAGAGAGAGAGAGAGAGAGAGAGAGTGAACAGAATATCTCTAGAACGGAACATCGTACGAAGTTGAAACTTCTAACTTAAGTTTGGTACCACTAGAGGACCCGACACGAACCTTTTCATCAAAATCGCTCAACCAAAAGTCGTAGTTATTCGTGTAATTTTTCACT
The DNA here is from genome assembly GCA_035578175.1 of Catonia carolina. Taxonomy (NCBI): domain Eukaryota; kingdom Metazoa; phylum Arthropoda; class Insecta; order Hemiptera; family Achilidae; genus Catonia; species Catonia carolina. The sequence goes on along the minus strand of JAQMRL010000007.1, from coordinate 32,662,917 downwards.
TTTTTGCGATTTTCTCATAAATGCTCCTACAATTTTTAAAAAAATCGCTTCATTTATTACATTTTTTATGCTCTACAAGATCGGGTAGGCGTATCTATTAAAATTCTTGGGGAGGCTGTTCTCGTGTAGAAAAAAATGGTTTCTTTAAGATTTTAGCCTTAATATGCATTTTAGCGCAAAATGGATTTAATAAAAGTTGTAGACACTTTAAAAACCTACAACTTTTATTTCTAATATTTGTTTGTATAACGATAATTATAATTATTTGTTTGTTTAGCGATAATTAGTGATTTTATGTTTTTTTTTCATGAAAACCTGTAAAAAATGGATTTTTTAAAGATTTCGGTCTTAGTATGCATTTAACGACAAAAGTGTACACAGTAAAATATATAGGAAATTAAAAGATCTACAACTTTTATTTCAAGCATTTATCTCTACAGAGCCTAGTTTAGCTTCAAAGAGTGATTTTCCGTATTATTAAGCCAAACTAATGTTGATTTTCATTTTGCATCATTCATTCATGATTAAAATAAGGTTATGTTTTTTGAGGTCAGTTTTTTTGTTTATTTCTATTGTTTTATTACTAATATTAGGTCATATTGTTCATTATTTGCATTGTCAAGTAAAAGTTTTGTGAGTAGGCCTATTTCATACCAGATTGTTTTCATTATTTTTGCTAGTACTATGAGCTCTAAAGGGCCGGTAACTCTACGTGAAAAAGCCTACTCTGTATAATATAATACTAATACGTATATAGCACACCGTATACAATAAGTACTAGAAACTTGAAACATGTATGCAATATAGCTTATGATCTACAAATTTAAATTATTTCATAACTTTCTTAACTTCATTTCCCTCCCTCCTCCTACAGGAATTGATATTCTATACCCTTTTCCGTGTTTTGTTACTTTTTCATTAGCGTTAAATCGAATGCAATTTGAGTTTATAAAAAGAAATACTGACATATTTTTTGTCAACATTATATTATATGCACTGATACAGAAGCAGAATTCTGTACTCAATAATGTTTGAAAATCTTTGGTTTGAATTTTGTTTAGAGGTAAAGAATATCATAAATGGAGTAAACATTATTTACATCTAGACATTTTTAATTATATGGTTATAACAACCACTGAAAATGCAAGTTAGGCAGGCAGGCGTTAACGCTATACACGGCAGTTACAGCATTTTCTGCTGATGTAGTTTTGACTCATTTTTACTAAAACTGGAGTTAACACTTTCTATATTTAGGTAGAAAGCACAATTTAGGAATAAACTATTCTGCATCAAAATGAAACGACTAAACAGAATTTTTTGTATTTTGTTTTGGTTTTACGTCTGACTGTTTTGCAATTTCTGCTAATATAGACGGTGGAGAATGATGATGTATAAAAATGAGTGACAAAAAATGCCAGACCTGACCGGAAATGATTGACAGACGAAGTGAGAGGACGCTTAGTCATAACGCAGCCGACTCGAGCCATTAGACAAGCTCTAGACTGTTATTACTGCAGTTAAGTTTGGTATACGGGCAACTTTTACTTCTCTGAGCGAATTCGCTCAAATTTGTTTGAATTTTGTTTAGAGGTAAAGAGTATCATAAATGGAGTAAACATTATTTACATCTGGACATTTTTAATTAATATGGTTATAACAACCACTGAAAATGCAAGTTAGGCAGGTAGGAGTTAACGATATACACGACAGATACAGCATTTCCTGCTGATTTTAAAAGTAATTTTAACTCATTTTTACTAAAACTGGAGTTAACACTTTCTATATTTAGGTAAAAAGCATAATTTAGAAATAAACTATTCTGCATCAAAATGAAACGCCTATAGAGAATTTTTGTTTTGTTTTTATGTTTTACGTCTGACTGTTTTGCAAATTTCTGCTAATGCAGGTGGTGAAGAATGATGATACATGAAAATGATTGACGGACTAAGTGAGGGACGCTGTCATAACGCAGCCGACTCGAGCCGTTACAAGCTCTTAACTGTTATTTTTGCAGTTAAGTTGGTAAACGGGCAACTTTTACTTCTCTGTGCGAATTCGCTCAGTCTGCATAAAAATCTCAACTTTTGTGTCTATTATAACATTTTGTCAACCCTCTCTTACCTCCAGGTACTCTTTGTTGTCTATAATCCTCTCACCGCAAGCTTATAATTCCCAATCATTGCCACTGACTTTTATAAGAGGTGAAGTTTATTTTTGACCTCGGAAACCAACAAACTAATTTGACAAATTCTTGAAAGTCTCCTGCAAGTAAAGCCGCAGGTATTAATTTACATGCAGCCCAAATAATGGTTTTTAATCTAAATATAGTAAAGTAATTTATTTGCCTAAAATGGTAAAAGATAAAGAACATTTTGACTTATTTACAACAGACAGGATAATCTCTTTCTGAGACTTAGTCCCACGGTGTACGACATTCAATCTGTCTGTGTTTTAACCAAGCATATTTAATTAAATTATGATCTACAGGAATGAAACTCCCACACATAATGACGTCATCGTCTTTGTTGTCTCTGAATCCACTAAAGTATAATGTTATGCTTAAATTCAACGCAAAATCTTTATTTACTTACCTTGTGATATATAAGTAAATACGTGGATATAAAGTGATCGTTTCACAACCATGTAGAAAATAATTTGAAGCTGTTTGACATCTGAACACAGATCTGCATGTCAATTCCATTAGTACTATGAACTTTCCTCTACTCAAAATTGTTTAATTAGTCCGATTTCTCTAGTAGACTACTTGGCAGTTAATTTGTACAATAACAATAGGGACTAGTAATTAGAATTAGAACGCATTTCACTAAAACTAAAAAAATCTGGTGTGAAAAATTCACCCCACTTTCTCTTGCCAATGCAAATAGTGATCAATATAACCTAATATTAGTAACAAAACATTAGAAATAAACAAAAATTAATCTCAAACAAATTGTCATTTGTATTAATACATGCGCAGTGTATATAACGTTGTACGCATAAAACTGCCCATAAAAGGCAGGTGGAATGGTAAATTATTTGCACTAGATCTGCTAGTTCCAGTGGTACAAAAAATAGTTCTGTTTCTTATCACATAGTCATCCAATTATCTATACATTTAAAACGCAAAATCGCTTCCAATGTATTTTAAATGGTAATTCTATTGTTCGATAACTCTGGTAGCTTTAAATAGCACTAAAACAAAACTCTACAAACATAGGCCAAGGTGGTGAAGGGGAAAATATGGATACAGAATATTAGAATTAAGACACATTTACCTCGTTTTCCCTCTTATCGTCAACTTGAACCCTTGCAGCAGCCCGCAGATGCATCTGGGGTGACAGTAGCGTAAATCCTCTGATGGCGGAACGTCCGCAGGTTTCACGTAATAGCGCACGGCGCGACAGGACGACCCTCACTGCTCGGTTGTTTGACTCGAACTGGATTCAGGTAAAGGAATGAGGGAGGCCTTATCTATTGATAAACTAATACTATGTAATTGTCTGCAGTCTATCTGCTTTAAAATAAAATGAGTTCTGAACATCTATTATCTCCTAAATACAGAGTTCTAACGAAAGGATTTTTATCATTTTACAAGGTTTTAAAGAGTGTTCTTTCCTGATTTGCCCAAAAGTTCTAAACTTGAAATTCATTCTAATATGAGCTTTATTTTACGAAATGAAAAGATGAAATTTCGTTCAACGTAGCGGTTGTTTGTTTAGATCATCAGACGAAAGGCTAGTTTGAACCTGTATAGGTTTTAATAAGTAGAACGAGGAGTGAGGTGGTTTACCAATGCCTTCCTCACTGAGTGGAAAAGTACGCTTATCAGCATGCCGGGCCCTCTAAAAAGCACGTATTTTCCACTCTACAAATGACACCTTTACTTTATTCACCACAGGGTCTTGCTGTATAATGACACGGGTAAAGTAAACTGGACGAGGCCATCTACCTGAGGGACCGGAGGTTTAAGGAAATGGGTGTTTTATTAGTGTAGAAAGGGTCGCCTATTGTGTTTTATTACTGGTGAAAGGGTCGCCTGTTGTTATGATGCGATGGACTCTTCTAGTTGCCTAAAGCCACTTTTACAATTAACCTATTTTAAACCTGTAGCATGCAAAGATAATGTACTTAAATGTACATAATTTTTATATAACATAATTATAATGTATTTTAAGTTAACAAATAAAACTTAAAAAGTAAAAATATAAATAGTGCAGTAGTGCAACAAGAGAGAAAATTTTATTTTTTGAGTTTTTTGTTTTCACTATTCATGCAGCCGCTTTAGATAATATGGAAAATTACTAGTTTTTCACAATAAACTCCTCATTTACCAAAAGCGGCCACAGATCTTTGCATGTTCATTTGCATGGCATAGGTTTAAAATAGGTTAACTGTAAAAGTGCCTTTAGGCAACTAGAAGAGTCCATCGCATCATAACAACAGGGGACCCTTTCACCAGTAATAAAACACAATAGGCGACCCTTTCTACACTAATAAAACACCCATTTCCTTAAACCTCCGGTCCCTCAGGTAGATGGCCTCGTCCAGTTTACTTTACCCAATGAAACTCATTACTTTCAGAGGAGATAACTCTGATTTGCGTTTTTTACACCTCTACCGCTTCTGTTCTTTAATGATTTAGTCATTTAATTGGCTGACCATGTGATAAGAAACAGAACTATTTATTTTAGCCCGGCAGCGAACAGATTGAGTGTAAATAATTTGATATTCCATCTGTCTGTTATTGGGCAGAACGTAACGGTAATACAGCGTAATGTATAATGCGGTGCTTTCACATTTATCCACTCCATAGCCACATTCCATAAGAATACAGAAAATGAGTGTTAGTTCACAACACACTCAGCCGGTATTAGAGATTGTGTTAACGTTGTTTTATTGAAAGTTTCAGCTGTTTAGACTACATAACAGTATAAATTTTGTACTTAATTTATAATAATAATATCCAACTGCAGTAAATAAATACAATAAATAATAAATACAGTGAATAAAGTACTTCTATTTAATCTAACACGTAAAAACAGTTTACTTTTTGTAACGCTGCAAAGAGCGTAAGAGGTGTCTATGAGTACATAGGAGGTAGTGGAGGGGATACACGAGCGAGACCTCGACCAGCCTAAATATTTCGTGGCCAGTATAGTATGACTGAAGCATTTAAGAACAGAAGGGGTAGAGGCTAAGAGGTAGAAAAACCAAAATTTACAGGTGTTCAGTGCACCCAGTAGTCAACTATGGCTGTGAAACGTAAATGTTGTCAGAAACAGATTGCAACATGTTGAGAAGGTTCGAAAGAAATATTTCAAGAAGTTTTGGCCGGTAAGGGAAGGAGGCGACTGAAGAGTTCGTAAAAATGAGGAACTGAATAATTTCATTGAAGCCAGACATAGTCTAGATCACAAAATGTTGTTAAAGTACATTAAAAAAATGGAGTGAACGAGGATGATTAAGATAATTGAAGGAAAGTTACAAAGAAGAAGGAAGGGGCCATTTTCGGAAGAAAGGTGGATGATTTGAATTTGATTTGTTTGGGTATAGAGGATGGTGGGCTGTAGCAACTACGAGATAGGATTGGTGGGGGAAGCCAAAGCCCACCAACGGCTGTAGTTACAACATGATGATGTTGTTGTTGTTGTTTAGGTCAACAGCCGAAAGGCTGGTTTGAACTTCTAGAGGTTTTACTAAGTAAAAATGAGGAGTGAGTTGGTTTACTATTGCCTTCCTCACTAAGTTAAAAGAGTATGCTAATCAGCATGCCACGCCCTCCGAAAAGCACCCACTTTCCACCCTGCAAATGACACCTTCACTTCATTCACCACAGGGTCTGGCTGTATAGTGAAATTCATTACCCTCAGAGGAGATAACTCTGACTAGTGTATTTCGCACCTCTACCTCTTCTGTTCTTAATTAGTTTAGTCATATAATTGGCTGACTATGTGATAAGAAACAGGACTATTTTTTGTAGCCCTGGAACCAACAGATAGAGTCCATTTAACACTCCACCTGCCCGTTATGGGTGAATGATGATGTTAGAAAAGCGAAAAGGAAGGAGGACATCGAAGAATAAAGATTATTGACGATATGAGCTAACAAGAACTGAAGAGGATGGCGGAAAACCGAACAAGCTGGAGACAAACATGATTACTTACAAGGGATCTGTCTAAGTGCAGATAACGTCATTATGATAATGAAAATGCTTTTAACAACACCATGTAATGCAGACAGTTAACTATATTAAGTAATAAAAATATTTATTCCAATATTAGGAGCTTGAATTGCAAATTCTAGTGCTTTAAGTATCTTACCTTGTGCAATTACCGATTCAACTAGTTCTTTGACAAATTTGTCTTTACGAAAAATATTTCACCAAGTGTATCCATCCTGCGATCATCAGTTTCATTGACCTATCTTTCAAACATTTTAATGATTATTGCATTATATTATTTTAATGATTATTACATTTTAACTTCATGCACCATTTATTTACATCCGCGGAATTAATATTACAACAAAATAATTACGAAATAACCTAAAATGTACAACATTGTGCATGCAATATGCTACTCACTTCACTGACACGCACTTTAGAACTGAGTTTGGAAAACAAGTTTCGAAGCAGGTATAATAAAATAATAAGGAAGAGTTTCTTTTGAAGGGACTGCCTATTCTTACAGAACAAAAGGAATTGGGATCTTTCCGTTTTAGAACGACGTAATATACTGGTTCATTTAACCTATCTTGATTTAAAGTTCAGGATTTCTTGAAGAATTTGAAAAAGAGAAACACTGTAATATGGGTTGCTAAATATGTAATGTTTAGGTCAACAGCCGAAACGCTGGTTTGAACCTTTAGAGATTTTACTAGTAAAAACGAGGTGTGAGGTGGTTTACAATTGCCTTCCTCCCTGAGTTGAAAGAGTATACTTATCAGCATACCAGGCCCTCCGAAAAGTACCCACTTTCCGCCCTGAAAATGACACCTTCACTTCATTCACCACAGAATCTGGCTGTATAGTGAAATTCATTGCTCTCAGAGGAGATAACTGTGACTAGTGTCTTTTACATCTCTACCTCTTCTGTTCTTCAATAGTTCAGTCATATAATTGGCTGACTATGTGATAAGAAACAGAACTATTTTTTATAGCCCTGAAACCAGCAAATCGAGTGCAATTAATTTAACACTCCACCTACCCGTTATGGGCAAATTTCTGCCAATAACAGGCAGGTGGAGTGTCAAATTATTTACACTCAATCTGTTTGTTCCTGGGCTAAATTAATTGTTCTGTTTCTTATATTATGGTCAGCCAATTAAATGACTGAATCATTTAAGAACAGAAGAGGTAGAGGTGTTAAAGATACTAATCAGAGTTATCTCCTCTGAAAGTAATGAGTTTCATGATACAGCCAGACCCTGTGGTGAATGAAGTGAAGGTGTCATTTGCATAGTGGAAAATATGTGCCTTTCAGAGGGCTCGGCATGCTGATAAGCATACTTTTTCACTCAGTGAAGAAGGCTATGGTAAACCACCTTACTTCTCGTTTTACTTAGTAAAACCTCTACAGGTTCAAACCAGACTTTCGGCTGACCGAAACAACAAATATGTATTAATACGTAACAACTTCCGCTTTTTGCGCGTTACGGCAAACTAAAAACCTAAAGCTCTTCTCATAAAATCTTACACGTTGATAGGCAAATAACCTGAACAAATAAAATCAATCGGTACTACATACAGGAATTTTGTTGACTTTACCAGTGGAAAGGAAAACGTACAATCTAAGAATAATGGAATAATATGTTATAAGAAAAATTCGTAGAATCTATTTCTTAAAAAATCTGGTGTGAAACACTCACACAACTTTCTCTTGCCAATGCAAATAATGACCAATATAAACTAACATTAGTATAAAACATTAGAAATAGACAAAAACTAACCTCAAAAAACATAACCTTGTTTTAATCACGAGTGAAAGACACAAAATGAAAATCGACCTCGATTTGGCTTAAAAATACGGAAAATCACACTTTCACGCTAAACTAGGCTCTATAGATTAAATGCTCTAAATAAAAGTTGTAGATTTTTTAATTTCCTATACATTTTATTATACACTTTTGTCGTTAAATGCATACTAAGGCCGAAATCTTAAAAAATTGATTTTTCACGTTTTCATGAAAAAAAAAAAACCATTAATTACCGCTAAACTAAGCGTTATACAAAATAATGTCAGAAATAAAAGTTGTAGGATTTTAAATTCTCTACATTTTTTATTATATAAATTTTTGCGCTAAAATGCATATTAAAGCGTTAATCTTAAAAAAACAATTTTTTTACGTGAAAACAGCCTCACCAAGAATTTCAGCGAACATTGCGCCTGCCCTATCTTGTAGAACATTAAAAAATTTAGTAAACCAGGTAATTTTTAAAAAAATCGTAGGACCAGTTTTTGAGAAAATCGCAAAAAATGAGAAATTACACGAATAAACTACTACTTCCGGTTGACCGGTTTTGATGAAAATGTTCGTATCGGATCCAGTAGTGGTATGTAACGTAAGTTTCAAGTTTCAAGTTCGTACGATGTTCAGTTCTTGAGATAATCTGTTCACACAGACACACAGACCAATCGCTAAAAACATGTTTTTTGAGTTCAGGGGGTCTGAAAACGTGTAGATCCGGTGAAAACTCGATTTCGAACAAGCGACATGAAAATAATAGTTTCCTTCCTATATATTCATATAGGCAAGGGAAAGTAAAAATGGTATGATCTCTTTAATTTTTGGAAAGTTTACATTACTTTATATACAGAAATCCGATGTGATATTATTTTTTTTGATTAATTTGTTAAACATTGTAACAAATCCATAGTTACAATTATATTTAAATTTTGTTGCTTAGGCCACAGCTAAAAGGCAGGTTTAAACCTCTAGAGCAGGCTTTCCCAGTCGTTTTGTTCCTGAGTACTACTGGAAATTTTCAGAAATCTAAGCTTACCACTGCCTTAACCCAAGATAGATTACGTTAGCTAGGGGCTCATATGCTTACAGAGATGAGGGATGGAGGCGAGGAGGGAGGGATGTGCGATCTTGCTACAATGGAGACTGCCTATTCCACGCAGAAAACTACCACTTGATAAATAAATGTAAATTAACCTATCTACTGGGAACTAACTTCCTCTTGCCTAGTACAAATGTTACGCTTTTTAATACGTTCTCTCACTATCGTATTAGTTTCAAAATTTCGATTTAATGAAATGAGAGATTAATTTTATATTTTATTTTGTAAATAAGGGATTTGTCAACTTGTGTTCGCGTACCAGTTGATACGTTCTTGCGTACCACCGTCTGGAAACTACTGCTCTAGAGGTTTCACTAAGTAAAACGAGAAGTGAGGTGGTTTACCAGCCTTCCTCACTTAGTGGAATAGTATGCTTATCAGCATGCCAGGTCCTCTGAAAAGCATATAATTTCCACCCTCCAAATGACACCTTCATTTCATTTACCAAAGGGTCTGGCTGTATAATGAAATTCCATTACTTTCAGAAGAAATAACTCTGATTAGTGTCTTTTACACCTCTACCTCTTCTATTCTTAAATTGAGAAAACTTTTACAAAATGGTGGTAAAAAATATAACAAATTGATAATTGAGTAGATTTTTTAAAGTAAATTCAGTATACTCGAAAATGTCCAACACGGGTTCCGAAAGTATAGGCCAACAGAGACTGTAATTTCCTAATAAAACTTATTGAAATTGATTGATAGCAAAAAAATTCCGTGTTTTTTATTTTGTGATTTATGTAAAGCTCTTGACCTTGTTATTGTTATATTATTTGGTGATGATACGACAATATCTCTCGAAGATGAAAACTATGAACAAGGTTTAAAACTAAAGAAGTTTGAAGTAAGCTTGTAGACCGGATGCAAAAAAATAATCTAGTTCTGAACTCGGATAAAACTGTGGCCAAGTGTTTCACTGGTCGTAAGGAAATAAGTAACCAAAGTAAGAATATCTCCATTAATGACGATATAAAATTATCAATATCTTCTGTAAAAAGCAAGTTACAAAATTTTAGGAGTCATGTGAAGTAACAACTGTCCTTCGACAGGCAAATTAAGGAACTTGTCTGCTATAAAATTAAATCCTACTGCTACGCTTTATAACGCTTAAAATAAGGTACTGAGCATACCAATTACTTTGAGTATTTGTTATGTTTACATATTCTCACATTTAAAATACAACGTTACATCTTGGGGATCTCCGACTAAAACAGGTTTGCCGCCTTCAGGATGCAGAAACGGGCTGTCAGGGCCATTTTAGGAGCTAAAGACGTGATTCTTATAACTATTTTTTAAAAAACTAAGTGTACTAACGTTCTCGTGCATTTATATTCGTTATGAGAGTGCATTATTTCTGAAGAAGAATGAGCATTTATTCTTGAAAAATAAAGATATCCATTCGTATCCGATCAGACACAAAAACTATTTTAGAATTGTCCAACATAGAACTTAGCGTATATACGAAAAAGCACTATTTTATGCCACTGTCAAAAATTGTGAAAACCTACCGAATCATCTGAAAGATGTTTTGTTACAGTTTTAAAATTAAACTCAAACAGGTTTTTCCAAAAAAAACAATTTTTTTTTAAGTGCTTGTTTAGCCAAATGGACCACTTTAGTCAATTTGGAAGCTTTCAGTCTCTTTTTGGCGTGATATTCTCTCATGTTCTGAGCACGCTTCTGTTTGGCTGCTTCTAAAAAACAATTTTATAATATTCAAGAATTTGTTTTTGAATTAATATCCACTGAAATCACAGTATTTACCCATGTAATTTGCGCCCCCGTGTAATGTGCGCACTTTGTTTTTGAAAAACTTTTATTGAAAAATAAAAATATAAATTTTTGAAAAATTAAGAAAGTGAAAAAGTAACTAAAGACTTACCGAAATTTTTACCAGAACATTTGAAACACTTTTTATTGTAAATTAAATGCACATACATATTACTGATAATTTTACTTACACTTACTGAAATAAAAAAAATTTTACTGTACATGACTGTAATACAATATTGTAAAACTTCATTTTATCGTTACTGTCACTATTTACATTTATTCTACTAGTATTTGAATATGTGGAATCACTCTCACTTTGCCATACCACATCGTTTCTGTGCCTTCCATAGCATTAGAGATGCAGCAATTTTTAAAAATCATCCTCACTAAACTTTCTGGAATTTCGTTCATTACTTTTAAATCCATTGACACATCAAGGTGAATAAAGACCTCTTCATTTCCCCAGTACTTGTTGTTTCGTTGTGTTCTTTTCCTATCCATTTTAGGAAAAACTTATTCATGTTATTTTTGAACAGGCGATTTACACTAACGTCTAATGGCTGCAAAACGGATGTCATCCCTACCAGAATAACTACTTGGTCGCACTTTCCGGCCAATAAGCTTCTCATGACAGCTTCAGTAAGATGTCATCCTTCACCGCGGCTTAATTGTCTTCCCCCCTTTCCATTCTGTCTTTCCCCTTTCCATCCTGTCTTCCACCTTTCCCTTTCTGTCTTCCTCCTTCACCGCAATTTATTTGTCTTTCTTCTTCTCCTTTCTGTGTTCCTCCTTCACCGGGGCTTATTTGCCTTCCTCCTTTTTCTTTCTGTCTTCCTCTTTCACTGCGGTTTATTTGTCTTCCTCCTTCTCGTTTCTGTCTTCCTCCTTCACCGCTGTTTATTTGTCTTCCTCCTTCTCCTTTCTGTCTTCCCCCTTCACCGCGGTTTATTTGTCTTCCTCCTTCACCTTCTTCTCTTCCTCTTTCACCGCTGTTTATTTGTCTTCCTCCTTCTCCTTTCTGTCTTCCTCCTCCACCGCGGTTTATTTGTCTTCCTCCTTCGCCGTGGTTCATTTCTCTACCTCCTTCTCCTTTCTGTGTTCCTCCTTCACCGGGGCTTATTTGCCTTCCTCCTTTTTCTTTCTGTCTTCCTCTTTCACCGCGGTTTATTTGTCTTCCTCCTTCTCCTTTCTGTCTTCCTCCTTCACCGCGGTTTATTTGTCTTCCTCCTTCACCTTCTTCTCTTCCTCTTTCACCGCTGTTTATTTGTCTTCCTCCTTCTCCTTTCTGTCTTCCTCCTCCACCGCTGTTTATTTGTCTTCCTCCTTCACCGTGGTTCATTTGTCTACCTCCTTCTCCTTTCTGTGTTCCTCCTTCACCGCGGTTTATTTGTCTTCCTTCTCCACCGTGGTTTATTTGTATTTCTCCTTCTCCTTTCTGTGTTCCTCCTTCACCGCGATTTAGTTGTCTTCCTCCTTCTCCTTTCTGACTTTCTTTCTTTACCGTGGTTTATTTGTCTTCCTCCTTCAACACAGTTTATTTGCCTTCCTCCTTCTCCTTTCTGTCTTCCTCTATACCGCGGTTTATTTGCTTTCCTCCTTCTCCTTTCTGTCTTCCTCCTTCTCCGCGGTTTATTTGTCTCCCTCCTTCTCCTTTCTGTCTTCCTTCTTCGCCGTGGATTATTTGAACTAAACTTACAATGGGTGTGGAAGCGTAGCTGACAGTAAGCTAGTTCCGATCAATTCCGGTAGATAGCGAAAGCGTCCACGTCTATTCGAAAGTTAATTCCAATAAAATCCGATAGATAGCGCAAGCGTCCACAACTATTGTAAAGTTAGTTCCAATGAAATCCGATAGATAGCGTAAGCATCCACACCTATCATAAGTTAGTTTCAATGAAATCCGATAGATAGCGAATACATGCTTTTGTTTTGGTGAAGAAAACAGAAAGAAGCAGAAGAAAGACAAATAACCCGCGAAAAAGTAGGAAGACAGAAAAGAGGATTTTTTACTTTCTCTTGCCTATATGAATATATATGAAGGAAAGTATTTTTTTTCATGTCGATTTTTCAAAATCGAGTTTTCACCGGATCTACACGTTTTCAGACCCCTGAACCCAAAAAACATGTTTTTAGCGATTGGTCTGTGTGTGTATGTGTGTGTGTGTGTGTGTGCGCGCGCGCGCGCGCGTGTGTGTATACAAAATACCTCAAGAACGGAACACCGTACGAACTTGAAACTTGAAACTTAAGTTACATACCACTACCGAACCCGACACGAACATTTTCAATAAAATCAGTCAACCGGAAGTAGTAGTTTATTCGTGTAATTTTTCACTTTTTTGCGATTTTCTCAAAAACTAGTCCTACAATTTTTTTTTTAAAAATCGCCTCATTTACTACATTTTTCATGCTCTACAAGATAGGGTAGGCGCCATGTCTGCTGAAATTCTTGGTAAGGCCGTTTGTACGTAAAAAAAATTGTTTTTTTTTTAAGATTTCAACGTTAATATGCATTTTAGTGCAAAGTAGTACAAGGCAAAAGTTGTAGAAAATTTTAAATCCTACAATTTTTATTTCAAACATTTTTTTGTATATCGCTTAGTTTAGCGGTAATTAGCGATTTTTGGTTTTTTTTTTCACAAAAACGTGTGAAAAATTGATTTTTTAAAGATTTCGGCCTTATTATGCATTTTACGACAAAAGTGTGTTTAATCAAATTTTTTGGAAATTAAAAGATCACACAAAGGACAATTTTTATTTAGAGAATTTTTCTCTACAGAGCCTAGTTTAGCGTGAAATAGTGATTTTCCGTATTTTTAAGCCAAAGTGAGGTCGATTTTCATTTTGCGTCTTTCATATATATGATTAAAATTAGGTTATGTTTTTTGAGGTTAGTTTTTTGTTTATTTCTAATGTTTTTATGACGAATTTTACGTTATATTGTTCATTATTTGCGTTGGCAAGAGAAAGTTGTGTGAGTGTTTCACACCAGATTTTTTTTTTGTTTAACGTCCGAATCTTCTGCAGAAAGGAGAAGGAGGAAGACAAATAAACCGCGGTGAAGGGAAGACAGAAAGGAGATGGAGAAAGAAAAATAAACCGCGGTGAAGGAGGAAGACAGAAACGAGAGGGAGGAAGAAAAATAAACCACTGTGAAGGAGGAAGACAGAAAGGAGGAGGAGGAAGATAAATAAACCGCGGTGAAAGAGGAAGAGAGAAAGGAGAAGGAGGAAGACAAACAAACTGCGGTGAAGGGGAAGACAGAAAGTAGAAGGGGGAAGAAAATTAAACAGCGGTGAAGAAGGAAGACAGAAGGGAGAGTGAGGAAGACAAATAAACCGCGGTGAAGGCGAAAGACAGAAAGTTGTATTAGTCATATCAAAAAATTGCCGAAAAAGTTTTGCAAGTAAAAATTTTCATATTAAAAATATTTTAAATGATAAATTAGATTGTGAACACGAGTTTTTGAAAGAATTTTATATCAATTATTAATAAAAATTTGCTTTTATTACTGTTTTAAGTTTTTTTCTTAACACACTACAATATTAATTTTTACTTTTTTATCTACTTTATTAATGGGTGGACGCGAAATTGATAGCAGAAGAGAAATTGACATCTCTATGACAATATACATAATATAAGTATATTATAATATATAATAAAAGAAAGTAAAAAAATAGATTCATTATCGAGTGAATTTGTTTGTATGTGCCGGCTAGTTAAGTTTAATTATTTATCTGATTTAAAATTTTACGTTTTGAATGCGTACTTATTGGCATGCAAAAACGATTGATGAACAACGTGAAAAGACGCAGTGTGACCGTAGTCACATTGTGACTAATCGATAGTTACCTCATCGACTGACACACTGTCCCGTTTCACCTTAACCTTGACTGCATTATCTGTGTTTACTACATGAAAAGGTCAATTACCTCACAACGATAGGGACATGTGATAGGGACGACTACTTCGTCCCTATCACATTATAACAAAATCGATTTTTAAATCGTACATAAAACAAATGCAGGAAAAATCGCACAGATCTTTTTCGCTAATCTTTAAGCAGTAGACCTACTAAATTTTATTAAATTTTAAAACCGATCTAAATACTGTTTTGACAATAAGAGTGGATCTATGCAACCTGTGCGTTGATGAGAGTGGTCCAGGTAGTTTATACATGTTTTTGAAATCATGTATGACAATACTAATATAAATACTTAAATAAAAAATCTGGTGTGAAACACTCAAATGACTTTCTTTTGCCAATGTAGATAATGAATGAATAGCCTATGTTTAATCATGAGTAAACAATGTAAAATGAAAAAACATAACCTAATTTTAATCATGAGTGAATGACGCAAAATTAAAATCAACCTCAGTAAAACTTAAAATACGGGAAATCAGTAAAATTGTCTCTAACTAGGTTCTGTTGAGAAAAATACTTAAAATAAAAGTTTTAGGTTTTTAATATTCTATAACTTTATGCCCAAACAGGCAGGTGGAGCGTTCAATTTTTTGCATTCAATATGTTAATTGCAGGGCTAAAACAATAGTTATGTTTCTTACCACATGGTCAGCCAATTAAATGGCTGAATCATTTAAGAACAAAAGAGGTAGAGGTGTAAAGACACTAATCAGAGTTATCTCCTCTGAAATTTATGAATTTCATTATACAGCCCGACCCTGTGGTGAATGAAGTGAAGGTGTCATTTGCAGAGTGGAAAATATGAACTTTTCAGAGGGCCTGGCATACTTTTCCACTTAGTGAGGAAGGCATTGGAAAACCACACACACCTCGTTTTACTCAGTAAAACCTCGACAGGTTCAAATCAGCCTTTCGACTGATGACCTAAACAACTTTGATTATACCTACACAGTTTTGTCGTAAAATGGGGCGCAATCTTAAAACCTCATTTTTTACCGATTTTGACAAAAAATAAAATAAAATCACTAATTGCCGCTAAACTAAGAGTAGAACAAAAAATGTTGAAAATAAAAGTTGTAGATTAAGTGTTCTACAACTTTTATTACATATACTGTTGCCCTATTATGAATATTAAGGCAGCAATCTTAAAAGACGGTTTTTTTTCTACGAGAGTAGAGCCTCCCCAAGAATTTCAGCAGACATTGCGTTTATCTTATTATATAGAGCATAAAAAATGTAGTAAATGAGGCAACTTTTAAAAAAAAATCATAGAAGCCGTTTTTGAGAAATTTGAAAAGAAATGAAAAATCGCACGAATAAACGACTACTTCCGATTGACCGATTTTGATGACAATTATCGTGTCGGGTCCCCTTATTTCCCAATTTAAGTTACAAGTTTCAACTTTGCACGGTATTCCGTTCTTGAGATATTTTGTTTACACACACACTCAGGCCAATCGCTACAAACATTTTTTTGGGTTAAGGGGGCTTGAAAACGTGTATACCCAGGGAAAACTCGAAAAAATCGACAAGAAAACAATACTTTCTTCCCTATATATTCCAATAGGGCAAGAGAAAGTAATAACTTAACTTTATTCTAATGTAAAATAAAAAAACAGTGCCATTTATTCCAGATTTTTTCAGAATCTGTTGATTTCGAAGTAATAAAACCTCCTTTCAGATTCACAACAAATATTTATTTACAAATTACACACCAACCCCGCTAATTTGAACTAATCGAGATCGAGATCTTTTCGGATTATCCATAATAATGTGCACAATAACAAAGTATTTTAAAATTAGCTATATAAATGTACTACTACGTAGCAATTATCGTAACGGTTGGATATGAAAATTCAAACGAAATTGACTTCGACGAGTGGTTGACAGCTGCCGATGAAGGTTTTCACTTTACAGACGAAGAAAATAGTTTCTGTAATCATGCCGGACTATAGCGGAGGTCCCAGGCTCTAGGAACTCGGGTTTTCTGGACGTCCGTCACGAATTTTTTCACACCTCCCCTTACCAAAAAGTAAAAAAAAAATAATTATGAACTATACTTTTTACAATTTTTTGAATTTAATTTAAATATAAATATATATTTTAGAAGCCTATTAATTTTTCCATTATAAAATTCATTAGCTTTTTTTTAAAACACTTGTACGTAAAAAGCGTGTTAGAAATCAGTTTGGATTGTCAGAAATTTCGAATTAGCAAGGGTTATTGTGTAATAAACTAAATTGCTCATAAAATATTTTAAAAACTTAAGCTGAACTTAAAGGAAACCATGGTTAATTTACAATCAAATCCTTACTTACAGCTGAATACTATCACAAAAATAGATGATGGTACAACGGATATTTCAGTTACAGTAGAATCCCGGTTAATGGAATCCGGGTTGTCTGAAATGACCGAAAATAAAAAAATTTTCGATATACGTAATTTGAAAAAAAAAATACTATCAAAATTTTAATAAAGTGCATATCTAACTGAGTTACAGTAATCTTCGCTCTTGGATAACTGATTCTTTTATAGTGCACAGCTCCTACACCTTTATAGAGAGTGTTTTTTTTAGCAGAATGTGTGTAAACGTAAACGGGTTGTTTTGACTATTGATGAAAAAGTTAAGGCCATTGAAAGAATAGAAAAGGGTGACTTGTAGCGCACTGTTGCTGCGGATCTTAAGGTTGGTTTTTCATTCATATCAGATTCGACAAAAATAAAGAAAACGTGGAAAAGCAAAAAATTAAGACATCAAACAAAAAAAAAAAAAAAAAATGAATTCGTCCGAAAACTTAATGAAGTTCAGAAGAAAATTTACGATTTTTTTAAAAATACTGTAGGTAATAATAATTAGGTTTAATTTTTATTTAGTATATTATTGTATTTTAGTTAAAACTTATTGAATACTTGTAAAATACTTAGTTTTTGTCATTTTAAAAAAGAAATGTTTCTAATGAATTAACCTTTCATTCCTTGTTACGTTCATATTTTTGTTAAATCAGAGTTATCGAAAAAATCTATTATCCAAAATGGGTCCACCCTAATTTATTTTGGGTAACCATGATTCTATTGTAGCACGAGTATAAAACGATCACAATACTTTTCCTTTTCATAATAAAGATGGAGTGGCGAGAAAGGAAAATTTTACACGTATACAAATTAGTATAAAAAATAAACGACTGTTTTATTTCTTTAGTCAGACGTTATGTCGTAAATTGAAGGAAATAAGACGATAATAAAACTTTAAATGAATAATCTTTCTTGGAAAACGCTAATAACATTTTCCTCGAACTGGTTTCCCAGGCAACGATACAAAATAGATAATGTTATCACAAGTGTCTAGCCCACCACCCATTCCCTCCCCCTCTTACATTATCATAGGCTGTAATTCTTTTACTGCGTTAAAAAATTATTAAACCATCTTTTCTACATTCATATTCCGAAGACAGTAAATCCCAATTATCTGAAATAATTGGGCCGGACCCATTTCGCATTACCCGTTTTTTTAGTAAAACAAATATGGACGTAACTAGCAATGAAAGGTTATTTCAATAAGAACATCGCTGCTTTAAACTGACAAAACTATCTAGTATTTAACAAGCAATTGAAACACTATATACATATTTTTGTACATTTCAACTGAAATACAATACTATACAAAATAAAAATTAAACCTAATTGTTATTACGGTATTTTTTAAATAACTTAAATTTTCTTTTCAGCTTCAATAACTTTCTCGTACGCGGACGGTTTCGTTGTTTTCTGTTTTATTTCAGGACTCCATGGTGTCAAGTTTCTCCCTACTTTTTACCCAATCTGATACGAATGGAACCAACCCAAGACCCGCGGCAACAATGCCCAACAATTCACCCTTATCTCTCCTTTCTTCGGCCTTAAGTTTTTCATCAATCGTCAAAAACAATGCGTTTACGTTTTAACGATATTATGTATGCTCAATAGAAAACAAACACACAAATTTAGGTCTACGAATTGTGCACTGTAGAAGAAACAGTTAGCAAAGAGCGAAGTGTACTACAATACAATTTTATTACATGAGTAGATTAGAAGTGCACTTATTTTTAATTTTTTTTTGTAAATTATATACATCATGAATTTATGGACTTTCGGTCCTTTCGAATTCGATTAACCGGGATTCTGTGTTGTTTTTTCGACTTAATGAATGTATTTTATATACTCCAACACTCGAAACTTTTCCCGTTAAATCTGTCCCTAAAAGACCCATATCAACAGCCTCAGTGTATATGTTCATCGGCCCTTTTTACTTTCTATTGCCTTACAGGAATATATAGGGAAGGAAATTATTGATTCCGTGTCGATTTTTCCAGAAATGATTGGTTTTAGAAATGATTGATTTAGAAATGCAAAAACAAGACAGTTTATCTTTATGCCGTTCTTTGATCCTCCAATTTGTACTTGGTTTAACAATCCTTTATTGGCAAGTTCCATTTACCTTTCCTGAATAACCTTCTCCAGAACTTAGATAAAAAGTACATCACTCTGCCTAACGCCAGTTTTAATTTCAAAATTTTCGAAGATTTATCCTAAAAATTTTACTTTTGATGGTGTTTATATGTTTCCTTAATGATTGCCATTGTTTTAATGTTCATCTGGTAACCAAGACAGTAAAAACTAAATCTATTCAGTAAATCTGTAAAAATCACAGTTTTAAAAATAAACTTAAATAGTAAACTCCTATAAAAACAATTTTATAGTATTACTGAGTTTTATAATGTCAGCTGAAATCAATTTCTGTAAATTTGGGTCTATTTGTTCTCCTCTTATAAGTTTGTGGCATTGATTTATTTTCTTTCTTTAAATTAACTTTTTTTTTGGTTTTACGTCTGACTGTTCTGCAATTTCTGCTAATGCAGACGGTGGGTAATGATGATAATGAAAATGAGTAATGAAAAAATGCCAGACCTGACCGGGAATCGAACCCGGGACCTTGGCGTAGAACACAGTTGCGCTAACCACTGCGCCAAAGGGCCGGCAAAATTAAATTAAAAAAAAAAACAACTTATCTTGTACATTTTCTGTAATACTGTGTATATCAAATTATTAGTTTTTATTATTTAATTCAAATTTAATATCAAATGCTTGTTAATTTATGTTCAAAAATGTGTATCAAATATTTTTTAAGGGTTTGTATTTTGTATTCTTGTGTCGAGTAATTATTTTTAATTTGTTGTGTTTTGTCAATTAAAATTATAAACTGTTTAATGGATAATTAATAAATCTACTAGTGAATATTGACATTGTAAAGTATTATTGGGGTGTTATCAAACACCCCAAATTTTGACTGGTAGAGTACAAGTTTTAAAAAAAGTACCCAGTTCTATTTATTCGATTCCGATTATCAATTAAAAGGAAAAACGTTCCAGTAAACAAGATTCCGAAAACGCCTCGTTTTCCGTTAATCCGCCATATTATAAGTTTCATATATTATTATAAATTTTTTTAAAAAATCTGGTGTGAAACACTCACACGACTTTCTCTTGCCAAATTTCAAATAATTGAGTGATTTCAGATTTTACAGTGGAGAAATACACAATTTTTTGGGTTCGAAGATCAAGTACTACTCAATACTTCTAGGAAATGTTCCATCATTTTTTCAATCTTCCGTAAAATCTTGTTGGTGGTCATCCCAGCGAAGGTGACCCCAAATTTATAAATATATAACGGACATTTTTTCCTGAAGTAATTGACCTTATAGAATAAAATAATAGCTGCTAGTTGTGGTATCTAGGCATGTAAAAACCATAAGATTGTGAAATGCTGGCTGTCCCTGATTTTTTTCTCTAAGTAATTAAACACTTTTAATTTTGGAACTACATGAATAAGGCACACAAAACTGCTGACAACGAACTGTCAGAATAATTAATTTCTCTGTTTTTCACCTGCAATTCAGTGAGAGGATAAATAAAGCTCTTCTGGAGAAAATGTAAAAGCTCATTTTATGAATAATTAACAAATACCAACCGCTCTATTCTCCCTAGCAAAGTTTCAAGGATTTTCATGTACTAGGCGTTCGTCAGCATTGTACCCGGAAAATAATTATACAGACGCAGCAAACTTCCCGAAATGAATCTGCAAATACAATACAGCAAATAAGCAATTGATTTCGTTGCACAGAGCTACGGAATCGATAGTTCAAAGATATTTCTCTTATCTGGCCCCCAAACTGTACAACCGCTTCCCCGAAAGTATACTTAACATCAGGCAGGAGGGGAGGGAGTTTGAGGGGCTTCAGTCCGTCCTGAATAGAAAGTGAAAATTTCAGACCAGACTAATTATACGGCGGGTCCGAGTTCGATTTCCGGTCAGGTCTGGCACTGGTACAAAGTTCTTTAGTCAAAACAGAAATAAAAAAAAATCTATTTCATGAAACGACGCGTCTCACGGCTGGTAGCAATTTTTAAAAAGGCTTACCTTTGACTTATGACAAAACCATGAGCGATTCTGTATCTACTCTTTAAGATAGAAAAAAGTTTTTTAAGAGAATAGAATGACACTATTTTTGTTTCCCAATTCCGACTTTGATTTCTTGACTTCCGATTTTGGGTCACTTCCGGTCGAAACCGGAACTTCAAATTCAATCCAGGCTCACTAGCTTTTGTGTAGATTACGAATCCGAAAACCGTTTGTTGCTATCTCTTGTAGTTTCTGACTTCTGGGTGTGACGAAAGGACAAAGTAAAATGATGGATGACAATTTAAAAATTTCCACCAACAATTAAACCTTTAAATCCTGAACTCGCAACCTGATATTTTGATTCTGGTTGGCCTGGTGTTCGAAGTAATGACACTTAAGTGAAATATTCTAGGGCTAGAGAAACCATAGTTGGATTAGTTGATTCCACCTTGGTTTTTTTGGTTTTACGTCCGACTAGTTACTTAGGTAATTGCTGCTAATGCAGACGATGAAGGGTGATAAATAAAAACGAGTGATGGAAAAATTCCATGCACTTGGTAACCCATATAAAAGCTAGAATGTGTACAAACTTCGTGAGTTGGCCACCTCCGTGACGTATTGGTTAGCGCACTAACGTACCAAGCGAAAAGTTCCGGGTTTGATTCCCGGCCATTGTGTAAAATAAACTTAAATAAAAAATTTTGCAAGGTATTTTTGTTTGTTTTTACGTCAAACTGTTTTGCAAGTAAACAAAGACATATATAAAAAATTAAATTAAAAAAATATAATTTCAAACCCCTATATTTAAATTACATGTTACAGTCCAATTGTCATGGTAGTTTTTGCTCCAAAACGAATCACACACATACACACACACACACACAGACGCGCGCGCGCACACACACGCACACACACAGAGGCAGATAACCTTCTAAAAACGACTCTCTTTGGGTTCAGGTGGTCAGGAAACGTGAAGATTAGTTTACATACGGGTATTAAAGTACTATAAGAACTATCACAATAGATTATACTCTACTATGTTAATAGAGTGGGTGGAAGAAAACCCATAAATGTTTTTAATAAAGTCATAATTATAAGTCATAATTGAACGAAAATAAAGAAAAATATTGTAGACCTGAACTGACTTAATCTAAGGTTAGTGGATAAATGTTTAACGGGTACTGAAAAATTGGAGGAGTTCCAGAAACCGTTCACAATATAGTAAACAGAAAATAATACGTGAAGTAGGTGTCGTTAACTTTACAACCTTGTGGTTTAAAGGTTAATGATAAATTCTGATAAAAATCAATTTGTAATCGTTAGCGTATTATGCAATACTGTTTATTGGTTTACGCATAGGTTTTATGTACACAATGCAGAAATTTTAATTAAGAGACTTTGCATTAAGTAAGTTCTATAGAAACGGAGGTTTTCGCGGTAAAGTCAGTCGATATAAGAAGGGATCTTACCTTCTAACGTTTCTTAGAATCAGAGAATATAAACTAGCTTTAAAAACGGCAGCTGTCAGGCATGTTTACATAACCGATGTTAACTACATTTCAGCAGAGCTGGGTCGTTAGCTGACGTCAAGTAAAGGATTACAAAACGCCTAACATTTTCATGTAAAACTCTACTGCATTATGACTTAATTAAATGACCTTACTTAGTTTTTAATACGTGTAATGGAATTTAATTCACGCGTTTGTAAATTATTCATAATTACTATTTTCTGTAACGACTGCCTGAAGGAAAGGAGTTTGCTATTTTAGTACATACTGTATTAATCTATCAGGTAGCTCAAAAAATAAACTTCATATTTATCCATAATAGCTTCATATATTTATAAATTTAATATTTATTATTACGGCTTCTACGCCGGGGTCCCGGGTTCGATTCCCGGTCAGATCTGGCATTTTTCCATCACTCATTTTCATCCATCCTCTTTCTCATCGTCTGCATTAGTAGTAATTGCAAAACAGTCGAACGGAAAAAATTAGCTATAATATTAAACTATTATAATGAAAGAACTTTACATAGAAAAGGTAAAGTAATTGAAAAATCATTGCATCATGAAAGCAAGAGCTGAAGGTTTCCACTACTATCGGTTTCATAATCATAGACACTCGAGTTTGAACCCTTGCACCTCCAAAACTATGAGTCGAATTTTAACATACTTTACATCAAAATTTAGCTCATTTTATTCTGCGTTGACCTATAATAGTCTTATATTTTTAATGTTGTTTTAAAAATCGAAGTTGGAAGACAAAAAGACCCGGTTTTTTTGCTACCGCAACAAATTTCATGAATTTAGAGACGTGAAACTCGATAATTATTGAACTGAAAAGGTTGAAATTTTAACACAACATAGTCAGTTATATTTTTACAGCGTTTTATTTTATTCGAACGCTATTTAAATTTTGATTCATTAACAATATTCTGAACCCTTGCTATCTCGGTAACCGCTCGTTCGTTCGGCACGGGCAAACTATCGTTTTATTCAGCGTAAAAAACTTAGTACAAATATGTTAATAGCATGTAATATTGTTTGGCCAATGTTGTGGGAGAATTTTAAAAATTTTGAAAAATAGACTGGGATGGTAATGCGGGGGGGGGCGCTACTATCCATGTTGCCTGGTTCTGTACGTGACATCCTGTCGGACTGTACTTATACCTGAATTGACAGACTGCATTATCAATTCAGGTAGACAGTCAGATTCAGGTAACATGGATAGTAGCGCCCACCCCTCCGCGTTACCAAGTCTATTTTTCAAAAATTAAAATTTTAACAGACCTTTGCTAAAATTTATTTGGTGACCACTGCACTAAACCAATCTGGTGGGTTAAAATAATAAAAAATGGCGCGCCAAATATGCCGAGGGTTCTGTATTAGAATCCTGGTCAGGTCTTGCATTATTTCATCGCTAATTTTCATGTATCACACTTCATCGTCTGCATTATTCTTGGTGTACAAGTAAAAGATACAAATAAAATAAATCATTATCTGGAGTAATATAATTTTACACCACTCAATTTGTAAGAAGGGGCTTTTCTACGAAATGGAAGGGTTTACTTAATCGTTTGAAATATATAATAGGATTTTCTTAAAAAAAAAAAATGAAATAAAATAAACGCAATCTTGCTGAGAGAACATGAAATGTTCAAAATAATCGCTACAATAACTCTACCCATCGTTTGTTTATCGTGTCAAGATATTTCATTTATTGGAACGCGGACGTGAATTCTAAAATTTACACAGATAACAACACGCAAACGAATTCACAGTGTTAAAATTCTGAACCCATTTTGGAATTGGTATTGTCCACAATGGAATATTGAGTAATAAGAACAGTAAAGTCGCCTCGTGGAACTATCGATTATGGATGATTACCACTTTTAAACCGAGGGGTGTCCAACAGTGAACAGTAGAGGTGAATGAACTTAGGTACCGCCTTGCTTATCCTAACTTTGATCGACTGGATCCCCGCTTATCCAAAATCAACGATTACCAATTATTCCGATTCTGTATCACGCGACAATTTTTGTGCCTCAAATCATTAGGTATTTGTTAATGATAACTATTTTGCTGTTCTTATCACTCTTTACTATCCTGTAATTTGAAAACCCCGACAGTATTATGTCCTTTCAAATACAAAAAGAAAAACTGTCAATTGTGTACAATTACCTGTTAAGTATCTGATTCTATATGATATCATGTGGGTTAAAATTAATTGTATAATTTTTATACAATACCTCAATAATACTTTTTTTGTTCAAATTGTAGACACGTAAATAAAAAAAAATGTTGTGAAACACTCACACGACTTTCTCTTGCCAATGTAAAATAGGCCCAATTATTATCAGCTGAATATGTCAAGTTGATTCCGAAAATTTGATTTTCCGTACCTATATTTCACGTAAGGCAAGGAGAAGTAATAACGAAAAACATAACCTATGTTTAATCATGAGTGGACAATGTAAAATTAAAAATATAACCAAATTTTAATCTTGAATGGATGACATAAAATGAAAAACTTTTACTTCTTAGGTTGTTGTTGTTTAGGTCATCAGCCGAAAGGCTGGTTTGAACCTCTAGATATTTTACTAAGTAAAACGAGGAGTGAGATGGTTTACCATTGCCTTCCTCACTGAGTGAAAAATTACACTTATCAGCATGCCAGGCCCTCTGAAAAGCACATATTTTATACTCTGCAAATGACACCTTCACTTCATTCACCACAGGGTCTGGCTGTATAATGAAATTCATTACTTTCAGAGGAGACAACTCTGATTAGTGTCTTTTGCACCTCTACCTCTTCTGTTCCTAAATGATTCAGTCATTAAATTGGCTGACCATGTGATAAGAAACAGAACTATTTATTTTAGCCCTGCAATGGACAGATTGAGTGTAAATAAATTGACACTCCACCTGTCTGTTATGGGCAGACTTCTTAGGTACAGAATTATAATATAATAAATCTTTCTTTTTGACACTTTTAAATTGAAAATTTAGTTACCTGTTATGACGATAATAGGCCTATAACAATTTCCAAATATGAAGCTAAGGTTCCAAAACTTGAATTACTTGCCGGAGCCTGCAGTCACAGCCCTACAATTGACCAAGAAGATTCCTTGGTCAGAGGCGCTTCCAACGTCTTTGCTGAGTACCCGGTATCGCCCACTAGGAATTACCCATGTGTGCACTAGCACACATGGGTAATTGCGTGTATGAAACAATACATCAAAAACAGGGTATCGTACAAAGCTGGAACTGGGAACTAACGTTAGGTACCACAACAGAACCCGACTTGAACATTTTATCAAAATCGGTCAACCAGAAGTAGCACATACATAATTTATTCGTACAATTTTTCCCTATTTTGCAATGTTCTCAAAAACGGATCTTACGATTTTGGTTAAAATCGCCTTACTTACTAAATTTTTGTGCTCTACAAGATAGCGCAAGCGGCATTTTGGCTGAAATTATAGGGTGGCTGTAATTTCGGGGTAAAAAATTGTTTTTTTTTTAAGATTGCGGTTTCAATATGAATTTTTGAAAAACTTTATATGATCAAAATTATAGAATATTATTAAAAAACATAAATTTTTGTTTCTCACCGTTTTTCTATAGCTTAGAGTAATTTAGCGTCAAACAATAGTTTTCGATATTTATTCAAAGAAATCGGTAAAAAACGGGTTTCATAATATTGCAGTCTTTATGCATTTGTTGTTCAGGTCATCAGCCAAAAGGCTGGTTCGAACCTCTAGAGGCTTTACTAAGTAAAACGAGGAGTAGGGTGTTTACAATTGCCTTCCTCACCGAGTGGAAAAGTAGCCTATGCTTGTCAGCGTGCCAGGCCCTCCGAAAAGCACCTACTTTCCACCCTGAAAATGACATCTTCACTTCATTCACCACAGGGTATGGCTGTAAAATGAAATTCATTACTCTCAGAGAAGATAACTCTGACTAGTGTCTTTAAAACCTCTACCACTTCTATACTTAACTGCTTCAGCCACATAATTGGCTGACCATGTGATAAGAAACAGAACTACTTTTTGTAGCTCTGGAACTAGCAGATCAAGGGAAAATAATTTAACACTAAAAAATAATTAAAGTTATAAAAAATAAAAATCTGGAAACATTTATTTTAAAGAGGTACAGAAGTTTAAACATTAAAAAAATGATTTTTTTATTTTATTTTACTCTGTATTTTCTGATTAGTTTGGTATAAAAATTGTAGCTGTAGTGTAATTTTAAACCCTTGAAAATTAATAAAGGAAATGATCATGCCCACCAACTTTTCAGAATTTTGACTTGTTTGTTCCTTATTTTTTGTTTCGTTTGAATTCTATTAGTATTACAGTTTTATCCCTTACAGTTTGAATCGTGTACAAGAATTAGCTGTCGTGTTGTGATTGCTTTCTTTATGAGATAGTAACGTAGAAATTTGTGTTGTACTATTTAGCTTTTAGTATTGGTTAGTACTTATACGTGTTGCTTTGCATTCTTTTGAAAAACGGTGGTTCTTCGGAAATTGTTTTTTTCCACTTCTGTACGATTTACTCAGATACTAATTAAGATATCTCCTTCAATTTTTAGCCAGAGTATCTTCATAACTTTCTTTATCTGGTATACCAAATAATTTTCCATTATATTATTAATTTTATGTGCTAGATGAGTAGGCTATATATTTCAAAATTTAGCCAAGTCGAAAAAATATTGTTTAAAAATTCAGAATTAAAAAAGGCAAAGTATTGTGACGATAACGATAGAGAATATCTGTTCGAGAGGGTTCTGGATCGAGATTCGTAAAGTGTTGAATAGTAAATAATAGAGTAACAAAGTAACAATAGGGTAAGTTTTAAAAGGATATTTAAAAAGAGCCTTTTTTAGTAAGGAAGGGTCTTTGTTGTACAACTATTTGTGAAAGAGTTGGTTGGTTACCTTTAACACCTTTTATTCTATTATGACTTGTTTATAATAGTTATGATTTTTCCAGAAACAATAAAAATGACTTTTGTATCGAATCTCGGTGTCTTTCGAGAAAAATCTTTGATTTACCTATATAAATAGAGCCCCAAGTGCGGTCAGGGAGTCAGTATTCGTTTGATCTTTGACGAGTGTTTATTGCGTGCTATCGGTGCGTTAGATCAGGTTAACGGTTTCGAGGCATTGTGTTGGTCAACTATTGTTGTACAGTTTGTTGTGTGTGTGCGTTGTGAATAGTTTTTGTGTATGTGCATTCTGTTTAATTGTTTGTAAGTAGTACTAAGTAAATTATTTAAGTTATTTATTGTATTACTTCATTGTAATTAGTTTATTATTTGTTTTGTAATAATCTTTTAGTTGTAATAAATACTTGTAATTTTAAAATTTAGTGTATTAATTATTTAATTACCTAGATCCCGAAACGGACCTTAGCGATAAGTGTTACAGTATTTTTGGTATAGGTACTTTATAAAGCGCAATTCAATGAATAAAATGTTTTTTGTTTGAAATCTCTATCTATAGTAGTAACTTAGAAAATAGTACCAGAACTAAACTAACATGCGTGGATTTCAAACGTCTGTACCCCCTTAAGTATTTTTTTTTCTACAGAAATAATAATAATTAGATGATTTTTCATATTTTGCTTATCAAAATAAAAGTCTAATAGAGGTTGATTTTTATTTAGCGTCATTCACTCTTTATTAAAATTAGGTTGTTTTTGATTATTTACATTGGGAAGATTCATTAAATCTTTTGAGTGTTTCACACGAGATTTTTTAAATTTAATTTAATTATACAGTGTGGATTATTGATTGTCGTTTTAGGCGAGCTGCATATGCGCAATATCATCGTCTGTTTAGTCGGTTGGAGCACGACTTAAGAGAAAATAATTTTATGAATCTGGGCTTAGATAAGTATACTACGGGATTAATTTTTTGAGTGAGGGGAGTATTACTAAGTTTAAATTTCAGATGTGGTAGAGAGGAACCCCAGTGGTTGTGTTCCCTGTGTAACTTGCGGAGTAAAGAAGATAGTTTGCATTTTATGGGAAGGTGTCCCATATTAAGTTGTATACGTATAAATTATTTCGGTTAATCTAAATTGAATGACGAGGAGGTGTTGGACTGGTTAAATGGTAAAAGTTGGAAGAAACTAGCGGGATATTTACGAAATGCGTTTTGTTATAAAAGAGGGCTAGTAAACGAATTTAATTTATTAATGTGCAGGTTGACGAGCCATTTGAAAAATTTAAGTGCGTGAGAGTACGTGTATGTGATATGTACTATGTGTATGAGGTGTAAGAGAGTATGTGATAGATTGTGTGTGATGGTGGGAAATGGTATATCACCAGTGTGCGACCCTTTCATATCTGTATTATTTACTGTTGAATTTTGGAAACTGATTTACTGGAAAGACCCGTTACATTTTTCCCTGTTGAATAACTTATTTATTTTTATAATTATTGATTTAACTACGGTTATTTTTCCTATTTAACAATTTGAAAGAATTCTTTTGTAGTATTCTTATCAAATTTTAGAATAATTTATTTATTTTTATAATAACAGAAGTTTAAGTGTTTAGGTTGTATGTATAATTAAGAAGGGGTAGGTCCTATTTTGTAGTTATTAGGTATTTATTTATTTTGTAGCTACGATCAAGGAAAACAGGGGGTTTAATTTAATTTATTCTAAATTGACTAATCCTGGCAGACGACCATCTATCTATAGGTCACGTCAAGATTATGCTGAGTTCGTTGTTTATTTCTATTTTTCTTTTTCTTTTGAATTTTGTATTATTATTTTTGTGATATGCTGTAAATCAATTATGTTTCAAATAAAGGCATTGTATAATTATTATTATTATTACAATATTGATTGTCATTTTTATGTACAAGTCTATTCGTGTCAGGTTTGTCGTCGTTACATCATCTTGTGGTTGTCCTCAGTAGTACGGTAAAAGATTAATAAGTTGTAACAAATTGTTGCAATTGAATTAAACTGAGTCAGCAAATAATCAGGTATGATAACTGGTTGAAAACAATGAATGAACTACATTTGAATGACTAATTTGGAAGTATTAGTTTCTTTAATAGAAAAATGACGGAAGAAAAAAATGGGAGCAGAGATATTTATCAGTAATTGAAAAGTAATTGAAGAATTTCTATTATCCATAAATTATATGCCGTCTTGTCCAGTATTTGTTTTTTTGTAATTTACCTTAAGAAGGAATCGTACGCCTAGTCTACATCAGCTACTGCAGAAGAACGGAATGAGGAGGACTTAGCGTATAATATTTACTAACAGAACTTATAGGGATGATGTAAGTTTCGTGCCAGTTTGCTATAACACAGTCGTCACGCACTAATAACATGGCCAGTTAACTGCTTTTTACAATGTAGAAAAAACAGATAGGACTTGTTTGATTTGTTACTTTATAGTCAAGGATTTCTTCGAAAACATATCGGTTAATGATTCCACGTAATTTTCATTAATAAAACACGAAATAAGGAGTGGAATTTATTATTTAACAACTGGATCTAAAAATTAAATTCAAACAAATTAAATTAACGTTTCATTTGTTGTTTATAATGTATCATGTAGGGTTGTTTTTTCTTTATTTGTGTTTAAAAAAGTAGACAAATCCTGTAATCGCCCTATTTTTTGATTGGTTGCTTCTAAACTGCCAAATCAAATACAGTAGGCCTAGAGCTTTCTCGATCACGGTTTTGGTTTCATGGGATTCTTGCGTTTGCAATTTAATTCACGTCTACACGAATGTTACTTTCTCATGCCTACATGAATTGTAGGAAAGTAGTGTTTCCATGTCGATTTTTCGAAATCGAGTTTTCACCGGATATACACGTTTTCAGACCCCCCTGAACTCAAAAACATGTTTTTCAATGTCACTACATTTTTTGTTCTGCAATATGGGGCTTAGCATACCTGCTTAAATTCGTTGGTGTGGGTGCTCTTATGGTTAAAAAATAACGATTTCCACATTTTTCTCACGAAAATTAAGTTTAATAAAGGTTGTTTTTCATTTTGGGTTATCCATGATTGAAATTAGGTTATGTTTGCATTATTTACCTTCTCTGGTCCTACATGAAATATAGTTAAGAGAAAATTACGTTTTTATCAAATTTTACTCAGGAATTTTTACATGAGCAAGAGAATCGTGTGAATGTTTCACACCAGATTTTTTTTATTCTGGATATAACGTAGTACCAAGAATCTAAAACCACATAACCGTTATTTTAACCAGTTTGGGATGAAGTGTTGTTGTTTAGGTCATCAGCCAAAAGGCTGGTTTGAGCCTGTAGAGGTTTTACTAAGTAAAACGAGGAGTGAGGTGGTTTACCATTGCCTTCCTCACCGAGTGGAAAAGTACGCTTATCAGCATGCCGGGCCCTCTGAAAAGCACATATTTTCCACTCTGCAAATGACACCCTCACTTCATTCACCACAGGGTCTGGCTGTATAATGAAATTCATTACTTTCAGAGGAGATAACTCTGATTAGTGTCTTTTACACCTCTACCTCTTCTGTTCTTAAATGATTCAGTCATTTAATTGGCTGACCATGCGTTAAGAAACAGAACTATTTATTTTAGCCCTGCAACAAACAGATTGAGTGTAAAAAATTTGACACTCCACCTGTCTCTTATGGGCAGTGGGATGAAGTATGTGTTGTATTTGTTTACATTTTTGCTAAATAATAACAATTTAGTCATCTGTAAAAATAATTGTGAACATGCAATGGAATCTATATGTCATTCCTAAAATTAAAACATTTGTAATTTTCTTAATTTTAAAAATCTAATACTTAGGCTTAACAGGTTAAATTATAAAAATTATAAATTACTAGGCCTACACAAAAGTAATTAATTATATAAATAATTGATTTTAGTTCGGTAGAATTACACGTAATTTCTAATTTCAATCGATTATGACCAACCTGATATAGTGCGTTCAAAAAGTTTCCGCAGTTTATGTCTCAGTGATACACTCTGAGCATTTTAGCAAACTGAAAAGATATACAACGATCTTGCTAATCCGAACTAAAAAGGTGCCGGTTCTGTTCGGATTTCCTAATGTTGGGATTATTGGGAAACATGTGCATAATTAAAAATAATAATCCAAAAATAGCTAAATTTAATACCTAGTACAAACACTTTGTCGGGATAGTGTTGGATAATTGTGTATAATTCAGTAAGAATAAAACAGACACGGTACAGATAGAAAGAGTCACTGAACTACTGTGTCTGGGAAAAGTCTGCCAAGAGAGATGAAGGTTTCCAGTTTATATACGAAGAAATAGTTTCCGTATTCATGGTGGACTTATATTTGGTGTTATTATTATTACAGCGTATTATTTGGCTGTTTTAGAAGAAACTGATGAAATATATAACACGGATTGGCTTATTTCACATTCAGAAGCAGTAAAAGCAATGCAGTACGTAGAAAAACACAACAAACGTTATTTTTATGAGGCACAGGAAAAATATTGTATTATCAGCAAGGTTTGTGGCATTACGACAGCAAACAATTAGTGATTTTATGCAAGATCAACAGTTAAATTGTCTTTGTGTTATCCAGTCGCATATCTAACAAGACCCTTTCAATTTTTCTTAATGTTTTCAGATATCTTAGCAAACAGTTTATTTAACATATTATTCAATGCTGAGCAATTATGAGGTATCTCTCCCTTTGGGCTGATTACTCGTGCAGCGTGTTCTCCAATTATTTTATGTAGGGCTTACATTTATGTTACTAACGTTTTGATAGATCTGTTTTATCTGCGACCTATAGATGGATTTACGTTTGCTAATAACATAAAAGTAAACAATTCAATGTTGTTTTTGGGTTTATTTTCGCCTGTTATAATAAGTGTATTTCTTGCCTGAATTTTTCCATTTACTGTTACGATATACTCGTAATTTTTTTATAAAATTTTAAACTAAAAATAATATATTTTTTAAGTAAATCTAATAGTGTAAATCTAATAGTGAACCCGCTAAATGAGACGGCAGCCTGGCGGTAACACCTACCCATGACCCGCTAGGCGAGCATCTAGCACTGAATGTGTTAAAGACCTTATGCTAGAACCATATGACTTATTAACGCGCCGATTTTCTCAGTTCCGTTTAACTTGGTTCTCTTCCAAATCGTAATGATTAAAATATTTTCTATTGTGCCAAAAACAGACTACACCAATTAAACACTAGTAACATTGGAACACATTATTCATAAATAAATAATTATCATAAATTGAAACAGAATTTTACTTAGCAATAACCGGATCCTGAAAGAACTAGGAATAAACGATACAAAGTGATAAGACTTATTTAACTCACTGTACATCTACTATGAAGTCACTGATCATTAGCGTAGAGTTATATCTTAATTACGATAGACCTATATACCTGTATTGTTAAACACGTTCAAGGCTTATTCCATCGGCTACTGTATTTTAAATAATTACGTCGTTATTTACAAGTATAATTGTTTCAATTAAATAAATATTATATTTATGTTATTCGACCTATTGGCATAAACAATCCGCTACCATCATATCTTATAATAATTAATAAAATATATTTGTGTATTTCTAAAACGTTAAATGCCATTTTGGGTAAAATGTGTTTTATTACAAAAAATCTGGCGTGAAACACTAATACGACTTTCTCTTGCCAATGTAAATAATGAAAAATATAACTTTATTTTAATCATGAGTGAATGACGCTAAATGAAAATCAATCTCTGTAGAACTTAAAAATACGAAAATCACTAATTGATAGTAAATTAAGCTTTAGAAAACAATTCTTAAAATATAAGTTGTAGGTTTTTAAATTTCTGTAATTTGATTACATACTTTTTGTCGTAATATGTATATACTGAGGCTGTAATTTTAAAAATTCCAATTTTTTTACCGATTTTGATAATAAAAATCACTAATTGACACTAAGTGTTGTAGAAAAAAGTGTTTGAAATAAACGTTGTAGGTTTTTTATTTTCTACCACTTCAGTTACATAAACTTTTACCCTAAAATGTAGGACCTATATTAAGGCTGCAATCTTTAAAAAACAATTGTTACCACGAGAGCACATGCTTCCCAAGAATTTCAGCAGACATCGCGGTTACTCTATCTTGTAGAGTACAAAAATACAAAACGTTTTTTAGTCTGTTATTGTTTAAATCAATAGCCGAAAGGCTTGTTTGCACCTCTAGAGGTTTTACTAAGTAACACGAGAAGTGAGGTGTTTTACAACTGCCTTCCTTACTGAGTTGAAAGAGTATGCTTATCAGCATGCCAAGCCCACCGAAAAGCACATACTTTTCACTCTGTAAATCACACCTTCACTTCATTCACCACAAGGTCTGGTTGTATAGTGAAATTCATTACTCTCAGAGAAGATAACTCTGACTAGTGTCTTTTACATCTCCACCTCTTCTGTTCTTTAAATGATTCAGTCATTTAATTGGCTGACCATGTGTTAAGAAACAGAACTATTTTTTGTAGCCCTAGAACCTGCAGATCGAGTACAATTAATTTAGCACTCCACCTGCATGTTATGGACATTTTTTAGTCAATTAAGTTTATTAAGGTCTAGAAAAAAATTTTTGAATATAATTTGTGGGTTTTTTAAGTTTATGTAATTTGATTATATACTTTTTGTGAAAATGCATACTAAAGCTGCAATTTTAAAAATTCCAATTTTTTTACCGATTTTGGTAAGCAAAATACAAAAATAAATAATGAACGCTAAACTAAGCATTGTAGAAAAAAAACTTGGATAAACGTCGTGGGTTTTTTATTTTCAACAACTTCAATTACATAAACTTTTGCATTTGAATCAAATATTTAAATATTATACGATAACTTGTCGTATGTACGTTTGTACGTCCAACTGTTCTCGAAAACGGCTGTAACGATTTTCCTAAAAAATTGTGTATAGGGGTTTTCAGGGTCTACAAATCGATTGCTCTAGGCCTCATATTTTCAAAAAATGTTAACTTGCTAAATTAAGAAATATAATTAGAACAATAGGCTGGCTACAAATTAAATAAACAATAAAAGACGATATAATATACAAATACACGGTATTTTATATGTTAAGACTACGTCAGAACTCTTTCAATGGCTTTTCTATTAACAACCCATTGTATTACCAATCTTTTCGGAAATCGATCATATAATCTGGAACCGAGCGAAGCTCGCTAACCTGGTACTGTATATTAAGGCTGCTATCTTTAAAAACCAATTTTTACCTCGGGAGCCAAGGCTTCCGAAGAATTTCAGCAGACATAACGCTTGCTCTATCTTGCAGAGCATAAAAATGTAGTGTATAAGTCGATTTAAACAAATTGTAGGAACCGTTTTTGAGAAAATCGCAAAAAAGGAAAAACCTGTGTGATAATGACA
This sequence comes from Catonia carolina, assembly GCA_035578175.1. Lineage (NCBI taxonomy): Eukaryota > Metazoa > Arthropoda > Insecta > Hemiptera > Achilidae > Catonia > Catonia carolina. The sequence goes on along the minus strand of JAQMRL010000007.1, from coordinate 32,627,811 downwards.
TGCTGCCACTCTCTTTTTTCTATCATATAATTTTGGTGAGCTCTTGACCGCAGACAAAACGGAAAACATCCGATACAAGTCAAAAAAAAAAAACTGGTGTGAAACACTCACACGACTTTCTCTTGCCAATGCAAATAATGACCAATATAGCCTAACATTAGTATATAACATTAGAAATAAACAAAAAACTAACCTCAAAAAACATAACCTTATTTTAATCATGAGTAAAAGACGCAAAATGAAAATCAACCTCAGTTTGGCTTAAAAATTAGGAAAATCACTCTTTCACGTTAAACTAGGCTCTGTAGAGGAAAATGCTCCAAATAAAAGTTGTAGATCTTTTAATTTTCTATAAATGTGATTATTTTACACTTTTATCGTAAAAATGCATACTAAGGCCGAGATCTTAAAAAAATCGATTTTTTACACGTTTTTGTGAGGAAAAAACTTAAAATTGCTAAATACCGCTAAACTAAGCGTTATTCAAAAAAAAAAATGTTTGAAATAACAGTTGTAGGATTTTAAATTCTCTACAACTTTTAATATATATGCGCTATTATGCATATTAAGTCGCAATCTTAAAAACACATTTTTTTACGAAAAAACAACCTTCCCTGGAATTTCAGCAGACAAGGCGCCTACCCTATCTTCCAGGGCATAAAAAATTTAGTAAATGAGGCGATTTTAAGAAAAAATCGTTGGAGCCGTTTTTGAGAAAATCGCAAAAAAGTAAAAAAATGACACGAATGACCGATTTTGATGAAATGTAAGTGTCGGGTCCTTTAGTGGTATCTAACTTAAGTTTTAAGTTTCAAGTTCGTACGATGTTCCGTTCTTGAGATATTTTGTTCACACACACACACACGCGGCAATCGTTAAAAACATGTTTTTAGGGTTCAGGGGGTCTGAAAACGTGTATATCTTGTGAAAACTCGATTTCGAAAAATCTACATTAAAACAATACAGTTCATATACAGGCAAGAGAAAGTAATACTAGTTTGCTTTGAACAAAAAAGATCAAAAGATAATGAAAAGTGCCAAAATTTTTAATTTTAAACTATAAAATTTATCATCTGATACTTAAAGTATTAAAGTAAATGAATTCACTCTTACTAAGTGCTAGTATATAAATTGGTTTCCAAAAGTTTCCTTCTACTTCGATACATCTTTCTGAAAGCTTGTAGATCGTACACAAAATCATCCTGCAAGTTATTCGGAACCATATTGAGTAAGTTAGCTTTTAACAAACTAAAGCACAACAAAAATAAAAATAAGTTTATTTTCACCATTTGATGTTATACTGTCCACAACAAATGCTTTTAAAAATTCTAAAAACAGTATTTTGTACTATAAAGAATGTTAAATACAATTAAAAAAAATACATGAAATTCACTACTGAGGTTTACACGAAATAAAAAAAAAACAATTACTGTATTCCCGATGAATCATACATTAGTGATTGACTAAACAGTATAACTAAACTCAGACATAAAATAACACAAGTAAGACTGCTGAACCGTACAATTGAACGGAATGAAAACGGGTTAGGAAATCACAGGTACAGTTAGATTGTTCATGCAGGTAGAAAGGAACTGTGTCATTTAGGAAATACAATAGTGTAAGGGATGAGAAATAGAAAGAGAGGAAATGTGGGTGGAAAATTATTATATATTATAACAATATTCTTAAAATATTTTGTTTAGCACGATTGAAAATGGAATTAAGTCATCACCTACACTTCAACGAAACCATTCGATAACACCATATAATACGGTAGACCACCACCTTTCAGTGGATTGTCATTGGACCCGGGAAAAATTATTATACAGATATTTTGTTAGAGAGAAAATTCGTTTTATTTGCAGGTTAGTTAGGCTTTTAATTTACAGTGCATATTTTAATTTTTACTTTCTCTTGCCTGTAAGTATTATAGGAAAGAAAGTATTGTTTTCATGTAGATTTTTCGAAATCGAGTTTTTACCGGATCTACACGTTTTCAGACCCTCTGAACCCAAAAAATCATGTTTTTAGTGATTGGTCTGTGTGAACGGAACATCGTACAAAGTTGAAACTTGAAACTTAAGTTAGGTACCACTTGAGGACCCTACACGACCATTTTCATCAAAATCGGTCAACCGGAAGTAGTCGTTTATTCGTATAATTTTTCACCTTTTTGCGATTTTCTCAAAAACGGCTCCTACGATTTTTAAAAAAATGATTATCTTCCCATAACAGACAGGTGGAGTGTTAAATTATTTACACTCAATCTGTTAGTTCCAGGGCTACAAAAATAGTTCTGGTTCTTATCACATGGTCAGCCAATTAAATCCTGAATCATTTAAGAACAGAAGAGGTAGAGGTGTAAAAAACACTAATCAGAGGTATCTCTTCTAAAAGTAAAGAATTTCATTATACAGCCAGATCTGTGGTGAATGAAGTGAAGGTGTAATTTGGTGGTAAAGCATACTTTTTCATTCAGTGACGAAGGCAATTGTAAACCACTCACAACTCGTTTTACTTAGTAAAACCTCTAGAGGTTCAAACCAGCCTTTTGGCTGATGGCCTAAACAACCCAACCAAAACATTAAACTTTAAATTCATTAAACTGTCAAACCATTAACTATCAGTGTATTATTAACGTTGTTTTCTTATTTGACATTTAAACAAAATATATAATATGATTTAACCAACTTATTTTGTATTTACATGTCTATAGAAGAACACTAAATTATGATTGAAAAGAAATCACGTTTTTGTCCTTAACACATACAATAGACCAAACAGGTTTTCGTGTTTAAGATTACCGAAATAAATTTGTAAATTTCTTTGGTTTCATTCCAAAATTCGTAATAAAAGAAACGCATGATTTTCACTCCTGAATAACTTCGGTTATTTTTAATGATAGAAAAAATTACATTAAATAATAATATTTTTATTACAATTTTGAAGAATACATAACATAATTAAGTTCGGAGAAAAATGTCAGTGAGATGATACCCTTCTTGTTGGACGCAAATCCGGAGCCTATCCTGAAAGCTCTGCTTGGCTTTCTCCATCATTTCATTCGAAACAGCTTCAATTTCATTGATATGTTAAACAACTTTCTTGCTATCAGAACTGGAAATGCATCAGGTGAACATGAGATAAATGTAGTTCCAATCGGATGGTGCCACAGTTCACACGGCGAGAGGATCGATGGATGTTCGACAAATGTTTTCTGGACATGTTATTTCACGACGTTTTTTGGCCCACACGCTCTCCTGATATATCAGTTCGTGACTTATTTTTGTGGGGCTACTTGAAATCAAGAGTAAACGTAAAGAAGCCACGCACAATCGAAAATTTAAACAATTCCGTTTGTTAAGAAATTGAAGCTGTGTCGAATGAAATGTTGGAGGAAGTCATAATGAGCTTTTGGGAGAGGCTCCGGATTTGTGTCCATCAAGAAAGACGTAAATTCACTGACATTATTTTCCAAACCTATTTAAAGTATTTAAAAAATGCAATAAAACTATTATTATGTAAATATTTTTCTATCATCTAAAAACATAAGTTATTCAGTAGTAAAAGATGCGTTTTTCCGGCTTCATCCTATATTTTCAGCAAATATTTCCCATTTATTTAAATAACAGAAGTTCCAACTGGGACATTTTCAAACTAGTGCAGTCCATTCTTAATTGTGCTAAACGCTATAAAGAATTTATCGCTCGTGACTTTGGTCACAGTTTTTTCTTTGTCTTCGTTGTCGTCATCCAAGTGTATTTTGGCACTTCACCGCTATAATTAAGGTGATAATTTCTTGGTCGTCTGGGTATTTTGCAACTGAAATTTGTTTGTCAAGTAATTGATCGTAGTGCAGCTTGTTGTACAACGGCATTATTTCTTAGCATTTTCCAGCTTTCAGTAAGAAGATCTGGAATCTCTTTAGTCTCGTTTTTAGTTGAGGATGCCAGATTTTTGATAACATCGTAATATTGTATCGTAGGTCATGTCATTCAGCCACGCCTTTGACAACTCGTAATTACGAATTTTTTAATTTTAATTTTATTATATATATTTGTTTACCAATTAAAGTTTGTAAAATATAAATTCAACTTCGGTAAATTCTAGAAGTAATTAATAGGCCTAGATTATATATATAAGTTGTAGAAGTAAATTCCGTATCAAGTATCACGGGATCTTGTAAAAAATTTCTGAATAGCAATTTTGTTAAATAGAACCTCGTTAAATGGAAGTTTCACTGTTTTTGTTAAGTTAAAAATATCTAGAGATTAAACGTTGGATGAGGGAAAATACTCATTACGTAAAATGAAGACAGTATTTATTTTTTGTTTCCGCACTTTTTTTAAAATGTTTTCATTTATAAAAATCACATTCATCCACTCTCGGTAAGACGTACCGTACATTAGACTCAACTTGTTTTCCCATAAACGATTAGTTGATAAAATAGTCCATGCCATCACACAGATGACAGCACAACCTGGTTTTTCAAAAATTTTGTGACTAACCCTATTTTCCCCTGTACATTTCTTTTGCTTCCTCACGTCTCCGTATTATCTGGAAATTTGTGTGTTTTTAATGCTGTTCCTCAGTTTTTCGATTGTTCGTGTCGATTTCTGTGAGTTGTTTGAGATCGTATTCTGTTTCATTCATCCATTTTGACTAATTTTTTTGTGGTGTTTGATGTTGAAGATTTCTTTAGTGATTTTGTTCTTATCCAATCAATATAGCTTCGTACCGTACTTTTTAATATAAGAAATTGGTATAAACCGAGAAAACAGAATGAACCGAAGCAAATTCAGACAACTGATTACTGACTTAAGGGCATCAACCACAAAGTACATCGGATGGATGGAAGTGAGTAGAAAAGCTGACAGTGAACGAATGCTATGAACGTGAGCTGCAAAGCTTCCAGAAATGTCTTTCGTGGGCCCTATATGGAAAAAAGTTTATAATTTTCTTATATAAATGATAAGTTTGATAAGTAACAGCTGGGAATGTCAAATAAGGTTCAACCTGTCCCTGGGTGGAGTTACGAAATGTAAAACGATTCTTATACATCCTCTGGTAATACAATATCAAGCTGAGAATAACGCACGAAATTTGCGCTTGAGTGCGTAGGAAGGTATTAACGTATATCACCGTTTAAAAATAGATTTCAATGAAAGCAGATGCCGCTAAAATACATAAATTATATCGGTAGATGAATATTAATTTTTTTAATTAATTTACAACCAGTCAGAGATTCGGTAAGATATAAGTAAAACAACGAACGATATTAAAGATAAATCAGCGTCACTATTGTCTCGTTTTGTTTAATAACACAGCGGTTATGAATCAGCGTTGTAGTGGGGGTATCATCAGAGAAAGAGAGAATGTTTATGCCATCTACCCACATACGCTGTCATAACCTGCCACGGTGTTATAGGTAAGGTTTTCTTGGATCCTTTCACTATTTACGTTATTAATATCTGTTTGACAAGGGATAACCAGAAAGCAAGTCTCCCACCCTTTTAGCGCGTAGGAGATATACCCAATCCCACCCTGCTCACCAAACACCCCCGTTTGTTCACGCGATGTTGTGACAATTAACGTAGGAGGGGAAACTAACTGCATTTAATCCGTGTTATATGGTTGATATATTGTTTGAAGAGGGTAGGTAGGTCGACACACCGAGGGATTATTGTATGTAGTACAAGAGGAGTGAAGGAACACCACAGTTTACGGTACGTTTTGTTTTCCTTTGCGGCTGCTGTTGTGTTACCCACGCGAGGTCGTTCGTAGTCCGTTCTTAGAACGCATCGCTTTTCATTGACCGATTCTCAAGCAGGCACACACACTAATACACCTGACTATACCTCTTTACAACATCATTCTAACGGCTGTATGAATGGCAAAGTCCATTCATAATACCCGTCCTCTATCCCATTCCTCCCCTTTAAAGCCTTTAACTTTATAGTATAGTCACGGCATTGTACCAACCACATTACGAATTCCTAACCCTCTAATCGATCCGGCGGCCAATTTCATTAATGACATAAATCCAGCTGTTATACCACCTTCCCGTCCTTCACTTGACCTGGTTGTTGAGTCTTGCACCACTTGATCTAATACTAATTATCTGAAATTAGAGCAGTTCATTATTTATCCCTTGTTTTATAACAACCGCATCAAACAAAACAAAATTATTTTGTTTTTAAATTATCAGGTCGGTTTCTTTTTAAAAGAACAATGTTATACAATAATTTGGTCAACAACCGGAAAGCAGATTTATGTGGAGTCCGACTTCCAATATATTGTAAAAAAATTTTTATTTTTTGTAAAATATATTGTAAAATTAATTAACAAATTAATAAATTCCAGTAATGATTAGTACTATTAAATTACAATTAAATCACTGAACGTAATAGTACGCTAAATTTATTACAAAATGTTATTAAATTTAAAACTTTACTGAAAAAGAAAAGATGGCCATTTAGAATCAAAATAATGTTTACTTGAATACAATGCTCTCTATATTTTTTCATACGTGAAATTATTTCACACCGTATACACACTAAACCAGTCAGTAACTCACTTCATTTAACACCCTCTACACTGGTTCACTAATAGCATCCACTACTTTCACAACTATTTCTATTCTGATTAACAAAAATCTAGCTGCGTTTTTGTAAATAAGCATCATACACGTTTTAAGAAAGACATACTAGAACCCAACATAACACAAAAGACCATACCTTCTACTCAATGCTAGAAGAAATCCAGAAAATGAATAACGAAAGATTTAATAAATGAATACGACCGTCTCTTGCTCTTTCATTAAGTAGGTCAACTAAAAAAATCAACAAAAATATAAAAATGTTTTTTCTCAAACTTAATGAAATAATGTGACAATGTGTTTCGCTAATGATCTAGCATTTTTAGCTAAAGATTTAGAAGAGGTTAAAAAACAAGTAACAACTCTAAAACAAATAGCCGGAAAAATTGGTTTAAAAATATCCTATGAAAAAACCAAAATGATTGCAATGGATAAAATGTGTATAGATAAAGTGGATCTTAACAACCAACGAATAGAACTAGTAAAATCTTTTAATTATCTGGGAGAAATCATAACATACAATAATAATGAAAAAATCTTGCAATGAGAGGACCAAACAATTTATTAGGTCCCAACAAACAACTGAAGACACTTATAACAAAAAATGTCTATCAATCCAAACTAAGCTGAGACATTATAATACAGTTGTCAAACCAGAAATTATGTATAGCTCCGAAACTTTATTTAAACTTAACCAGAAAAATAGAACGGACAAGCTCCAAAAACTTGAACGTAGTTTCCTTAGAACTTGTATAGGCAAAAAACACAAAGAAGATGGGGAATGGAGACTCTTACCCAACAAAATTATCTACCAAGATAATGAGCCAATAATAGACTCCATGAAAAAGAAAAGGATATCTTTCTTTGGCCAATTAATTAGAACACCAGAAGACAGAATTACCAACAGAATTACAAGGAACTTGTTTACCAAAAGAAAAAAAAACAGCACCAATCTGCATCATGGAAATCAAAGAGGATATATATGGAAGAACTAGTTTAAATTTTAGGGATCTGGAGCTGAAGAAAGTTAAGACAGACATACTTAAAGACAAAAACTTTAGATTTAAAACCAAAACCGAAAACACGTACTAAAACGGTTGTTTCAGATGCAGAGAGACAGACCAAATCGGTCAGAATGACCAAATATTGGCGAAAAATCAGAGAAAAGAAAGCAGAGAGAGCTTCTAAATAGCTGACTAAAGTGATGCTTTGAGATTTCAAAAGAAAAAAAAAGATTGACAATATTGAAGACAATAATAAAGAGTGCTCGAGAATTACCGAGATTTTAAAATTGTTAACGTAAATAATAAAAGTAATGAATAGTGTTTCAAAGAAATAGTTATAAATGGTCTTGTATAGTCAGGTAGGCTTGCCTATTGTTGTATGGTTATTGTGAGAGTGGATACCTATTTAGATAATTGGCCTTTTTGTAACACCTTTTATTCAATTCTGATTTGTGTATTGTTTGTAAAATTTATCTAGAAGCCGTCAGAAGGATTTTGTACCTTTATTGTTTGATCGAAAATCTCTGTCCTTCTGGTGACTTCCACAGCGTCATGTATGTAAGGAGCCCCGAGTTCGGTCCTGGAGTCAGTATTTGATCTATCTTTGACGAGTGTAGGCCTACATTGCGTAGTGCTTAACGGTTATATTTGGAGTAGACCAGCGTTACTGTAAATTACTCTCTATTGTTTATCGTTTATTTACGCTGTATCATTTTTGTAAGTAGTATTTAGTTAATTGATTAAGTTATTTATTGTACTATTTAATTATAATTAGTTTGTTATTTATTAAGTAATTTAATTGTAATTTACTTGTAGATTTTAGTCACTTATTTAATTGTAATTTTTAGTTGAAATTAATACTTGTATTTTTAAACTTTAGTGTGTTAATTATTTAATTTACCCAGATCCCGAAACGGATTTTAAGAGATAAGTGTCACAATATTGTAATTTCCCTCTGTGTAAAGAACTTGTACTTAAAATGCTAAACAAACCCTGACAATTTGGTAACAATAGGTTTATTAATGTTAAGAAATCTAGCATAAAAATTTTGAAAAAGGTAATTTTCAGAAAACAAGCAAATACTAAATGGACTAGGTTACAATAACAGAACTACAACATGGCGTCACCAAGAAAAAATCCAGTTGTCATAGAAATTTGATTTTAGTACCATTGAAAAGCGCACATTTTAAACTGTATACGAGTGTTAAAATCAGAAATAAAAAAAATCCAAGGTACATCACCTTAACATCAAAGAATAATTTAACCTAAATTAAATAGGTAGCGAGGTGTTTTATTCAGCTACAAAAAATATCATTGCATATTATTACGCCAAACCAATGTCGTCTTTAGAGAGTAGGCAGAGTAGATATTTGACTACCAAAAATTATTCTAAAAAATCTGGTATGAAACACACTAGACTTTCTTTTGCCAATGCAAATACTGAACATTATAACCTAACATTACTAATAAAACATTAGAAATAAACAAAACTAACCTCAAAAAACATAACCTTATTTTAATAATGAACGAATGATTTAAAATGAAAATCAACCTCAGTTTGACTTAATAAGACGAAAAATCACTCGGTCACGCTAAACTAGGCTCTGTAGAGAAAAATACTCTTTATAAAAGTTGTAGATATTTTAATTCCCTATAAATTTTGTTATATACACTTATCTCGTAAAGTGCATACTAAAGCCGTAATCTAAAAATAAACTATTTTTTACAGATTTTCATGAAAATAAAAACAGAAAATTACAAATTACCGCCAAACTAAGCGTTATACAAAGAAATAATTGAAATAAAATTTACAGATTTTTAAATTTTCTACAACTTTTATTATACACTTTTTTACGCTAAAATGCATAATAAAGTCGCAATCTTAAAAAAACAATTTCTTTACGAGAAAACAACCTTCCCAAGAATTTCGGCAGATTTGGTGCCTACCCTATTGTGTAGAGTATAAAAAGTGTAGCAAATGAGGCGATTAAAAAAAGAATAGTAGCCGTTTTTGAGAAAATTGCAAATGAAAAATTACACGAATACACTACTACTTCCGATTGACCGATTTTGATGAAAATGTTTGTGTTCGTTTGTCTAGTAGTACCTAACTTAAGTTTCAATTTTTAACTTCGTACGATGTTCCATTCTTGAAATATTTTGTTCACACGCACACACAGCCAATCGCTAAAAACATATTTTGGGTTCAGGGGGTCTGAAAACGAGTATATCTGGTGAAAACTCGATTTCAAAAAATCGACATGAAAACAATACTTAGACAAGAGAAAGTAAAAATCAAGTCATTTTTGTCAACATATCACAACCTAACATACTCTGAGCTTTATGTCGTTGTTGTTCAGGTAGGTCATAGCCGAAAGGCTGGTTTGAACCTCTAGAGGTTTTACTAAGTAAAACGAGGAATGAGGTGGTTTACAATTACCGTCCTCATGAGTTGAATAGTGTGCTTATCAGCATGCCTGGCCTTTTTGAAAAGCACATATTTTTCACCCTACAAATGACACCTTCACTTCATTCACCACAGGGTCTAGCTGTATAATAAAATTCATTAATTCCAGAGGACATAACTTTGATTAGTGTCTTTTACACCTCTACCTCTTCTGTTTTTAAATGATTCAGTCTTTTAATAGGCTGATAAGAAACACAACTATTTTTGTAGCCCTGGAAGTAACAGATTGAGTGCAAATAATTCAACACTCCACCTGTCTTTTATGGACAGATTTTTTTTTATTAAAACTTAAATATTTATTATGTAATTTTAGTCAATAGGACAGAACCTAACGCAACCTACTAAATGATTTCGTAAATTAAGTAACATCGGGTCGGGAGCGGATAATAGAAGAGTACCATTACCATTTAAATTTACGAATTTCTATTCAATCAATTTAAATTTTATTTTAAATTCTTGATTTGAGAAAACTGTAAGAATTGATAAAATTTAACAATTTTTTCAGAGGAAATAACTATGATTACAGTAGAATCCTAGTTATCCTAGTTATTGGGGTGCACTCGTCTCAGATAACCGATGTTTTCGGAAACCCAGAATTAAAAATATGGACGTAATAAGGAATGAAATGATAATTTATTGCTAAGATTTATTGAATTTTTTATTACTATTTATAATTATCAAGCGAATTTTTAAACTAACAAAACTATCTATTTAACAAGAAACTCAATACATTTTACCCGAAATCCATTATTGTAACACCTAAGTTTAAGTTCGTTCTGGATCTGGGTGTAATATATAATAAAAAACTTATAACAATTATTTATTGACGCAATTAATAAGTACTTATTTATTAAATTAAAAAAGTACTTAAAATAAGTAAATTTAATTTAATTGTAATTTAATGTAATTTAATTATTAAATAAGTACTTAATTAAATTAATAAGTAGTATTTATTAAACTTAGACAATTAACAAATCACAATTAGATCACCTCAATTTAATTAAAAAACTTAAAACTTAAATTCGACTATAAATGAGATCCTGCACCCAACAATAAAAACAATGATTTACCTGTCATCAATCACTTGACACCACACGTACGTACTTACACTATTAACGTAGTTCAGAACCGGTCCCATAACAACACTATTTCGAACGTTGCAGCACTTTTTCCATTCACAATTCTGGTATTGACTGACCGACTTCAAAGACGCTAACTGTTTTTGTATCTGCAGTCTGATAATTTCCCAAACAAACGAGATCTTCCTAAAAATCTCCACTATTCTCGAGTATCGTAGAAGGAATCAAAATAAAAACATACGTTTCTACCATTTTAAATCAAAACTAGTAGAAAAGTTTGTTCATAACTCATTTATAGACCTGACTGGGAATCGAACCCGTGACCCTTGGCATAAAAGCCAGCATGGTGTAATCACTGCAACAATATTTATATTTTTACTTACTTAATTTATTTGATGAATGACTTGATTATTAATACGATAAAGGTATTTTACTATACACGCAAAAAAGTGTTATTTTTGACCCAAATTTTTGTGTTTACGGTTTATTATAGATATCAGCTTCCAAGAGATTGCCGTGAAATTTCTAAATACTCTGTTTATGACTCTTGTCAAGTTTTTGGGTAGTGAATGGGAAAATTATGGCAGAGCACAGATCACAAGAAAGGGACTGCCAGGTAATCTCTTGGAGTGATCAAGGGAAACTGTAAAACCCGGACAGCCATGTTTATTACCGAAATAGAATCGGTATTGGCGTACTTCTCTTCTAAGCTGTTCCATATAAAATTATAACCGTTGTGTTTAATTAGTACTTTGTTTTTTTGTTTGGTTTTACCTGTGACTATTTTACACATTATTTCTAATGCAGACAATAAAGGACGATAGATGAAAATGACTGGATTCGAAGCCGGAACCTCTATCGTGGTAGCAAGGTGCGCTGGTCACTACACTACGGACCGACAGTGTGGTAATGTAAACACTTCATAAAAGGTATTCCGTGTAAATTTTACTGTTACAGAATCGACTATTATCTTCTTTGAATGGATCGATAAAAAACCAAACAAAACTTTACTGATTGAGAAATTGATTGATTTTTGCAGTACTTATTTGAAATGGAATCATAATTAATGGTTTCAATAATATGCAAATCAACATAGTATCACGTACTTCCGCATTGCTCCCTCTTAACTTGACAACAGGTACGTATTTGTTATGATTGATCTATAATTCAGTATAGAGTATGTGAGACATGATATTCATTTGTATTGGAAGTGGGATGTGGAACAGTCAAGCAACTTTCGCCCTCTTATATAATGCATGCAATATAAATATTGCTAACACTAACTTTTACGCGGGATTATTATAAATAAATGTGAAAGCCCGCACTAATTGGCTCATTCGCACAGTGGTCATCAACTAACTTTGATCAAGGTCCAGTTAAAACTTTTATGAGACTTCTACGGTCCGGCCAACTTTTTACTGAAGCCTACATTGCTGACTGTAAGATTTAGATATGACTATCATCTTGATACTATTGTTGATTTCGAAAATGTTTAAGCAATAAAATGTAATTACCTTTTCATCTACTGCAGGCCCGTGTACAAAAATTGTAGTTTTTTTTGTATTTTGTAGCACGGTGCTATCACGAGTTGCTTTCAGCCTGATGGCAGCTGTGAACTTGTTCAGCGAGCGTCAAGTCTCTTCAGAGAAACTTGGGCACATGTGTGTTGACATCACTAGTTACTCTCAGCATGCACACAGCCTAAACGTAAATAAATCACATAACACATAAAAAAATCTGCTGTGAAACACTCACACAACTTTATCTTGCCAATGCAAATATCGAACAATATAACCTAATATTATTAAAAAACCATTAGAAATAAACAAGAAAATCATCTCAAAAACCTAGCCTCATTTTAATCATGAGTAAATGATGCAAAATGAAAATCACCCTCAGTTTTTATATTTATGTTCCATAAGAAACTTTAATTTTTTTTTTTTTTTGTTTAACGTCCGACTGTTCTGCAATTACTGCTAATGCAGACGGTGAATGATGAAATGATTTTTTGTAACGTATGAAAAAATGCCGTGCCTGAATGGGATTCGAACCCAAGACCGCATGATGAGAGGCGAGCACGTTACCAACTTCGCCAATGCGGCCGGCATTGAACTTTAAGAAACTTTAAGGCTCACTCTTATTCTAGGACAGGAAATTCGGGCATTATTAGGCTACAACCGATTTTCATGTTGTAAAATGGATAAAAAATTTTCTTAACACGAAGAAAGAGGCCAAATAAAAAGGGTATAAGAATACAAGAGCTAATAAAGAATTTCTTTTGTAACGTTTTTAGTAAAGATAATGAATAAAAAAAGTTTTCCAAGTAATTTTTTACTAAGGAAACGAGGTCAGAAAATCAATCCTTTTTAGTTAGGCTATTTTTCAAACTTTTTTGTAGGTATGCTCTCATATCGATCGGTTAGTACTACGAATAAAAGATAATTTTTCATAATCATTTGAATTATTAAATCGGGTTTACTCATTCAGTGTTTATGTAACGGGATACACTGAATAAACTGCGTCCACGCCTTACAAGTGAATGAATTAAGATTTGGTCGTTTTAATACAAAGGTTGTCTTTTACCTAACGTTGTTCAATGAACACTCCTAATAACCTGTCTACGTAGAGAAGGGCTTTAAAAATGTTTAAAAAAATATTTTACAAATTTAAAAAAATTACGCCAATTCCAGCCGCATTGGCGTAGTTGGTAACGTGCTCGCCTCTCATCATGCGGTCTTGGGTTCGAATCCCATTCAGGCACGGCATATTTTCGCACGTTACAAAATCATTTCATCCATCACCCTCTGCATTAGCAGTAATTGCAGAACAGTCCGTCGTTAAACAAAAAAAAAAAAAAAAAAAATTTAAACATGTTACATTTTCTTGAAATTTGAATCATTTGGTGTTTGTTTTATTATTAATATGTTGTAAAAGTTAATATGTAAGCATTCTCGAAAGACATGGTTGTAATAAAAGTTGTCGGATTCTTAATTTCCTACAACTATAATAACACACTTTCACCCTAAAATGCATATTAAGGCCGCAATATATCATCATCATCTATCAATTATTGGGATCAATGGCCTTTCCGGCATCCACCTCTTTTTAGGTCCACAAGCCTCGCTTACCTCTAAGTTTATATCTCCATGCTCATAGAGGAAGTCTGTGTGCTACAGGTAAATGCAAAAGTTATTTTCATAAACTTTTTTTAAAGTTCACTCTTCTGGTTCAGATTTTTTTGAAGTGGGAGTGGTCGACAGGTGAAAACAAAATTTCTTTCATTAACGTTGTTTTGATTTATGAGTTGAAATTTTGAACATTTTAAGAGCATGCAGTGTGGAACACGCTCATTTTAAAAATATGTCATGGTAGGTGATACAGTAGAACCTTCTCGATCGCGGTTTCGGTTTTACGCGGATTACGTTCAAAAATTTATTTTACTTTTGCACGACTCTTTTACTAAAAGAACTTTTTAATTTTTGCTACGAATCAAAATAAAATTCTATATTCACTGAACTGTGTAGCCTTTGAGTAGATACTGTAAAACCTAATCCTAAGTTCGTTCGGAATTTGGGTATAATATTTTTTTATATAGATTAAAATTGATCTAAGAGACCAACCATTATTTTTTGTTCATTATTATCTTAAAAACTGAATAATAAAAAATGATATGATCCATTCAACAATATTCTATACCTTAACACTAAAATATGTAACTATTTACTACTGCTTTCACTTCACACTACTCTGCTTTAACGCACTACACTGCATTGTTACACTAGTTCGAAGGGCGTCTTTCTCTTAAGCCTCTGGCCGGCTCGTTGGCGTAGTGGTTAGCGCAACTAGCTTCTACACCAGAGTCCTGGTTCAATTCCCGGTCAGGTCTGGCATTTTTTCATCACTCATCTTCTCTCACGGTCTGCATTAGCAGTAATTGCAAAACAGTCAGACGTAAAAAAATTTAAGCGTCCTACGAACATTTGCATTATCAAGAAGTCGAATTGATTCTGGATTGATGTGGCCATGTAGATGAGTTTCATGTTTCACAGCAATTCTTATTTCACTAAACACAAAAGGGATGTTAAGATCTCTTTGCAGATCACTATTCCTAACGTACTAAGAAGCATTAACCATAGCTCTCAGTACTTTGTTCTGAAACGTCTCTATAATCCCTATCTCAGGTTCTCTGGCGCATCCCCAAAGTTGTAAAGGGTATAATAAATAACAAACAGAATCCCTTAAACTTTTAAAAATTATTTATTGGCACAATTATTAATAAAAAAATTATTATTAACTTAAATCATTAAAAAACACAATTAAATTACTTAAATTAAATTAATTACTAAACTTATTAAACTGAACTTGACTATAAGTGAGTCATTTAACAATCAGAACTATGATTTACCTGTCTAAAACAACTTTCAACCTTTCGTACGTACACGCACTATTAACGTAATTCAGAACCTGTCCCGTAACGTTACTATTTGGAACAAGATTTTACATTCATAATTTAATCACTAACTAATTACAAAGGCGCTAACTGTTTTTATACCTGCGGTCTGATAGCTTCCGAAACAATCGAGAGTCTTCTAACAAGAAGTTCATTTCTATTGCCTCCTACGGTTTGTTCATCCAGAAGACTTGTCCCGTTTAAACGATTTGTCCCAATAAACCGTTATCCCATGAACCGGATTCAACGGCACTAGGAACAGAACTGCTAATGCTAAAAAAATTCCTATTGTGGTCTTTCACCAACTCTCATACCCGATTAACTGTACAGTAAGCACGTAAGTTCTAAATGACAATAATACTATTTACACGAAGGACAATGTTTACATTCGGAGAGTCTAAATTATATGTTTTTTATCCTTACTACCCTAAAATCTTGAAAACTGATTTACATTTATAATCCTTATTATAATGCTACAAATATTAAATAAAAAATTTCCCCATCACCAATTGCTTTGTTAAATTATTTTTTTTTACAAATAAGTCTTCAGTAACCGATAACTAATACCTAAATGTACCGGGTAGTTTCGATTCTAACTCCTGGATGTAGGCTTCCCTTTGCTCTTCTTCTTTTTTATTATTTTTTGTAAAGTACGTCCAGGATACTCCCAAGGGTATAGACATATCAAGAACTTGTAAGATTACAGAAACATATTATTTTAACATATTATTACACATACATATTATTAAGTACATATTATTTTAATCAAATATTACCTCTTACTGAAAGGTAGATTTTTATTACTCTTATTACAATAAGTGTGTGTCATATTCTACCATTAACACCAAGTTTTTAGCATTAACTTGGATGTTTTGGGTGTTTATTTATTTTGATGATCTTTTAAATTTTAATAAAAATAATTTGGAAAAAAATTCTCGTACACAATAAAAAGTCTCATCAATCAAGTACGCGTTAAGATCTTTTTTAAATAAATGCACATTAGCAGAACATTTTAAAAATTGTAGAAATAATTTATTGATGTATACTCTCCCCGCATGAGTCGGTTTTTGTTTAAACACTTAAGTGTTGTGATTAGCTACGTAATAATCGTTTCTCTTTCTTGTGTTATGTAATAGACATTGAAATTTTGCATAAAAGTATTTTGGCTAACAGTCATACGAATAATATTTAAATAAACATGATCCGGTAATTATCACTTCAGGAATACAGAGGGACGGAACTGTAAGTAATTTAAGCTCTACATAGCGGCCTGGATGAGGTGAGGTGGTTAGCTACCACCATACTCCTAATTAGTTTCTTTTGAATTTTAAAAACTCCATTCATGATACCCATACTAGAATTACCCTACTACTAAACTCCTACCTATACTAAATTCCCCAAATGATATTTTACTACAAACTTGATCGGTGTAGAAATTTCAAGACAAATAGGTTTATTTATCTAGTGATTCTCCTAGAAACTTTACTGTTTCTACATGCTCTAGACTATTATTATGAATAAATACATCCACTTTTCTACTTTCTTTAAGATGATACGAAATGCCTATCAACGTAATGTTAATGTAAGGAACATTTTTTCAAAAACTGTTAGAGTTATCCTGTCCAATTTTCTTGTGGTTACTTTTCAGACTATTCTACACTCACTGAGTTAGTAGCATCTTGATATATTGTTAGGAAGATACGACATTTTCTTTTTGAAATTACCACTTTTGAAAATCATAAATTTTTTCTATTTGTGAAAAATAAATATTTAAACACATTATTTTACTGTAATATTAACTCAGTACATTGAAATTGTGGTATGAAAGGCTGTGCAAAATTTCATTAAAATTCATTCCCAGTTGGCTGAGAAAATGTTCCTTATTCGACAAAAATTTCTATATACGGGGAACAAGAAAAACTAAAGAAAACACATTATATGTTAAATAATTTATGTTATTCATTCAGTTCAGAGGTTAATATATTGTATTCACAAGTGGTCTGATGCTAAATTAAAGTTTTAAAACAAAAAATATCGCGCAAAATAAAAATAATTATACATATATATCTTTTGTCATTCAAAAAAATAGAGATGTTATGAAAATGGTAACGTTTAACAAATAACGTAAAAATTCAACATATTTTTGATTAAAAAAAAACTGAAAAATCCCCCACAAATTATACCTATATCGTTGGATGCAGAAAACTCTGAATTTTAATAATTTTGAAAAAACCGGAAATGTGAAAATTTTAAATTCCTTTCGTTCCGGGTACCTTAACGGTGTTTGTTTTTGTACTGAGACTTTTTCCCATTGACTGTTAATAACATTCATTTCAGGAACTGTACTGCGAAATCTATGTTAACATGTGTGTTTACTTCAAGAGCGTCTACCTGTAAACTTTTATTAATTACCGAAGTATCATTAGCGAATAATAAAGTTCTGCCATTACGTTTGATCTGTCTGCTGTCAGGGCCTTTTAATTCTTACACTAAATCATCAGCCGCCTTCCTCTGATGTTGTCCAACATCTTTCCGGCAGTCTCTAAATTACTACTCAATATTATCTTCGACCACCTTATGTCGTCTTATCGGGTGATGTGGGCAGCACAACAACATTATAACTCGGTAACCCTCTAGATGACGTCTTCTAATTAGTTTGACCTCTCACCACCAGAGGAGGAATAAATAGGGAGAAATGCACAAAAGTACCCTGTAATAAAACGATCACATCATTTAAATAAACATGGTACGGTAGAAATACTGTTTTTGGACTCCTAAACATTTAAACAAATCATTAAAAATCGTTATAAATTTAAAAATTAAAAACTAAAATTTTTTTCTTTAATTAAAGGTTAATTTATAATACATTCTTACATTTCAATTTTATTGACGAAGATTTTTGCATAATGTTGTAAAAGAGAAGAGGGAACATTAATATTTAAAAATCTCCGTCATACGAGTAATATGCTTATGATATATAACACAACAAAAACTTATTTACATATTCCCACGAGGTTTACAATTGAACAAACAAAAATCTGCATTCTGTAATTCGTTGTAAATGAACACTGTCGGAATTTAATAAAATAAAATAATATTGAAAAATTTTCACACAGTATTATTTATGTTTTGTACTGAATAAAACATATAGGTAGGTATCACAAAAAAAACTGAAGTCTAATGCGAATGTGTCAACACTCTGATTTCGCATTAACAACAATCTGATCATTCTAATGAATATTGCAAAAGATGCACAAAATAAATACAGTATATTTCGTTTATCTGGAGTAGTTGTGACCGGAAGCAACCGGAAAATCGAAAATCCGGATAAACGGTAAACAATAGGAAGTCAGTAAAAACTAAGAGTAATAAGGGAGCTTACCGTTTATTTATACTTCTTTGGAAAGAAATACACTACAATATCTACGTTTATATACACATATTGTAGAATCCGATTAGTTGAGACACATTGAACAACAAACTGTGCCAATAAAGCGGTTGTCCCAATAAAACGGAGTGAACTGTTACATGGTATGCAACATGTAAAATTTATGGTAAGGAAATTATTGTAAGTTATTAATGAAAATCCCATCAACGAAAAAATATATTAATATATAATTTAAGTTCATAATTCCAAAACACATAATTTTTTAATGTTGTTGTTTAGGTCATCAGCCAAAAGGTTGGTTCAAACCTCTAGAGGTTTTACCAAGTAAAACGAAAAATGAAGTGGTTTACAATTGCCTCACTGAATGAAAAAGTATGCTTATCAGCATGCCGGGCTCTCTGAAAAGCACATGTTTTCCACTCTACAAATAACACCTTTACTTCATTCACCATAGGGGTCTGGTTGTATAATGTAATTCATCACTCTCAGAGGAGATAACTGACTATTGTCTTTTACACCTCTACCTCTTCTATCCTTAAATGCTTCAATCATATAATTGTCTGACCATGTGAAAAGAAATAGAACTATTTTTAGTAGCCCTGGAAGTAACAGATCGAATGTAAATAATTTAATACACCACATGCCTGTTATGGTAAACATATCAATATAAATACAGTTAAACATAATTGTAGTTCCTAAAGTTCTTCATAATCCGGAGTAGAAAGGTTTTTATTAATTTTTTGTGAATTTTTAGATTCAATCAGAACATTTTCAACAGAATTACTTAAAATAAACTAGGTATTACAAATTTTTAAGGACTTTTCCCATTTCTTTTTATCATTAGTCCCTCGACTGGTTGGATACAGTTCTCCAAGCTGTTCTATCTTGCGCAAGTAGTTTCATATCTACATACCTGTAACACTACATCTTTTGTAATTTGCTTTATTTATTCTAACCTTTGCCTCCCCCTGCAATTCACTCTCTCAATCTTACCCTCCATTATTGACAGACCAATACCTGGATGTCTTAAGATAAATATGCCCCACTAGCCTTTACCTTTTTCTCATATAAATTATTATAAGTAGATAACGTAAATTTATTGGTGTGTCTAGTGCTTTAAAATATATTACACTTTTCTTTAAATTTTTCATTTTTCAATAGTAATAATAATAATCTAAGCTATTTATAATTTATAGTAATTTATCCACTGTAGAAAATTATGGATCAAAGTGAGAAAGAATTAAAAATAATAGAACAATAAAAATTAATGTAGTACTAATTTAATTGTTGATTTCTACACTATTATTTCAACTAGCAGAGTTGAGCATTCACAAACTCTATTTCAGTATGAGGATTTCTATCCCATTTATATGACTTTTTCTACCCTTTTATTTTAAATGCAACTGTTATGTTGTCTGCTTGCATTCAAAGAACTTACAGTAATTAAAATTATTTCTTCCTTTTGGCTATCTTCAAAATCTTTGATCCTTTACATTTCTAAAGGCAAGCTAAATCTCTTTCGAAAATTTCTAGAAATGTTGGCACTTTATATTTCTTACGGAACTTTATAAAACTATCCCCACTATACTTCTTTCAGCATGTCATTTCTTCGGATTTTTTATAACTGTAAGCAGTCTACATTTTTTTTGCACGTTGCATACAAACGAATCAGAACACCTTTTCCCTAAACAGAATAAAAAGGTTTCTATGGAGTAAACTAAAAATTAACGCACCTAATTAAACTATTATTTTGACAACATTGAGAGGAAGATAATTGCAGTTCAATGTTTATACAATTGATCTATAAAAGTCAAACGACCTTTCAATTAATGCCAAATAGTCACACGTGGAATAGGATGAGTCACATTTTCTTTATGTGCCAAGCAGTTGTCTGTCCCGAATAAACGACACATCCAGCCCATAAAACTGACACCGCCTGCATTAGCAGAAATTGCAAAAGAGTCAGACGTAAAACAAAAAAACCATAAAACTAAAGTTTATTTCCATTGTCCCCTAATTTTTTCCCTTTTAAAAGGCTGTTCCAAAATGCCAGTGTCTCATTTAACCGGATTTCGGCGTTTAAAGGCACGATGATAGCACAATCGTTCCACCATCTTAAGTTTGCGCCATTTATAAGCCAATACAGTAACGTATAATCTTTAACTTGCGTCACTAAGACCTTAACAGTTTAACTTACGTACTGTAAGGCATGGCGCAAATTGGAAAGCGTAATACGCCTGTGAAGTGACATGCCACATGCTGTATCTAGTCGGGACGAATGGATATCTTTATTTTTTTTTAAATATAGTTCATTCTTATTTATAAATAATGCAACTTTATAAAATTTGAATACATGCAAACTTTAAAATCTTTAGTTATTTAAGATTGAGTTTACAAGTTACGTTATTTTGATTTCTAAATATCCCTAACAGTTCATTTCTGGATCTTGAAGCTGACATTAGGTTTACTCAGAAATCCCCAAGATGAATTGTTATTTTTAAAATGTGAGGATATATAAACATATTAAATATCTGAAAGTATTTACATAGCCTTGTTTAAACGTTTTAGGGCACTAAAACATGATCGTAATAGGTAAAAATCCAAGAGTTTGATGACTAAAACTAATAAAAAACGGGAACAGTAAAATATTATTTGAGTGAGAGGTATAACTAATTATAGCGTTTTAAGAAATACCTGCACACTGTTTCAGTTTTTAAAATTATTTATCTTTCAAGTGCTACATAATTACATAGGTGTAAATGTTTACCGAAGAGGCGCCACTACGAAAATACTCACAGCTATTGTATTTATATATTGTGTGCATGAATAATGAGTTTAATATAATTTCTGTTTCATTTCCGCTATTTTATTACAAGCACAATTGTTTATTCTAAATTTCACTTTTACTTTTTCTTTAAATTTTTAAATGATTACTCACTTAGTTGGTTAATCTAGAAACAGATTTCACTTGATTTTTTAAAAAACAGTATACTGTTCAATTGTACAGTCAATCTTAACCTACGGAATAGTAGGTTCGGGTAAGATCTATTTTACATTCATACACCCCATAGTGATTGGGGTGTACAAAAATTAATCATTATTAAAGTAATAAACAACACTACTATGAGATAGTCATCTGAGCCGCTTTTCGCCTATTTTCCATTGATGTATATGAGGCAACTCTATGTGAAAGAAATTTTAATTAGGGGACATAAAAATATATAATTGCCCATAATTGACAGGTTACCCATAACAGACAGGTAGAGTGTCAAATTATTTACATTTGATCTGCTACTTCCAGGGCTACTAACAATAGTTCTGTTTCTTATCACATGGTCAGCCAACTATATGACTGAAGCATTTAAGAACAGAAGAGGTAGAAGTGCTAAAGACACTAGTTAGTTATCTCCTCTAAGAGTAATGAATTTCATTACACAGCCAGACCCTGTGATGAATGAAGTGAATGTGTCATTTGCTGGGTGGAAAATATGTGTTTTTCAGAAGACCTTGCTGATAAGCATACTTTTTAACTCAGTGAGGAAGGCATGGTAAACCACCTAACTCCTCGTTTAACTTAGTAAAACCTCTAGAGGTTCAAAGAAGCCTTGCGGCTGATAACATAAACAACAACATTAATACTATATACAGTCTGTAATTCTTACCTCCATAATTCGAAGCAATTCCTAAATCGAATAGTTTCTTTATCCCTTTGACAGATCCCTTTCACTTTTAATTAAAATACTTCCTTTACTCAAAGAACTTCGAGAGGTTTTCGAAGAATTTTTAGGTCATGTATGTTAAGGAAATCATCAGTGAGACCCTTGAGTTAGGCCTGCTGCATTATTTATAAAGAATATCCATAGTCTACACACATTTACAAATCCAACTTAATAATTGTGCATTAAAGAGTTAGCTTTTTAATCAACAAAAAAAACAAATAAAAATAATTATATGACAGAATAATTTGAACATAATTTGATATACATTTTTAAACACTTAAATAAGTTTAACTGATTCTAATATTTTTACTTTCTCTTGCTTATATGAATACTATTATTAGTAAATAGGAAGGAAAGTATTGCTTCCATGTCGATTTTTTCGGAATCAAGTTTTTACCGGATATACACGTTTTCAGACCCCCTGAACCCAAAAAGCTTGGTTTTAGCGATTGGTCTGTATGCGGGAACAAAAAATTTCAAGAACGGAACATTGTACGAATTTAAAACTTGAAACTTAAGTTAGGGACTACTAGAAGACTGGACCCAAACATTTTCGTGAAAATCGGTTTACCGGAAGTAATAGTTTATTTATGTTATTTTTCACTTTTTGCGATTTTCTAAAAAACGGATCGTACGATTTTTTTAAAAATCGCTTTAATTAGTTAATTTGTTATGCTCTACACAATAGGGTAGGTGCGATATCTACTGAAATTTTGGGGGAGGCTGAGCTCTCGTACAAAAAAAATGGGTTTTTAAGATTGTGGCCTGAATATACATTTTAGGGCAAAAGTGTATATAATTAAAGTTGTAAAAAAATTAAAAAATTTACAACCTTTATTTCAAACATTTCTTCGTATAACGCTTAGTCTTCTTCTTCGTCTTCTTCTTCCTTCAAGGCTTAGGCAGTCGCCTGTTTCGAATTCACAAACTTGAAACTCTTAGCTTATATCCATGTTTTCCGAAGTCGTCCAACATCTCTCTGTCCAACCGGTGCATGATGGTGTACTTAGAGGTGTATTTTGTGGTCCGGCATTCTGTCCAGGTGTCCTCTAGATCGCTCGCGATACCCCTCAATCCTCTCATTCAGGCAATAGACTTGGAGCTCCCTCCAATTACGCTTAGTTTAGCGAAAATTAGTGATTTTCTGTTTTTTTTTTCATGAAAATCGGTATAAAAGCCAATTTTTTAAGATTTCGGCCTCATTATGCATTTTTACGAAAAAAGTGTATATAAACAAATTTATACGAATTTAAGAAACCTACAACTTTTATTTGAGCATTTTTTTCTACAGAACCTAGTTTAGCGTGAAAGAGTGATTTTCTGTACTATTAAGCCAAACTACGGTTGGTTTTCATTTTGCAACATTCACTCATGATTAAAATAACGTTATGTTTCTTGACGTTAGTTTTTCGTTTATTTCAAATTTTTTATTACTAATGTTAGGTTATATTGTTCATTATTTTTATTGGCAAGAGAAAGTCGCGTGAGTGTTTCACACCACATATTTTTTATAAGAATAATAAAACAACTTAATACTATAAAATTGCAATTGTACAGAGAAAGTTGATTTCGTTTAACTTATTTATTTTATGGTTGCATTAACAATACATCGTTAAACTACAAAGTAATTACTACTTTTTTAAACATCTAAATCTTGTTCAAGAATTAAGGTATATTATCATTCTTCAGAAATAATAACTTTTAACCTACAACCCAACTGATTTCTAAGATTTGTTTTTTATTTTCTCGTAATTTTATTCTCTAGGGTCTGTTGTGTACACATATTATTATACATATTATTTACATACATATTACACATATTATTTACACTTGATCTGCTGGTTCTAGGGTTACAAAAAAATTATTCTGTTTCTTATCGCATTGTCAGCCAATTATATGAGTGAAGAATTTAAGAACAGAAGAGGTAAAAGACACTAGTCACAGTTATCTCCTCTGAGAGTAATGTTTCATTATACAGCCAGACTCAGAGCTGAATGATGTAAAGTTGTCATTTGCAGGATGTAAAGTAGATTCTATTCGGAGGGCCTGACATGCTGATAAGCTAATTTTCCACTCAGTGATAAAGGATTTGTAAACCACCTCACTCCTCGTTTTATTTAGTAAAGCCTCTAGATGTTCAAACCAGCCTTTTGGCTGATGCCGAAAGAAATCATTAGGTACTTTACAAAACATTGATTGCAAAACCCAAATTATCAACAATTTACTACTAATCGTCGGACCCATTATCTTGCGAAGGATCTTTCTCTCAAAATTCTCCGCTTCTCTTAGAACAGCCTTTTTGGTCATTCTAAGGCGCTCAATCACCTGCAGACACTCAGGTTTCATCACAGTATTATAATGTCTAATCTTGGCTCGTCTCGAGAGTGCTTTCTTCTTATACAGGTGTTGAATTCCTCGAAGTGCACCGGTCATCTTCCTTCATCTGTTATTGTTCACTTCTATTTCGCTGGTCTTTGGTTGTAATATGATGAGTTCCTACGGGAATTCATCATAAAGACCTAACTTGAAACAGCAGAAGGACGGAAGAAAAACCTACAGTGAAAGAATGAAAAAATGTGGCCTGCAAATTAACCTTACAGAAACGTTTAAAGTTATTAACGATATCTAAATGGTAATAGGACGGGAAATTATAGAAATAATGGTTACACCAGTAATTCGGGAAGCTCATTTACTGATCCCATGATCTGTTTTTTTATTTTGAGAATAAGTTTTTTATGGATTTATACATTTTATATGTATTTTTGGATTTTTTTATATAAGTAAATAAATTGGAGAACAATACCTTTCTAGCCGCTTTAAGTAGTTTAGATAGTATTCAAGGTACCGACGCATAAATGTAATACTAATACATGTGTACAGCTTTGTAGAAATTAAAGTATTTGGAAAAATATCACAGAAGCAATAAATTTGATCTACACTTCAACATGGGAAACTGTAGTTGCGTAGAACAATTTTTCACCATAAAGATGAGTTAATTTTGATTTTAAGTTGTAAATTCTTCTTCTTCTTCTTTAGGTGCCGTCTTCGTTCCGAAGTTTGGCTATCATCAAAGCTATGCGTATTCTTGATACTGCAGATCTAAACAGCTGGCAGTTGTTGCAATTGAACCATTCTCTTAAGTTCTTCAACCATGAATTCCTTCTTCTGCCTATGGATCTTGTGCCAATTATTTTTCCCTGGATAACAAGTTGCAACAACTGGTATTTATCTCCCCTCACAACATGTCCCAAATACTGCAATTTGCGCTTCTTAATCGTTAGTATCAATTCTTTCTCCTTTTGCATCCTTCTCAAAACCTCCACGTTTGTCACTCTCTCTGTCCACGATACTCTCAGTATCCTACGATACATCCACATTTCGAATGCCTCTACCCTCTTGGTGTCGACCTTCTTCAATGTCCACGCCTCCATTCCATAGAAAAGAACTGAGAGCACGTAGCATCTCACCAGGCGAATTTTAAGCTCAAGGCTTAGATCTCTTCCATAGAACACCTTTTTCATTTTAGTAAATGTGACTCTAGCTTTTTCCACTCTGATCCTGATTTCTTCAGAACTATCATTATGTTCGTTAATAACAGTTCCTAGGTAGTTATACTTTCTCACCCTTTCAACTTTTTGACCATGTATAGTTATGTCAGGAAAGGTTTGTGGTGATTTAGATACCACCATTATTTTTGTTTTGTTGATGTTAAGTGTTAGTCCGTATTCTTCACTGGATTCTACTATTCTGTTAATTAGTATCTGAAGATCTTCTGGAGTTTCTGCCATTATAACCGTGTCATCAGCATACCTTAAGTTGTTTATTGGAGTGCCATTTATTCTAATACCTATATCTTGCTCTGACAGTGCTCTGTTCATGATATCTTCTGAATATAGGTTGAACAGGATTGGTGAGAGTATACATCCCTGTCTTACGCCTCTCTTAATCTCGATTTCCTCCGTTGTCTCTTGCTCTATTCGAATATTCGCTCTTTGATTATAGTAAATCTTGGAAATAATCCTGATGTCCCTCCTATCCAATCCTAGTTCCTATCCAATCCAAGTTGTAAATTAAGGAAATTAAATTAAGTATGTATAGGATTAATTTTTGTAAATTAATGGGGAAATAAATTAATAAATATAATACATTAGTTTGAACCGAGTAGGTATGAATTATTTATTTTAAGGGAAGATCTACGAAGATCTCAGGTAGAACAGATTCTACTTTGTATATTATATATTGTCTTCGTCTTGACTGTTTTGCAATTTCTGCTAATGGAGACGGTGGAGAATGATGATATATGAAAATGAGTGATGAAAAAATGCCAGACCTGATCAGGAATCGAACCCGGGACTGTCATCAGAGTAAGTTGTACATAAATATCATATGAGAGTTTAAAAAAAAATTTAAAACCTACAGAAAATGTTACATCTTCAGTTATCTATGTAAAATTTAAACTACGAGAATATAAAACGAGTTTTATACCGTTGACTGGAGATGCAACATTTTCTGTGGGTACTAAACAATATTTTAGTACCAAAACGATACCGGAACATTGTACGAAGTTGAAACTTGAAACTTAAGTTAGGACCTACTAGAGGGCCTGACACAAACATTTTCATCAAAATCGGTCGACCGGAAGTAGTAGTTTATACGTGTCATTTTTCACTTTTTTGCTATTTTCTCAAAAACGGCTTCTACATATTTTTTAAAAATCGCCTCATTTACTACATTTCGTTTGCTATACAAGATAGCGTAGGCGCAAGGTCTGCTGAAATTCTTGGAAAGGCTGTTGTCACGTAAAAAAATTGTTTATTTTACATTGCGACTTTAATATGCATTTTAGCGCAAAAATGTAATATATAATAAAAGTTTTCGAAAATTTAAAATCCTACAACTTTATTTCAAACAGTTTTTTGTATAACGCTTAGCTTAGCGGTAATTAGCGATTTTCTTTTTTCTCACGAAAATGTGTAAAACAATCGATTTTTTAAAATTTCAGCCCTAGCATACATTTCACGACAAAAGTGTATATAATCAAATTTATAGAAAATTAAAAGATCTACAACTTTTATTTAAGCATTTTTCCCTACAGAGGCTACTTTAGCGTGAGTGATTTTACGTGTTATTAAGCCTGACTAAGACTGATTTTGATTTTGCATCATTTACTCATGATTAAAATTAGGTCACGTTTTTTGAGGTTGGATTTTTTGTTGAAATCTCATGTTTTGTTACTAATGCTAGGTATATTGTTAATTATTTGCATTGGCAAGAGAAAGTCATTTGAGTGTTTCACACCAAATTTTCTTTGTTACCTACATCCTGGAGACATCAAAAAGAGTATGTCCCATTGTCAAGATATAAATAGATAAGTCTAATTAATATTAACTTTATATCAAATTCAATACTTACCAATTCATTTAGTAGTGACTCAGAGTGTCATCTAATAATTTTTACCAAAAAATACACAGTTTATCTCAATGTTTACTTAACAATTATATTTTAAAACAAAAATCTACTCAGTAAGGAACTCTTGTATTCTGTAAAATGTTTTATCAATTAATTATTTCTTTTTTAGTTTTTTGAACAAAAAACAGATTACCACAATCTTTTGAAACTTGTGATAATTGACTAATGTATTTTCTGCCTGCATAAGTAGGTTTATGTTCAGGAATTTAATGGTTTTGTTAGAATGGTTTTTAGTGTTGTGATTGTGGGCATTTAAATTTTGTAATTGAGATTTAGTTTTATGTAAATTATCACTTCAAAAGCGTATAATTTACATGAGGTTACTCAACGAGGGATGCGAGGAGCTGTCCCACAAACACCTAAAAAAATTCAAAAATAAAACTTAAAAATATTGACTATAGGCCTAAGTGCCCGCCACGAAAGAAGCCATTGTGTTTGAAGAGCTCTATTTAAAAAACGATCAAAAAGAACATTTTTAACGCTACAGCAAATTAAAGCCTGTTCTTTCCTGTGTTGAATCGTTAAACTTAAATTGTTTCATTCAAAAATTTGTCGAAGATTCAGCAATTTGCGAATAAAAAGTACCTAGTTCTTAGCCGGTTTTCTATAAGTGTGCTTTTTAAATATCTGTTACGTCTTCCAGGATTTATATAAAAAATTGGGGTTCCAGTATGTTAAAGAACACAATTTTCTTTATAATGTGAATATTTTAAGAAGTAAAATCCAATGTTCCGTTTTAATATGGCTGCAATTTTTAAAACACGTGCTATTTTGGCTCCACGTAAAGATTGGGAAATGATTTTCCGACTGACCCATGTATTTTTACAACAGTATTGTGTCAAGTATAGACTCTTGCATTTAAAATTACAAATAAAACAGAAATGGGACTTGTGAAATGGAAAATTCTATTAAATTGGTAGAGGTAACTCTCACCGGGTTGGTCTAGGGGTAACGTCGTCGCCGCTAGTCAGCTGCTTAACAGCTGATTTTCAGAGACGAAGGTTCCTGGTTCAAATCCTGGTAAAGGTAGTAAGTTACTTTTATACGGATTTGAATGCTAGACAGTGGTTATCGGTGATGGTTGGGTTTCAATTAGCCATACTCTCTCAGGAATAGTCGGCCTGAGTCTGTACAAGGCTACACCTCATTTACACGTCATACAGAACATCGTCATCTCATTGGGTAATGGGGTTGCTTATTGTTTTAAATTGAACAGATTGCAACGTACACACATTAGGAATAAAAAATATAAAAAATTGGTTGAGGGGCAACTGGTCTTCAACAGCGGACTTCTTTCTTGGCGTACACTATAATAACAACAATTTTTCAAAATTTAAGTTAGTAAATATACGTGCAGTGTGCAAGGCAAGTTGTAAGTTTTGATTGGTAATGTTACTGCTACCCCCTTAGCACCTAACTTGTTATATAGGTGTTCTGCACCTACTTTGGTTCAAGGATACGCTCTTAATACATGAATAAATATTTTGGTTCCATGGGTAAAATCTGAAGGGTCACCGAACCCTCTCTTGTGAATCCGTGGGATAGATAATAAAAAATCCAAAGGGAGGAATATAAACTTTGTATTTATAAGTAAATTCATAATTTTTTTTTGGAAAGGGTGAGGGATTTTCTGTAGGATGTCTCCGGGGATTTGTTTTATTTTTCAATTCGATGAATCGTTAATTTTATTAATTGTATTATTGTGTGTACGTGGGTTAAGAAACGCAGTGACAAGCCGATTCGCGTAATTTGCGGTGATCGATTGGAGTACTCAGAAAATTCGTTTTCACCTGTAGATAGGTCTGTCCCTGAGGGTCTGATATCGCCCACGCGAGCGGACAACTATTACGTCGAGGGAGCCGCAATCGTCCGACCTGCCGACGTATGTTCATCGATCCGTTCTCGCAACCGAATGAGCCGGTGAGTTCTTGGAGCAGAGGAACTATTTTACTTCCGGCAACAGATAGATCTCTCACTACCACCACCGCGACCACGCCTCCTGGCCAATCAACAACTGATGCGGCGGCGGGCGAGCGCGGGTTTCCCTAGTCGCACGCAACGTTTGCATTCACATATAAAAGTATGGTACAACCGTCTAGCGGACCACATGGCGCGATGATGCTGTCGTTAGTGCCACCTATGGATTAGTATAGGGTGCTATGGGATTGTGTATACAGCTGTCGTTTTTCCTGCTGTTGCTAGCTTCTGCAACGACCGCTACTTACAGAGCCTCCTCAGATTCAGATTCTGACGACGACCTCCAATTGTCGCAGTTACGTGAATACGTTTTACAAGGTTTAAACCTGACCAGGATACCGGACGTTTCTAAGGTATGCTGTTCGACTTACTACTTTACTCTGTAAATAACTAGTTTTACTACATGTTAACGTTGTGCAATTATTGTTCTGTGAATTGTACGCCGATATTTTTAATAGAATCGTCCATCAGTAACTTAGCAATTTAAATTATTCAAGTAAAACTTTTCACAATATCTGTAAATTATAAAAAAATTCTTGAGAGTAATAAAAAAATTCTTACAATTAAAACTTTTACATAGGCTACAGTGATAACATTAGTCTTACAAAAACTTTTTGAAACTTTTATTAAACTTTAAAACTTTTGTAAAGTTTTACGAGAGACAAACATATAATGTTAATCTGAACAGATAACTTTTTTTATTTTACTTATTTCTCGAATCGTATGTAGTTTATTTATTTGAAATCAATAAATTATGCACAAATATAAAATTGATAAATCAATCTGTATGTGCGGTTTATTTTGACTGCTTTAAATTATTTTTTTTAAATATTGAATATAAGTGGTGAAAGTTTTGGCTAATTTTTTAAGATAATAGAAAAACGAGTGTCTTCAAAAAATGGAATTTTTTATTATTTGAAAATTTAACTTATATGAAAGATTTATAGAATGTGGCACAAAGTACATCTGTGCATTTGAAATGTTATTTACAGAAGTTAAAAATAGTTCTTTTTTAATATTCCAAAAATATCGTGGAAATTTCATGAAAAAATGTATCACTTGACCCAATAACTTTTATTAAAATTTTATTTTAGTTTTTTAATGTTGAAAATCACCGTGCATTTGACAATTATATTGTCGTTAAAACATTATATACAGTACTCAAAAAATAAACAAATAAACTTTTTTAAAAGAAGATACAACTGTGGTTATAACTGTTTTTAATAGCTTTTTCAATTGTTTATTCATTTTTATATTTTAACACATTTAGAAGATGTAAAATATAATTGCAAATAATTGAAATTTGACTTTTAATGTTACAGTAAACATAAAGTTATCATTTTGTAAAAAATAATTGTTTAAAATATTGTAAAACAAAAAAATTATATTGATATTAATTAATTTATTGTAAATAAAGTTTTTTTGAAAAAAGAAAATATTAGGTCCAAAGATATAAAATATATTACTATATGTAATTTATAAAAAATCATTTTCGCATAGTTTTCCTTCGTCGTTCCAAGCGAAGCAGTCTCCTTTTTTGCATGTCCTTTTTGCTGTACATAAGCAAAATTCTTTCCTAAATTTTGGCTCGTCTTATGCAATGTGTATTTTATATGACAATGAAATTTATTATGGCCGCCTCCGTGATCTATTGGCGTTTAATGCTGCAAAGCGGAGTCCCCAGCTCGATTCCCGGCTAGGGTCTAAAAAAAATTATTACACGTTCAAACCATAACCAAAAGTAGTCACTAATTACCGACATGTTGATGCCACTTTAAATAAACAAAATTACATTTGTCTTCACTTTACAAATTAGTAGGGCTATTTTTTTTTTTAGTTAATTTAAAGTCAAGTCGCATCAACAGCTCAGTTATTAGTGACTACGATGGGTTATTTAATGGGTGGTTGTTAACTGGGAATTGAACCCGGGACCTCCACGTTGTAGGCTTGCTCGCTACCGCTACGCAACCAAGGCGGCCAAGTAGGGCTATTATAAATTTATTTATAAGTATTCGATATAATCGATTCAAAAATTTATTTAAGTTGTTGCTACTTAGGATTTGAAAATAACTAGGAATATATAGCTATATGTATGTATATTAATTGGCGTAAGTATGTAAGTAAATCAAATAACGTTAAGTATTTATGTACTTACGGCATAAAATTATGTTGACAAAAACCGCCGTCTTATAAAACTTAATTAATTTAACTAAAATTTTAAAATAAAATAATAGATTTACAGAATAAATGTATTTTGATTTGCACATCTTTTTATTGTTCAAAAATAAAATTATGTAGTTCAGATCGAAAGTTAAAAGGCTGTTTTGGGCGTTTAGGTAAAATTAAATGTGTTAAAAGTAGTTTATCATGCCTTCCTCACTAATATGACCTAACAATTTATCAGTAGATTAGTTTAAAACGTTTATTTTTTCATCCTGAAAATTATATTCATTCAACCCTCGGAGTCCAGCCTGTGGTATAGTGGCTAGTGCAACTGGCTTCTACGCCAGGGTCCCTGGTTCGATTCCGGTCAGGTATGGCTTTCTTCATCACTTATTTTCATCTATCACCATTCATCGTCTGAACAAAAAAGTTAGCACTTCAGAAAAAATACTCCGGATTAAAATTACTTAAACATTTATCTATTCTAATATTAAATGCTTTATTCATTTATTCATCTGAGTACACAAGAATAAACAGAACTATTTTTTATATGGACTCAAGTGTACCTAATTAGTTTAATCTACCAGCATGAAATAGTCAATATTTGTTTATAAATATTTTATTTTTCAATATTCTTTCCATACTATTACAGTTATATTTTTATAAAATTTACTTTGCTTATCCGGCATTTCGTAGCGGTAACCGGAATCAGATAACCAAAGATTCGGATCATGCGGAATATTGATTAGTTTGAACAGTTAATTAAAATAGAATTATATAAAAAATAAAAAGTTTGATAGTTTTAAAATAATTTATTATGAAATTATAATAATAAATTAAAAATTATGGGCGCAATTTCTCAAATTTTATAGTCATTATTTATTACATGAATTTTATAAAAAAAGTGGTTTTATGTTTTGAAAGCAACTCATGGTTTCAGGAGAAAAACAAAGCCTTTAGAATTTGAATGAATGGAAGTTCTATAAATCTGGAAGGCTAATAAAAAAAATTCACAATAATTTTTCACGTCACAATTCTTAAATTTATTTACCTTGTACAATAATATCTTTAAACAATCCAGAACTAATTTTTAACTAATCGACAATTCATTGACTTTGTTAATCTAGGAATCAAATGTAGGACTTTAAAATTAAGTCATTTATTGTACCTTTCAATATACAGAAAGTAGTTTAAAATATAGTTAAAAAAATTAATTTCTTTATTTATCTATTAGTTAAATAATTAAAATGATAGTCTATATAACAGTCGAGACGATAAAAAATCGATTAGTTTTATATAACCAATTAAAATTAGCAGCTACTCGATCGTTAGCGCCTACACTTGTTATATCAACGTTGTAAATATATTTTTATATTATATGGGTCAAACATTTCCGAGTTGGGAATCGAACTTGGTTTGTAAACTCTGTAGTGAAGAATGTACACCAACTAAAACATCGAAATGATTTCATGAAATAAATTATCGAATGTAAAAAAAACCATAAACCTAAAAATTATGGAATGTTACGTTGGGCAATACATATAACATTTAAAAAATATTTATTTCATTAGGTCTACTGTTACATTCTGTTTTGAGAAACAATGATAGTCTTGACGCGTCTTGTAATGATAATAATGTAAAATTGTCTAAATAAAAATTAATCCTTAATATATATATTATTAATTAAAATTAAAAACAAAAAATAAATACTTAATTTTCAAATACTCTTCTGTTACTAGATACCTAGGTACTTTATCAATACTCAATTAAAGTACTGCTACATAATTAATACCTAATTAGTAGGATTATACAGAAAAAATAATAATTTAATAGCTAAAAGCTGAAGATTATAAAATAATAAAAATCTGGTGTGGTCTACCACGCGGAGATCCCGGGTTCGATTCCCGGCCAGGGTTTGAAAATTATGGAGATATTTTTTTCACACACACACACACACACATATACCAATCGCTAAAAACATGTATTTTGGGTTCAGGAGGGTCTGAAAACGTGTATATCCGGTGAAAACTCAATATTGAAAAATCGAAATTCCATCCTATATAAACAATTTCCATCCTACATATTCATATAGGCAAGAGAAAGTCAAAATTAATCGGTATAATGAATTGTACTAATTTTAATACGGTTCAAATTATTTTCTATAATTAACCAAATTGGCATAACTCCATGCCAGTTAGTTCTTGTATGAACTTGTAATATTATTTTTCTTTTTAATATTAGATAGAGATATCTCTTGGCTACAAATTCAAGAAAGAGAGAGAATAACCGATATTATTTTTGTAGTCTATACATTTTCTAGTTCATATAATTTCATTGAACAACCTTATCTACTACAAATTTCATTACAATTTCAAAGTTTACTAGTTAAACGATCTTCTCTTTTAATATTTCAGCTTAAAGAATAATTATTTACTTTTTAAATCTGTATATTAATTTGTTGTGTAAAAATATTTTTAGTTAATCCATTTCCTTATGTCCTAAGCGTTAAGTATTTAAATTTTATTCGTTCAGAAAACCAATAAATTATTTAAGTAAACTGTCCATATATATATTCTTGTGTTGTATTAACATTTTGTAGATAAATAAAATATCTACTCACCAAAATTTGTTTACGATAAAGATACTGGTGCTGTTATAACACTAAAATAAAATAATTAGGAATGAAAAAAAAATAGTAAAAATTATATTAATATATTTATTTAATTTTATTGTTAATTTATAATTTATAAAAAAATTAATTTATAAAATTTAGTTTTAAACTATTTTTTTTTTTAGTTTATTTAAACTCGCATCGATAGTAACATTGGGTTTTGACGAGTTAAATTTTCTAGACCCAAGCCGGGAATCGAACTCGGGTTCTTTCACTTTGTAGACTAACGGGCTAGCCACTACGCCACGGAGGTGGTGTAATTAATTGTTACTACAAATAACCACGATCAAAAGTTTGCGTTATAGGCTAATAATGAAAATCATTAAATCTATAATCAAAAACGATATTACAACTTCACATATCTGCTGAAAAAAGTACACTATAACCTCGTTTATCCGGAATTCTGGTTTTTCTAAAACAAGTTAGTTTGTTTTTTGTTTTAAAAAATGTTTTGCTGTATCTGAGCAGGTGTTCACAACTTCCCTGAACATTGGTTAGATTGATACACCTTGTTTTTGTTGCACTGTACTATAAAATCACCAAATCATTTCTTAAAAAAACCGGGAAACTGCAAACGTACCAAGGGATTTGCAATCTGGGAGTAAGGAATACCTTCATGGCAGTGGGAGTCTGCGTTTTTTTAAATTTTAGGGTTTAAAAGTATATTTTGAAGCCTTCTGTGATTAAGCGAAATTTAAAAGAATATATATATATATATATATATATATACAAATTTTTTTTAAATACAATTTTTAAAACTAAATTCCTGACTGTACGTCCCAAAATAGTTTTCCGGGATAATTACATTGTTTTTAGTACACTGGCTATTTCGCACAGTTTTTCTTAGCCACTTCAAGCGGATGTTTGGTCAGTTTCCTTTTTGTCTTCTGTGTGGAAGTATAAAGTTCTCATTTCTATTCCAAACATTTTGATTGTTATGTATAAAATATTTTGCATGACAATGAAGTTTATTTGTTTATTGCTGTATTGTTTAAATACGTAGTGATTTTATAAATAAAAGATTTTTTCCGATCCAGATTGGTCTGAATAATCCAGAAATTCGGATAAACCAGATAATACTTTATATGAATTTTATAAATAGTTTTGCAATAATTATTAAAAAAATTGATTGAATATATAATTAACTGTTTTCACAAAATGATGAAATACATAATTATATATTCATATTGAATGCAATTCAGATTTTAGTTTGTTTTCTTTTGTATACATTAAAGTAAGGAAAGTATAACACGAAAGTTTTTTCACAGGGAATAAGTTTTTTTTTTTTTGTTTAACGTCCGACAGGGGGAATAAGTTGGTCGATAAGAAAGCAATACCTTAGTTATATTAATTCTAAAAAAGGTGGATGACTTAATGTTGTATTATATAAAAGGTTGTGAACGAGAAGTAGTACAATAAAATGACGTATCAAGAACATAGTAGTAATAGTAGTACTAATAGGAGTTGGTGAAGTAGGAAGAGGGGACTATAGTACTAAAATTGTTCCAAGTATTACTCATGTATATTGTACTATAAAATGACTCTTCAATTTAAAGTAGCATCGTTGTTTACAGTATAATAATAATTCTTATTTATGAAATTTATTTGCCCAATAACAGCACGCAATTTTTGTTACCAACTACACTTTTAAGTCTTTTTTTTTTTTTTTTTTTTTTTTTTTTTTTTGGTTTAACGTCCGACTGTTTTGCAAATTGCTGCTAATGCAGACGGTGAAGGATGAAATGAATTTTTGTAACGTATGAAAAAATGCCATGCCCGAGTGGGATTCGAACCCAAGACCGCGTGATGAGAGGCGAGCACGTTACCAACATCGCCAACGCGGCCAGCAACTTTTAAGTCTGTCTTCACGAAAAAATTAGTACATAATTAAGACGTTTGAACTCTTAGGTTATTTTACAATATTCTTTCCTCCCACGCAAACATTATCATAATATCCCTAAATAATTTCATAGAGAGAGAGAGAGAGAGAGAGAGAGAGAGAGAGAGAGAGAGAGAGAGAGAGAGAGAGAGAGAGAGAGAGAGAGAGAGAGAGAGAGAGAGAGAGAGAGAAGTGGGTGAGTGAGTGAGAGAGGGTGAGGGAGAGAGAGAGAGAGATTTAAAGAAAATTAAAAATCACATGCGAAATACATACCTACATAACTAGCGCAACTGGCCGGGGTTTCGGGTTCGATTACCGGTCAGGTCTTTCACCTATCACCCTTTTCATCATCTACATTAGTAGTCAAAATGTTGGACATAAAACAAACAAATACACTACCACGACTTTTTCGTGTCAATCAAATAGACCAATTTTGATGAGCAGTACATGTAAAATTACTATCTGCCCCAAAATGAAATAAGGTAAAAGAATAATGCTGGAATAAAGTTGTAGTTGCCCATAACAGGCAGGTTGAGTGTTAAATTATTTGCACTCGATCTGCTAGTTCCAGGGCTACAAAAAAAGGTTTGTTTCTTATCAATCAATTATATGACTGAAGCATTTAAGAACAGAAGAAGTAGAGGTGTAAAAGACATTAATTAGAGTTATCTACTCACTATGTAATGAATTTCATTATACAGCCAAACCCTGTGGGGATGAAGTGAAGGTGTCATTTGCAGTTTGGAAAATAGATGCTTTTCAGAGGCCGCGGGATGCTGACAACCATACTTTTCCACTCAGTGAGAAAGGCAATTGTAAACCACCTTACTCCTCATTTAACTTAGTAAAGCCTCTAGAGGTTCAAACCAGCCTTTTGGCTGATGACCTAAACAACAATTAACATTGTAGAGCTTCAATTTATAAAAATATAACTTTTATTATCTGTACCTTTACCAAATTTATAGCACTGTTAATTCAAAACTTATTGATTTAAATTTATATAAAGTATTTAGCCAAGTTAAACAAATTCCATTTTGAAAACTGACCGTTTATATCGATTTTAGTGAGCAAAAAAAGAAAAATCACTGATTTACTAAACTAAGCACTGTAGAAAAAAATTCTTGGAATAAAACTTGTAGGTTTTTAATATTTTTATAGCAGAGCTCCCTCCAATTTCCTCAGATATACCGATTACTCCTAATTGTAAAGCAGAAGAAATGTAATAAACGCGGCGATTTTAATTAAAATCATAGGAACCATTTTAGGAGAATCGTAAAAAATTAAAAATCTTACGAATTGTTACTTCCGGTTGAACAATTTTTATGATAATTTTTTTGTTAGGAGCTCTTGCAGATCAATTGGTACTAGTTAATGGCAGTTCGTTTTCTGAAAAATCAGTCAAAAGGCTGGTTTGAACCTTTTAGAGGCTTTACTAAGTAAAACGAGGAGTGAAGTGGTTTACCACACCTTCCTTACTGAATAGAAAAGTAGCTTATCAGCATGCTAGGCCCTCCGAAAAGCATTTACTTTCCACCCTGCAAATGACACCTTTACTTCATTCACCACAGTGTCAGGCTTTGTAATGAAATTCATTACTTTCAGAAGAGATAACTCTGACTAGTGTATTTTACACCTCTACCTACTCTCTTATTAAATGCTTCAGTCATATAAAAATTTTCAAACCGTAAAAAATAAAAATGTTTCATTTATATTGTAACTGTATAACATTTTTCTCTCCGACGACCAACGACGTATCGTTTAGCAGACAATTATCATTTTCTTTTAAAAATACACCAAATCAGTCTAATCATTTGAATATCCCTTGTTCGAGTATTGCATACTCATAAAGTTTGCAGGGACGTTTTTCGGTTGCTTACAGCCTACATTCAGATTATCCTCCTATTTTTAGTTTAAAGATTATATTTTAAAGTTGGCGGACCTAGCCGCAATCGTGCGCAATAATTACCAGGAAATATAATACAGTAAAGTAAATTACAGAGATGACAATTCAGTTTTTATTTTTAGTGGGAATTCCGTTTTAATTTACTAGAGTAATTAAACTGATTACTACGGCTCTCAAACAAAAAATAACAACAAAGTACACGTAACGTAAAATTGAAGTGTTTTTTTTTGATAAGACTATTTTTGTTAAGCCGCTTTCTTGTTGACAAAATAATTGCGCCAGGATTGTTTTTAATGCTTCCTAAAAATATTAGTACTCCTTTATTGCAGTTAATCTGTTCCGTACTAAATGAAATCATTCTTCAGTATAAACTTGACCTGACCGAAAGTAGATAACTTCATCATCATGATAACGATATGAAACATTTAGTGCTAAACAATTACACGAATTTCTCTTGATAATGTGAATAATCAAAAAAATAACCTAATTTTAATCTTGATTGAATGATAAAGTATAAAAATCTACCTTTGTTGTACTTCAGATTTTGATGAGCAAAACACAAAAAAAATCACAAATTGACGGTAAACAAAGCTCTGTAGAGAAAATGTTAAAATAAAAGTTGTAAGTTTCTAATTTTCTATAACTTTAATAATATGTACTTTTTCCTTAAAATGCTTATGAAAACTGCAATCTTAAAAAAATATATTTACTACAAAAGCACTGTCTCCCCTCCCTCGAATTTTATCAAACATGTTACTTATATTATTTTGTAGAGCACAAAACATGTAGTAAATGAGGTGATTTTTAAAAAAATTGTAGAAGCTGTGTTTGAAAAACATTTCAAGAAGTTCAAAAGTGCTACTTCTGGTTGATCGATTTTAATGAAAATGTTCTTAGCGGGTCCCTTTATAGTACCAAACTTAAGTTCCAAGTTTCAACTTCGTACAATTTTCCGTTCTTTAATTATTTAGTTCACTCACCTACACACGAACAAAAAACAGACTAATCAGTAAAGGCATGTTTTTGGATTCAGGTATTTGAAAAAGTGTAGTCCTGGGAATACTCCGTTTGGAAAACTTGACATGAAAACATAACTTTCCTTGGTTATATTTTATAAAGTTTAAGAGAAAGTAAATAGATACATGCTGCTGTATTTTGGGAGAAAGGTTTATAAAACTAAATAAATTCAAATAATTTCTATACTTTTTCATTCTGTAACTAAACTTAGTAATAGGAAAGTAAAAGATAAATTGTGTTTTGAATTGTGTGTGATGAATCTTTTTATATTTTGGATATTTTGGGGGTAAATATTGAACTTATAGTTCTTATTGAGGGTTTACCACAAGAGCTTTTTTTAAAAAGTTCTTACGTAAGTAAATATTTATCTTGATACCACTAAGCCCCCTTACATGACGTCATTTTTATTTGGCGAATTATTTTGGGTGTTATACCTCTCTCCACTTCCATCTCTTTTCCAGTCCATTTTAGCAACTACGAATTGATATATCCCATTGGTTATAAACGATCTTATTCAGACGTGTAAAATTTTGGAGATGTATTTTTAATACAGATATAAAAAATATTTTGTTGGTTGCTTGAAATATTAGAAATTTAGAGGTTTAAAAAATAGAATAGTAATATTTTAAAACGATAATATTCCGTTATTAAATTGTGTTCAGTACTTTAGAGTTTTAAATAAACTAGCAGACCCCTGCGAATTAATTCGCACAATAAGACTAATTATTTTCTTAACAATCAATTCATAATTTACATTAAAACTTATTGTCTTATTTCGAATTTTTTTTATATCAGTATTACTTATAAAATAAGATATGCACCTAAATAAACAATTCCTGTTACCATAACGATCCTTAAAATCAAACTGTACTTAAAAACGTTGCCACCAGAATAGTTGGACTAACGAAACGAATTACGAAATAACATAACAAAAGCAATTAAATCATCAACGTTGGACTTAAATTTCCATTAACTGACAAATTCCATCGAAAATAAGTAATTTGTTTCATAAAATAATGTAAAAATTATATTTTAAAAATAAATAATTAAATTTTTTTAATGATAATTTAAAAATATATTTAAAGAACACGTAGGATATATAAATAAATGAAAGGAGAAGAAAACGTAAATTAAATTTTTATTGTTTAAAGTAGGAAGAAAAATTCTTCCTATGTTTTTAGTAACAGGATATGTTACAAAAATTATGATCATGAAGGTTTTGATTATTTCCGTATATTCATGAAACTCTATACTGTGTTTGTAAAACAACTTAAAAATTTACTGTGAAAAGAATTTATTACATTTTTCTTGAATAATGTTTTTCATATTTTAACAGTAAATTCGAATAAAAATAAATTTTGCTAGTTTTTGTCAGAAGTTATCTTGAAACCTGATAGTTTTTGTATGGTTCAAAACCATAACCACCACCAATAAACCACCATAAAGTTTTGTAAACCACCATAAAGGTTGCCTTTATGGTGGTATGTATTGTAATCATACAAGTAATTTTACATGAGTACTTGATACTTGAGACAGGTACATTAAATAATTTAAAAACCAAAATAGAAGATTTTGGCAGCCTCCTTGGCGCTGTGGTTAGTGTACTACACTGTAAAGTGGAGATTCGGTTTCGATTCCCGTCTAGGGTCTGAAAAATTTATTACTAGTTCAAAAAATAGATAAAAAAAAGATTTTATTACAAGATAATTATTACGATTAATATAATTATTAGGAAGATGTTGTTTATGTCATCAGCCGAGAGACTGATTTGAACCTGTAAAGGCTTTACTTAGTAAAACGAAGAGTGAGGTGGATTACCATTCCTTTCATCACTGAGTGGAAAAGTATGCTTATCAGCATGCCAGGCACTGTGAAGCGCATCTACTTTCCACCCTGCAAATGAAACCTTCACTTCATTCACCACAGGGTCTGGCTGTATAATGAAATTCATTACTCTCAGAGGAGATAACTCTAGCTAGTCTTTCGCACCTCTACCTCTTCTGTTCTTAAATGCTTCAGCCATATAATTGGCTGACCATATGATAAAAACAGAACTATTTTTTGTAACCCTCGAACTAGCAGATCGAATGTAAATAATTTTTAGCACTCCATCTGCCTTTATGGGCAAACAAAGATGATTACATTATAATAAAACAATTTCTAAAAAAAAATACTTCTATTGATTGAAGAAAGTTATGAAATAATTTAAATTTGTGGATCAGAACCTAGGGTGTGAATTTCAAGTTTATAACTACCTACTACAAAAACTTTGTTGCGATAATGAAAATTAAGCACCTAGCTGGAAGGTCGTCGCCGAAAATAATTTTTTTATTAACTTATTTTGGAAGATGAAGGTCCCACGGATTAAAATGTTAATAAAGGTAGTTAATTGTATACGGATTTAAATAATAGACAGTGGTTACCATTGTACTTTGATGACTGCAGTTCAATTAACCAAACCCTCGCAGGAATAGTCGGCCTGAGTCTGTACAAGAGTACACCCCATTTACATGTCATGTATATCATCCTCATATCATTGGGTTATGGGGCTACTTATTGTTTTTAATTGAATAAATTGCAACGTTCACACATTACGGATTAAACGGAAAAATAAAATTAACCCTTTTAGTACCAACCCCCAGCAAACAGGAGGTCGATATATTTTACGTGGAGACAACATCCGGTTTACCGGACGTTCGTAAGTTATTTGTAAAGTGCTAACGTCCGGATAACCGAAAATTTACAAAAAGAATTTTTATACAAAAATTAATGGAATAAAGTGTTTTGAAACTGCCTCCGTGGCGTTGTGACTAGCGCGCTAGCTTGCAAAGCGAAAGGTCCCGGGTTCGATTCCCGGCTAGGGTCTGGAAATTTTAACACGTTAAAACCACCGTTTAGATACGGAAACCTACAGTAGTTGCTAATGACCAAGTAGCCGATGTGACTTTAAGTAGACTAAAAAAACCTATATTTTTAACAGGAAATTTTATTTTTCTGTAACGCTGAAATTTTGGTTGACAATGGCAGCCGTATGCCTGCAAGTTTTCGAAATAAAGACTTTTTGTATACACTTATTCAAATTCAATGGCTTTAGATTAAACTTTTCATTATTGTTTAAGCACTGAAAGGGTTAAAACAATAATGAAAAGAAAACAATTTAACGTTTTTGATTTTTCTGAAAAATCACATAAATAGAGTTAATGTCATTTACTTCTTCGGTGCAGAATTATAGTTGAATGATTAGAAAATTAATATTTATAGTATCTAAAATTGTATAAGGAATGATTATATTTCTGCAATGAATATTATTAACTTTTTTTAGAAATTTATTACTTTTGTGCAAAGTGTTCAAAGTATTGGTGATATCGTGTCGGTTACAGTATTGTGTAACATTTGATGACGTAGGTCGATTGAAGTTCCATGTCGTTTAAAAATATATCAATATAAGTGGTATAATAAAAAATGTAATAATATTTGATGTAAAAAAGGTAAATGTCATTAAGAATGAAATAAGTAAATAAATAAATATACAACAGATGCTAACTGGTATTAAATACAACTGTTGCTCCTTGGCTTACCAACGTATGCATTGTTTATATAAATAGAAAACGGTGAAGTAGTATTTTTAGATCAGTAAAAGTATTTAAATTACTCAAAAGAAGGATTGAACGCGGTGGAGGTAGTCGCCGCTTTCAATAGCCGATATTCGTGACTTTTGTTTCTAAAATTAAATACTGAAGAAAGGACCGCGTTAATAAACTTTACTGGCAGGTATGGATTAAATTGTAACAACAGTTAGGCCTAACTGCCTGCCGTTCGTCCGACTATCGCATTTTTATAACCTTTCCTTTCTATTAAGTTTCACGGTACAGTATTTGACTTGACCTCATTATTTTTATACGTTGAATAAATTATATTTTAATTAGATTTCAAATATGTTTATTTAATGAGGCTATTTTATTTTAACCTGCCTCATGGATTTCAATAATTTTGCAATATCAAACCAAGTTTTATAAAAACAATCGACTCGTTTATCTTGTGTCTTGGGATATTTAATTTATCATTTTTCATAATTCTCATAAGGTTAACTGTAATAAATATAATTAACGACAAGCTATTTTTAATAATTTTAATTTTGACGTGATTTATTTATTTTTTTTAAAATTTGAAATGCTTTAACAAATTATTTCCTAGGCAATGCGTAATTATTGACAGGAAATGATTCTGAAAATCTACAAGCCAGAAAGCCTTCTTTTAAAAAACTGTCACTTCTATCAACTTATAAAATATGTACAGAAAAAAATTATTTTTTCTTCTTTTTCTTTACCTTCACTCATGTGCCTAACAGCATCGGCGTATTCAGCCAAGTACCAAACTCTTTCCTTTCAAAACCATCCTTTCCATATCCTGGACTTCCTAGTTATTTCTTGGTCTCTTAGAGGTGCCATATTTCAACTTTAAAAGTCGTGTCATTTTACTTGTTCCAATAATCCTATCATCATTTCTTATTTTTTACTCTGAATTGGTTTAGTGATTTGCCTAGGTAAGCGACGTACGACATAACTGGACCATTTAGTTGATCCAGCCCCAAACACAAATTAATCTGTTTACCGAGCCAGTGTTCCTCTGAGATTTCTACGTCTCGCTGGGATTTTCGGCTTAGTAGGGGCACCTTTTGCAGGTTAAGTGGTGTGGTTAAAGTGAGAGAAGTTAAGTGGTTCTTTTGATGAATTCTTTTATTGTAATGGCACTAAACCCAACAAACCATTTCAACAATATTTCGTTGAGATTTTTATCTAAAAACATTATCTGTAAAGTGTTTCACTTCTGTCTTTGTATTGATAAACCACCGAATGTCTCCTTTCTTAGTTATCTTCCAAGTT
This sequence comes from Catonia carolina, assembly GCA_035578175.1. Taxonomy (NCBI): domain Eukaryota; kingdom Metazoa; phylum Arthropoda; class Insecta; order Hemiptera; family Achilidae; genus Catonia; species Catonia carolina. The sequence continues at coordinate 32,583,144 of JAQMRL010000007.1, read as the reverse complement.
CTTTGCTAATTCAGTTTTAGCCGCCAAAGAGTAGAATTCTGTTTCAGAAAATTCGATTTTTCTTAACGCATTGAATATGATAATTGAAGGATTAGAGAAAAGCCAAAATATGAAATTCATAACACTTTAGATATCCAATCTTTCCATATTAAGACTGATCCTTAGTATAATGGTCGGCGCAACTAGCTTCTGTGCCAGAGATTTCGGATTCGATTTCCAGTCAGGTCTAACATTTTTGCATCACTCGTTTTTATCTATCAACCTTAATGTGTACAACAGTCCCACGTGAAACATAACAAAAATCTACTCATAAATAACTTTTGTGATATATTTTGTTCAGAAATAATAAAAAAAAATTCAGTAAACAAGAAAATAAATATTTACTTTAGTGATAAATAAAGCAGGGCCTGAATTATACATTATATAAAAATTTTTGGTAAACATGGGAAGATTTTCCTACTGAACAGAACATGAAAAGGAAACTACCAGCGAATTCACTTTGGATGGCAATTGAAAACTGAGAAAAATCAGATCAGGACTTCCAAATTGTATACATTTGTAAAGTAATAAATAAATATTTTTAAGGTAAAATATAATATATTCTTTAATGCGACGAATCAAGAATTGGGTGAGAAATAGAACGGTATACTGATCCGTGGTAATAAAAATATTTTTTCTGTACGAACCTAGGGAAACCATGGGTAATATTTAATTAAAATAGATACTGGATTGATAATACGAATTTTGTATTTTTTTCATAAAAAAGTAAAATAGTTTAGATGTTAATTCTTTCATAATAAAGGAGATGACGAAAATTTAGAAAGTGTTAATGGAGCAGCAGTTATTAAAGTGTGCGCGTGTGTTCGTGTGAGAGTAATACATGCAGTTGGTTGATTTGTGCATTGTTTCCGTCCGAAATTATGTTGTATGCAGTAAATTATTCTGTCTTTCGTACGTCAGGTCGGAAATTACATTCAAAGGATATACAATTATTTTACGAAGACTATTACTTGACTTGATTGAAGTCAAACTAATACAAAAAGGTGCAGCTGCATTGTGACAGCCGATACGGCATAACAAAAATCGTAATGAATTTTCAATTTTATGGGAATTGTTTACTGACAGCCTCCTTCCTCGTTATTTAAAATAAATAATTACTAAAACAAGTACTAACTTTTTAAGCGTGCGTTACTTATGAGTTGCACGTCTTTAATTATGTGCTGGATAAATGCATCGGTTTATTAAAAACTGTACATTAATTCTTTCTAAAACATTATTGAAATGCTTTGTTTGGTGCGTCACTCCAATCGTCGTGAAAGACGTTTCAAATTGAAAGTAATGTCAGCTTCCATCTATAAAGTACGAAAATACAACGTATTTCGTTGAAATAATTATATTCAGTATCCCGGATCTGTTAAAATTCATTAAAAGTTAAATAATTTCTAAGTAATTATTTAGCCACAAACTATTAAAAAATAATTATTGAATTTAATTGTAGTTCACAAATTATATATTGTTGCAGTTCCGTTCTAATTTTTTCAGTATGCAGTTATTTTTAACTTATTGACATCAAGAAAATATATAGTGACATTTATTCCGGGTTCTTTCAGGGTCTGGTTATTGGTAAATAAAAACCTCCTTATAAATTTATAACAAATATTTCTTTACAATTTAATTTCTTAAATTAATTGCTACAGTTATAGAAACTAGGAATTACACTTAACTACTTAATTTAATAACAAACTGCATAACAAACGATTGCTTAATACGAATTGTTCTAAAAATTAACCAGGACTTAAAAGAATGTTGACTAAAAAGACATATGGCAATTTACATTCAAATAAATAATTGATTCCTAGTTTTACAACCCGATTGAACAGTATCTGCCCACCACGAAGAAACTGCTTCAATACACGACGTTTTTTCGCCGACAATAAACCCCGTTTTTAACAAATTCACCTCACAATAATTATTATTCACACAATACTAACTGGTAAAGAAAAGGTTATCCAATATAAAAAAACCATCAAACGTTATTGAAGGATATAAAATACAACAGAAAAATTTAGAGAAATAAACAAACAATAGAACATTCTATTCTCTACCAGAAAAATAACAACCGAGGATGACACTGGCGGTGCCTGGAAGGTAATTAATTACAGTATCAAAATGTGAAGGATAATCACACACAAGCTCACAAAACCTTAAAAATTAAATCGTCAAAAATTTATAGTTAATAAATGTTTACTTATCGTCTAAGGCTCACAGTCTCGAAGCTATTACTTGGTAATTTTAAAAACCTTATAGGCGTGACTACATCTAAAAATTCATTTAAATGAACACTTGTTTTCTGATTTATTAGGGTTTTAAATTATTCGGGCCGATCTCGTTTCCATTAAGTCCAGATAAGTAGAATTCACAGTAATAACATTCCATAAGATTTCAGTAAAATATTCCGTAATATAGTAAATTATTTTAAGTTACAACCTATTCTTTAAGAGAAAATTAGAATACTAGTTTTAGCTTATAATACTTCTGTACAACTTTATTGCCTCACTGTAATATTGCAGGCGTTAATAGTATAATCTTTCTCGTGAATGAAATATCTATTTAAAAATGTTTTCTATTAAATATCAACATTTTATGTTCCAATTTGAACTTCCTAGCGGTATTTCTTGAAGAATGTTTTCAAAATCAGTTCATTCTTGAACGGGTTTCAAAGTAATTTTAATATACGCTTTATGTAAGCCTACTATAGCACTTCATTCATCACAGGGTTTGGTTGTATAATGGAATTCATTACTCTCAAAGAAGATAACTGACTAGTGTCTTTTACGCAGTAACCTCGTCTGTTCTTAAATGCTTCAGTCTTATAATAAGCTGACCATGTGCTAAGAAACAGAACTATTCTTTTTTGTAGCCTGAAACTAGAAGATCGAGAACACTCCACCTGCTTGTTTTGGGCAATTTTTACTTTCTCTTGCCTATGTGAATACATAGGAAGGAAAGTATTGTTTTCACGTCGATTTTTCGAAATAAAATTTTCACCTGATCTACACGTTTTCAGACACCCTGAGCCCAGAAAACATGTTTTTAGCGATTGGTCTGTGTGTGTATGTGTGTGTGTGTGTGTGTGTGTGTGTGTGTGTGTGTGCGTGTGTGAACACAATATCTCAAGAACGGAACATCGTACGAAGTGGAAACTTGAAACTTAAGTTAAATACCATTAGAGGACCCGACACGAACATTTTCATCAAAATCAGTCAACCGGAAGTAGTATTTATTCCTGTCATTTTCAATTTTTTTGCGATTTTCTCAAAATCGGTTTTATACGATTTTGTTTTAAATCACCTTATTTACTCAATTTTCTATGCTCTACAAGATAGGGTAGGCGCCATGTCTGCTGAAATTCTTTGGAAGGCTATTCTTTCGTCAAAACTGTTTTTTTTAAATTGCAGCCTTAATATGCATTTTAGCGCATAAGTGTATATAATAAGTTGTAGAGACTTTAAAAACCTACAACTTTTATTTCAAACATTTCTTTGTAGCCTATAACGCTAAGTTTAGCAGTAATTAGTGATTTTCTGTTTTTTTCTATGAAAATCTGTAAAAATATCGATTTTCTAAGATTTCGGCCGTAGTATACATTTTACAACAAAAGTGTATAAAATCAAATTTATTGGAAATTAAAAGATCTAAAACTTTTATTTATAGAACTTTTCTCTACAGAGCTTAGTTTAGCGAGAAAGAGTGATTTACCGTATTATTAAGCCAAACTAAGGTTGGTTTTCGATTTGCATAATTCACTCATAATGAAAATTAGGTTATGTTTATTGAGCTTAGATTTTTTTTGTTAATTTGTAATGTTTTATAACTAATTTTAGGTTCTATTGTTCATTATTTGCATTGGCAAGTGAAAGTCGTGTGGGTGTTTCACACCAGATTTTTAATTTTATGATTCGCCAATTTGGTTGGATAAAAAGTCTGACAACATTTGAAGTTAATAGCTTTTAATTTAAAACACATAAAACTTTCGTACATACCAATAATAAATATTATTTTTTATACTGTAAAAAATCATAATACCTATTATTTAAATTTTGAATAATTGGTGGGTAATTTAGTAATAATTTAAAGAGTAATTATGCCAATAACAGTGATCAAGGTACTATTATGGTGTTGTGCAACGAATATAAGGTTAGGGGATTCCCCGTCAGCCTGTTACAGTCTAATCGCATGACTAATGGAAACAAAAATGAAGACAGTAAATATTGGGTGTTATTAAAAAAGTAATAAAATCATTGCAAATAAACACGCCTTTTTGACATATTTTAAGTACTTTTTACCTGCTGCAATTTCATATAAATATTGTCGTTATGACGTACTAATTTATCACACACACAATATTGTTTCACAGTTGGCTATCTTAATTTATTATAAACAATTATTGGGTCTACGTTTATGTAGCTATCAGATACCAAGTTATTGCTGCTTCGTTTTACGATGTCTTAACAAATGCTCCAAAAAAAACCCAAGGTTATTTCTTCGATCCAATTCGCAACAAATTAACTGAGCGTCCTCTTTACCTGATTTTTTTAAGTTTTATAAAATTTATTACAAATATTTGGAGAACATTCTCAAAAAAATCTGTTGTGAAACACTCACACAACTTTCTCTTGCCAATGCAAATATTCAACAATATAACCTAACATTAGTAATAAAACATTAGAAATAAACAAAAAATTAACCTCAGTAAACATAACCCCATTTTAATCATGAGTGAAAGACGAAAAATGAAAATCAACCTCAGTTTGGCTTAAAAATACGGAAAATCACTCCTTCACGCTAAACTAGGCTCTGTAAAGAAAAATGCTTCAAATAAAAGTTGTAGATCTTTTAATTTCCTATAAATTTGATTATATACACTTTTATCGTAAAATGCATACTAAAGCTGAAATCTTTAAAAAAATCGATATTTTACACGTTGTGGTGAGAAAAAAATAGAAAATCACTAATTACCGCTAAACTAAGCGTTATACAAAAAAAATCCAGGAGCCATTTTTGAGAAAATTGCAAAAAAGTGAAAAATTACACGAATAAACTACTACTTCTGGTTGACCGATTTTGATGAAAATGTTCCTGTCAGGTCTGGTAGTAGTATCTAACTTAAATTTCAAGTTTCCAGTTTGTACAATGTTCCGTTCTTAAGATATTCTGTTACACACACACATACACACACACACACACACACTCACACACCAATCGCTAAAAACATGTTTTTTTTGGGTTCAAGGGTCTGAAAACGTGTGTGCGTTCCTCGACTTCCATGATTTTCTTCAAGTTTTTTTTTCTAATGTTACTAATTTTATAATTGTCACTGACTATCGCCTGTAATTATGCTGATGTGGAACGTATATTAGTTATTTGGGTTGTAAACTGTTCATCTAGTGTTAATTTGGTTTTATAGCTTTTTCTGTTTTCCAAAAATATGGTTTTTAAGACATAAGGAACATCTTATTTTCTTTTTGTTTTTGGAAACAAAATTACGACCGCTTTTTTACAAACCGCTCTAGCCCCTTTGACGGACAGTTCTAGTTGAAACTCGGATTATGAATGAGTGAGTACTGTTACAAAGTATTAACCAGTTTATTCATTGTAAGAAATAAGTTAAGGAAAAGCAGGTCTACGTGTGGTAAACAATGTCTAATTTTGGTTGTAGGTAACAGTCGATTGTTAAGTGTAAATAAACATATTTACTGTTAATCAAGTTTAGTTAAAGATTTAAGTTTTTCAATTAGAGTTTAATATAATTAACGTAGTCTAAAAAGTTTAATTTAAATTTAAAAGTAGTCAAAGCTTAATAATCCATTTTATTTATTATTTTATTAATAAATAAATGTAATCAATTTAAAATAAGTCTGTTGTTTATTATAACCAGATCCCGATAGAACCTTGGAATAACTGTTACAATATAACTATTATTCTGCAAAAACACAGCCGACTCGAGCCGTCAGACAAGCTCTAATAACATTTTACTAGATTGAAGGGGGCGTGTGTTTATTCGATTAAACACACTACCGGCTAATTTTATAACAGAAATTACGAACTTATAGGTTACAGGAAATCCCCATTTTTCCTCCTTTCTCCCTCAAAAGGATGTGAATGGTTTTCGTAGACCATTCAGTTATGTTCCTGAGTAACACCTTGTTACAAATTGAAAACAATAATAACTAGTATATAACTACAACCGGTAATATCGGACACTTACAAAACTACAGACTAATAATTGACCTTAAAATTCCAACGACTTAAAACGGTGAAATAGTTTACACATTCTACGGTTCCGTTAAAAATCGTGAGGTCCGCATCTGATAAAATTATTTGCCTCACTAAAAATAATCAAACATTAATATTTTAATAAGTACACTTAAATTATTATTCCTATACAAATTCATAAACAATCTGTTATAACTAGACTCTAATGATAAAATTATGTTCAGAACAAAGTCAATGACATTTCCGCTATTGATATACTAATTTTAAAGACTCTTGACAGCTTTCTCAATGTAGGAATACGCACAAAATAGTTTTACAATAAAATAAAGTAAATAAATAAACTTTATTGTCACGTAAATTAATATACTATAATGTTCAATCCAGGTTATTTCCGGATCTGGTTATAGTAAAAGATAAACTTCGTTTAAAATTATAACAATTTTTATTAACAAGATAATAAATTACAATTAACTATCATGCTTAGACTGCTAATGAATTACGATTAAATTACTTAGACTAGGTTAATTACAAAAATTTTATAACACTTAAAGCTTTAACTAAACTTAACTGCAAATAAAGAATACCTGAATACAATCGCTCACTATTAACCGTACGTTTTTATTGTTTAGGTCAACAGCCGAAAGGCTGGTTTGAACCTCTAGCGGTTTTAGTAAGTAAAACGAGGAGTGAGGTGGTTTACCAACCTTCCTCACTGAGTACGAAAGTAGTCTATGCTTATCAACATGGCAGGCTCTCCGAAAAGCATCTACTTTACACCCTGCAAATAACACCTTCACTTCATTCACCACAGGTTCTGGCTGTGTAATGAAATTCATTACTCTCAGAGGAGATAACTCTGACTAGTGTCTTTTACACCTCTACCTACCTCTACCTCTACCTCTACCTCTTCCTACCTCTACCTCTTTTTTCTGTTCTTAAATAGTTCAATCATAATTTACTGACCACGTGATAAGAAACAGAACTATTTTTTGTAGCCCTGAACTAGATTAAGTGCAAATTATTTAACACTGTATCTGCCTGTTTTAAGCGTAACCGTACGTATACACACATTATTATCGTACACCCCAAACAGGTTCAAAATAACGTCTTTTATGTACTGAATTTAGAATTTATTAGAAAATTTCCAGTAAGACCAAGAAAGAGATTAATTAACAACCTTAGAATTATCCAGAGTAAATATAATTGACTGGAACAAACAATAAGAGAATACATTATAGATACAAAAGAGATCTACCTTTTATAGTATACGCAGTAACATAAGAAAGGGTAAGACATACCATTTAAAAAAAAAAAAAAATGATTGAACCTAGTTCAATCGACTATTCCGAGAATCCCATTCAAAAGTATTTCATTCATCGGCAATCAATTGTATTTGTTCCAATTCATTATACATGACAAATTAAAATATTTTCGTTAAGGAATGAAAAGGTTATACTTGACAGTATGTAAAAATAAGACTGATCAGGAATTTGCTTGGAGTAGCCAAAGAAAATTATGCAAAAACTTTGACCAGGACAAACAAACATTATACAGTACTAAAACTAATTTAATCTATTTGCTTTTTTACTTTATTTTTTTATACTAATTTTTTAAACTGAATTGTCGTTTCACTTAATATTAGTTATAAAGTAACATTTACTTATTATTATTATTATTGCATTTTTATTGATGTTATTCTTTCTGTATTTGTACTATAATATTTTGTTACATCTCTGTTTTTTTATTACTTTAATTATGTATTTCTTTCTGTTCTGTTATTTTTTGTAAATAATTCCAAATTATTTAAATGTTGCGCATTTTTCTATAAAAGTTTTCTTTTTATGGTACTTTTAAATGTGTGTAACGACAATTTAATTAATTTAATTTAATTTAATTTGCTTTTTTATTGTTTTTTATTCTATTTATATAATTTGTTACCATTTATGAAGCCAATATTTATTTACTCTTTCATAGTGGTCGCTAATAACCTCGTTGTTGAAAAATTTGATCTTAAACGGATTTACTTTTTAGCTGTACGCAAAGTTTATAGTCTAGTTCATAGAAAATTTTACTGTTTGACGAGTAAATATTTCCTGATGTAACGTATCATTTTCTGGATATCGTACATTCTTTAAATCAATTACTTAAAGTCAAAAATTACCTTTAAAATGTCCCTCCGTTTGGTTTTACAAAATAAACCAGTAATTTAATGATCTAATAATAAACAATTAAGTGCGTTACATCCATGTTAATTAATTTTATTCCTTGGATAAGAAGATTCATTCCCGGTGAACCAATTAATCTTCTAACTTCTTTTTAATATGTTTTCTTTTATTAGTTTTATTAATTAAAAAAATATAGGGTATAATATGTATTTAATTTGTGTTGTCACATATGTAGAACATCTGTAAAGATTTGTATTAAAAAACAAATTTAAAAAGTATGTGTAGAATTAAGAATCTCAATTAATAAGAGAGCCTGTCTAGTTGTAACGCGCAATGTTATGCGAACTCAATAATCTAGAAATTTTAATGTAGCCTATTAAAAATTCTAGTTCCACATGAATCGTTTTATAGTTAGTTAAATACAATTATTTCTACCTTAATGAATACAATTTAAACAAAGTTTAACCTGAAATAAAATACTGTACTAAAATTATTAGTTTTGCGTATGGTTTATCATTGGAGTTATTAAGGGCACCTGGTACCTTGTTTTTTAAAATTATTTTCTTTCTTCGCATAATTGGTAACTATGAATGTTATTTTATGTTTCTAAACAATAAAAAATTTTTGAAACGAGTAATTGTGTTAAAAATTACTCCTGAGTCAATAGTCTAGTGTCTTTAGGAGCTATAACCTATCTGAGTGTTCAGTTGATTAATTTGGAGTAAAATAAACAACATATTTATGAGCTGCAGTTAGCAAAGAATTTAAAAATTTAAAAAAGTGAAGAGTTTGCAACTCATGGGAGAACTAATAAAACATAAAAGCTAGAATGTGTCGGTCACATACACTAGCCCATGCTCACGATTGCGAAACCTCCGCCAAGATTTGAAAAATGTTGTATTAGAAAATTGTAAAATAATTTCAGGAAAGGGACAAATGTCTAATAAACTTACTGATCAAATTTAGGGCTTTTTTTCTTGTATTGGGCTAATTTTATACAACGTGAGGGTCACGTGAGGTGACTTTAGATGTTTTTGGAAGCTCTTTTTGCAGTCCAGATTCCCATCATTCGTTCACTGTAACCTGTGTTCTGTTTTTTCTCTTAATGAAAGCCCTTAAAGTGTGTAATTATTTGTTTAAATTTTGTTCGGTTCATTAAGTTTTCTTGCTTAATTTCGGTTTTCTCAATCTTTTCTGTTTTTTAAACCATTTATCTGACACCTTAGATCTATTGTTTAGTGCCTTAAAAATTTGTCTTGTCAGCCGGTTGTCATCCATTCTATTCAGGTGTCCGTAAAATTCTAGTCTTCTTTTTGTAATAGTTTTCATTATTCGTTCTTGTAATCGGTCCTTGTACAGTTCTTATCGACCTCGTAACCTATATTGTTTTTCTACTATCTTCGGGCCCATTATCTTGCGAAGGATTCAGGGCTATGGTGTTGCTATTAGACCTACTAAAATTTTCCGTAGTGTGGCAAGTAGTTTTTCATAAAGTTTTAACTGATGAAAACCTTTCTTACGAGCTCATTAAAGTCAAAGTCCAACAGAGGTTGATTTTTATTTAGCGTATTCCATTTATGATTAAAATTAGGTTGTTTTTCATTATTTATATTGATATGAGAAAGTAGAGTAAGTGGTTCACAGCAGAAATTTATTCTGAACGATCAAACCTATTTTTACATAAATTTGGACGACGGGGTTCTTTTTCGGCTAGTAGAACTACCTTGAAGTTTAATTTTGTCAACCACGTTTCAAGCAACTGATCATTTCTTTAATCCGTCGTTGCAACATTATTATAAAAACGTAATTATCAGCACTTTGTTTTAGTAAAACGTATTTTTTTATCTCAATAGAACAAGAACTTTAATGTTTACTAAGTAAACAACAACAATACAAAACATTCTGAATTTCCGGTTACAATATTAGTGTCATGCTTGTTTTAAAAGGATTTCGTGATGTAGTAATAGTTCTTACTATTTTATTATAACTATTTACTTACTACGACGCAACGTAAATAGTTTTGATAAAACTAACGTTAACAAAACAAGCAAGGTATTTGACAATTTAGATTGTCAGAATCCAGAAATTACAAGAATAAATTGTATTGTAGGGAATCCGTTGGAAGTTAGAAAAATTGGGGGAAAGAAAGTTGTAGTAATATATTGTGCGATAATATTGTAACACCTAAACTTATGTTTGTTTGGTAATTGGGTTTAATATATAATAAACAGAATTATAACAACTTATTACAGTAATTTATTGACAAAATTAAAAATTACAATTAAGTATGACTTGGTACAATCACATAAATTAAATCAATTACAAAACTTTAACCTGACTAATAAATAGATAACTGTAACAACACGATTACCTGTTTACAAACACTCGGTACGAGCAGCTCGCACAATTAACGATCTTAGAACCGGTCTCGTAACGACACTAATTCAAAAGGCCCGACACTTGCATTCGCAAGTTAACTAATAACAAAGACGCTAACTGTGTTTATACCTTCGGTCTCAATCTCGAGATCTTCTAACACAAAGTTATTCTCGAACTCCATCGAAGGAATCAAATAAAAACAAACATTTCTACTTTGCTCGATTTCTTAAAATTCCTTTTCAAAACATCTCATTCATTACAGTTCACTATCCTTGTTCAGCACACTTCACCCTATACAGTACACAATTTCTTATAAATTAAGACAATCTGTACAAAAATAAACAAACTATTCCATTTACCATTTCTTGTTTAATCACGAACTATGTTACAATATTACAATCTAATATCATAACCGGAAATACGCCTCTTAAATGCAATTTTGGAAACATAAAAAATGAAAAAATAATTTTTTATTTATTAATGAAGTAAAATTAAGTTTATCAATGAACTAAAATTAGAAAATACGCAACGGTTATTCGACCAGAAGTTACCAAATTAATTAATATTTTAATTTATACTAAAACAGAAATGGAAAATATTTTGTAAACGAAAAGAAAAATTCTCATCCTTGGCTCACTAAAGGGCGGAAATGAATACACCATTATTAACAATAAAATATCAATTCAAGAGCATTTACGTGATGATAGAACGTTTTAATTAATTTGTAACCTAGAGACGGTTCAATATTTTCATTCACATGGCAAGAATGGATGAAAAAAGACTTATTAAACTAATTTTTATTGAAAATTACAGTTAAAACCACGCAAAAGGAATTCTGAAGATGATGAACGACACTTGTATAGAGGACAATATCAATTGTAAAGTATGTCAAGATAGAGTGTAGTTTGGAAACAATAAATAGGATCGAGGTGAAACCAACGATAATTATGTCTGGTAAATCTAGAGCTAAAAAACGTCATTGGCCAAAAAAGTTTACTGAGAGGTAAGAAAAGACCAAGGAAAAAAGAGACATTTTATCTACTCAATGTGTAGACAAATTTAAAGGTTACATTACCTTTTCTACACTTTACAATAAGAAAGTAATGTGGAAGAAAAAAAGATTTAACATTTCAAAACGGATTATATAATGGTTATGTGCATATCTGTTAGTAAAGCATACCAAAGGAGGGACAAAGGAGGGCAGACCCAAGAAAAAAGATTTCGAGATAAGGTCTGTTGATAGTTTATATTTTAAAAGAATCTTTGTCCTTGAATTCTTTAGGCTTCCCACAAGAGGTCGTTCTGAATATTTGTAGACCGCAAGATCTTTGTAACTTTAGGCGGTAACTTTCTTGAGATCAATATTGTAATAAACTATCTATCCCTAACATTTTTATTTATTATATACCTACCTACATTATGTTATATACACAATAATTTAAATATAATATTTGGGAAAAACAGAATGTTATTTATATATTTTTAGGAAAAATATGTTTTTTGACATTTTACAATTCGACTATACTATAAGGTATTCAAAATAGAATAAAATCTTTCGGGAGATAATTCTACAGCTAAAAATACGAAAAAAATATTCATATCGATTCCCACAGGAAAAGTCTGATGGCGTAAGATCAGAAGATCGTGGTAGACATTGAAATAATAATTCAAAATGTTTTGTTGTATAAAAACATTGTGATGGATTCAGTCAGTTATTATTATGTGTAATGCCCATAACAGGCAGGTGGAGTGTTAAAGTAAATACACTTGATCTGCTAGTTCCAGGGCTACAAAAACTGGTTCTGTTTCTTATTACAAATTTATATGAATGAAGCATTTAAGAACAGAAGAGGTAGAGGTGTAAAAGACACTAGTTAGATTTATCTCCTCTGAGAGTAGACTAATGAATTTCATCATTAATACAGCCAGACCCTGCGGTGAAGTGAAGGTATCATTTTGAGGGTGTAAAGTAGATGCTTTTCTAGGGCCTGGAATGCTGATAAGCATACTTTTTCACTCATTGAGAAAGGGAGTGGTAAACCAACTCACTCCTCGTTTCACTTGGTAAAGCCTCTAGAGGTTCAAACCAGCCTTTCAGCTGATGATCTAAACAGCATTGTTATGTGTTTGGTTTTAAGTTTTGATTTGTTGAATACCTGCTGTTCCAACATTCAAGAGTACGCGTCATATCATTGTGAACTTCGCCTTCTATAATTACTAACAGCTCCACCTCGCACCTATTCTGCCAGGATCGTTTTATAGATGAGTGAAAACAATTTAAGGTTTTGCCATACAGAAAATAGACGAACTAAGCGATTTAATGAATTGAAAATCAAAACAGAACCATTATACATCAGTAACGTATTGTAACACTTCAGTCTAGGTTCTCTCGAGATTTGGGTGTAATAAATAACAAACTTACGTTAAACTTTAAAAAAATTTTTATTTATATTTACTAATAATGATTAAACTTAACCTTCTAACAAATACAATTAGATTACTTCAATTAAATTAATTACATAACTGTAAAGCCTAAACTAACAACAGTTTAATTTAACTGCTACCCCTTACCTACAACCAAATACATTGTGTACACTACCAATACACAACGCACTATTAACATAATTCAGAACCAGTCCCATAACGACCCCATTTCGAACGACCCGACAACACTTTCCATTCACAACTCAAGTTACAGCTGACTTACTACAAAAGCGCTAACTGATTTTATACCTGCTGTCTGATAGTTTCTCAAACAATCGAGATCCTTTAACAGCAATATCGCCACTAATCTGGAACATAATGGAATTAAAAATAAAAACAAATACCTCCACCAGTTTCGATTTCCGAGAACACCTATTCAAAATATTCCACTCTTCGCAATTCAGTATCCTTCAATACACTACATTTCATAGAATGCACAATTTCTTACTCTGGACAATTTATTCCCTTAGCTATTTCTAGCAAATTACAAACAATATTACAGTATCATTTGTAAGATATATACTGTCATTTAAATGTTCTTATGTGCGTGAGGTAATCTTACATTGTAACACATTGAAAATATGCAATACTGTGACAAACTCCATAGATCTTCGAGCTCACAATGATACGACGTATAATATAGGACTGATATAACCTGTTATGGTACCCAATTTATAAAAATAAATTATCGGATTTATTAAAATATATAATACATGTATATTTTTATGACTTATTGTACTTTTTTTATCGAGTAGACTATTTAATTAAATAATTTTTAACGTAATTCTTTAAGGATATTGTTTATTTTTATCTTTATGTGTAAAAAAATGAAGTTCCCACAGTTAAAATTACGATATTGTTAGAAAACCTATTCTGGGAAGATAATAGTAAGCTGGTAATAGTATGTACACTGCATTCCATATTAAGTGACAATGCGGTAATATTTATAACAGTAGTAGTATAATAATACTATTATTATTACTATTATTGTTATTTTTGTTATGATTATGATGTATAGTAATTATAGAGAGCATGGAAAATCCTAGCTACAGGTAGAGGTTATTGTTCCTCCACCACCTGGTTCTGGCTGGGTATTACCGTAGCAGGCCGAATAGCCTTCGTTTAATATTATTTCCGTTTTTATCCGAGTTTTTTCTTTCAGACTTCTTTACGATATTAAAAAAAGATAAATACTGATAAACAGAAGTAGTGCCTGAATGACGTTAAATCTATTATTCTATTAAACCGTCTTTCAAATACATATTTTCACATCCTTGTTTATACCATTATGTTTATACGGATCTGTTTACTTTTGATATTTTATTTATTATTACTTTATCATTAACTTAAATGTTTAATTCAATTATTAATTTTTTATGCTGAGAATTATTTATGAAACTGTTAAAGTTAAATACATTTCGAATCCGGGTCAACCAAAATCACCGAAATTATTTTTTTACATTTAACGTCTTATATTATTTCACATTAAAATTACCTGTTGGGTGTGAACCAAGAAATTGTTTTTAGTAATTCATATTGTTTTTTTTTGTAACTTTTTATTCATTTTATGATTATGAAATCTGTTGAAAATTTGTTTACATATTTTATTGGTTTTTTATTTAATTTAATTTCTGTATCTCCGGGGAAAAATCACTTAAGTCACTAAAAGTAGTTTTTAGAAAAAGAAGTTCTTACCTGTCATCTTTTAAATTTAACATTTTATTATTCTAATCATTCTCTTATGTAATAGTTTTATTCTTTTTACTTTTATACTGAATATTTGGGTTAAATATACTTTTATATTTATAAATATACATAATAAACAAACATAATATGTAAAATATATTTTATTTATGACTTAAGTAATTTTTCCCCGAAGGGTAAAGATTTTTAACTTATTTACTTTAAAAAAAATTAAAAATACCAGAATCCGGAGTTTTATTTTGATTTATTTTCTTTTTTAATGATAAGGTTAGTAATAAAAATTTTGAGGTTACTTTATTTGATTTTTATTGCAGCGGTGTGACTGACGGTGGACTCTGATGTTGCAGATGAACGTTAGTCAAGAAGAGTTCCGAAGGATGTTTGGAGTGTTTATGGAAAGGCGGTCTGGTGTCAACCTGCATACTTTAACGCCAATGGGTAAGAGTCTAAATAACTTGTTTACATAAATTTAATGCCGTTTACATTTAGGGAAAATACGGGAGGCATGCTTTAAATAGAAACGTTATTAAACAGAAAAAAATATTTTGTAATCGTTAGAAGTTTTCTTGTTTTCTTATCTCTTAAATCAAATAAATGAAGTTTGTATTAAAGTAGATAAATGGCATACGAAATCGTACTAGTCTTTCTTCATAATTTTCAAGCAGTATAATATAAACTGTGTTTTTGATGTAAGCCTAACTACTGTATTATTACTGCAGAATTCTGGTTGACTGAATCCGGGTTATCCGAAATCTGGGTTATCCGAAACGACCGAAAATCAATAAATTTCCGATGTACATAATTTACCAGAACACAGTAAGAAAAAAATAGTTATTTACTCGGTTTTTCATTTTCATTTCGGGTTTTATTACATTGTGCTCAACAAAGTTTTATAGGTTATTTATTACATACTGAATGCCGGGTGAGGACGAACAGCTCAGTCGATTGAGTATGAAAGTAGGCCAAAGACTACACTCCTACCTACGAAATCTAGAAAAGACTACTGTTCTGTTCCTAGTAAATACTAGGAATACAAAAGGTAAATACTTGTATCAGGTCTAATGTTTCGGTCACTTATGACTCACCTCGTTACTAGTTCCGATTGAATCGAGTATAGCGGGAATAATTATTATCTTTAATGACAACAAGACATCCGGTTACTACAAAAGCGCTAACTGATTTTATACTTGCTGTCTGATATTATTACACAACCAACAATATGTTTTTAGTGCTTCTATCAGTACAATATTCAATTAGCAAACCCCCCGCACTTACCCCGCTCGCACCGTAATTAGACCCACTCGTACCCCATGACGGTTTCAGAGTTATCTCCTCTGAAAGTAATGAATTTCATTATACAGCTAGACTCTGTGGTGAATGAAGTAAAGGTGTCATTTGCAGGGTGGAAAGAAGATGCTTTTTGGAGGGCCCGGCATGCTGATAAGCATACTTTGTCACTGAGTGAGGGAGGCAATGATTAACCTCTTCACTCCTCGTTTTACGTAGGGAAGCCTCTAGAGGTTCAAACTAGTTTTTCGGTTAAACAACAACTCGTATCACGAAATAACACACCCCTCGCTCTCTTCACTTCATGGAAAACTAAAGTTAGGTAAAGCTTTTAAATTTTGACACAACTTTACACATCAAAAACCAAATCACGACTACAAACAAAAGTTGGTTTTGAAAATAAGAGTTTTGTTGACATATGTACCAATGGAATTAGAGAAATACAATTTAATAATACAGTACAGTAATTGATAACGTGTTATAAGAAAAATTAGGTAAATTGATAAAAAAATGGTGCTTCTTGATTTTTGGAAGATTTACATGACTTTTTATTCAGAAATCGGATGAAACATTATTTTTTTAGTATCTATTCCGTAAATAATTTTTTTTAAATTGTGAAAAAGGAAAGAGTTAAGGAAAGAATAATTCTAATTTTGGGACGGGCTGTACTGTATGTTCCTCATAAATGACTGTACAATATAATACATTATGTACAATAGATTGTAGAATAGAATTGGTAAAGAATATAAATCGCAAAACTTTTTTGCAATTAATAGATAAATTGCGGGAAAGTAAAAAAAATCTGCAAGAATCAAAATTTCAACTTAATTCAAGTGTGAAATATAGTTATACGTCATTCAGTAATAGTAAAAACTTAAATTAATATGACTCAATCGTTTACTTAAAAATAAATTACAAACTTGTACACTAAACATCCGTGTTGAATGTGATTGTGCGTGCGTGCGCTTCTGTGAATGAATATGTTTCAGAATGAGTGATCTATTTATATGTATATATGTATAATATAATCTGAAGAGGTCGTAGGTGTAGAAAATATGTTACTATTAATAACCGAGTAAAAAAAATCTAAAAATACTGTGTACTTTTTTCCAAAATTCCACAGGAAATGTGTCTAATTGAAACGTTACTTTTTTAAATAATACTAAAATAAAATCATAACTGTTGATATTACTGCATGTGGCATTTATTTAAAAATAACACGCTTTGATAAACTTGTATCTCAGCATTAATATTGTCGGCCAAGTTCAGAATTATTATTGTCGGCCAACTTAGACAAATGTACAAAATTCTGCTACAGTAGAATCCCGTTTATCCGAAATAATTAAGACGGACCCATTTCGGATAACCAATTTTTTCGGATTTAACAAATATGGACTTAACTAGGAATGAAAAAAAGGTTAATCTATTAAGAACATAGCTTTTTAAATACAAAAACTATCTATTTAATTAACATTCAACACATTTTCAAATGAAATAAAATATTTTATTTAATCAAAATTAAATTTGGCCGCCTCCGTAGCGTAGTGGTAACGCTTTGGCCTACCACGCGGAGGTCCCGGGTTTGATTCCCGGGTAGGGTCTGGAAATTATAACTAGTCACAACCCAACGTTTCATAACCCACTGTAGTCGCTAATGATCAAACTGTTAATGCGACTTTAAATAAAAATTTAATTTAATATTTTATTTGTATTTTAAAAAATCTAAGATTTTCCTCTGAACTTCATTAAGGTTTATGTATTCGGACTGGTACATTGTTGTTTTTATCTCCATAACAGAAAGGTGGAGTGTCAAATTATTTACAATCAATCTGTTCGTTGCAGGGCTAAAATAAATAGTTCTGTTTCTTATCACGGTCAGCCAATTAAATGACTGAATCATTTAAGAACAGAAGAGGTAGAGGTGTAAAAGATACTAATCAGATTTGTCTCCTCTGAAAGTAATGAATTTCATTATACAGCCAGACCCAATGGTGAATGAAGTGAAAGTGTCATTTGCAGAGTGGAAAATATGTGCTTTTCAGAGGGCCCGGCATACAGATAAGCGTACTTTTCCACTCAGGGAGGAAGGCAATTGTAAGCCACCTTACTTCTCGATTTACTTAGTAAAACCTCTACAGGTTCAAACCACCGTTTTGGCTGATGACCTAAACAGCAACACATTGTTTTTTTTGTTCGATGTCTTACTATATGGTGTTTTAGTTTTTCTTTACTTTTTGACCATTGTGATGCGGATGAAACATCTACTAAATGATCCGTGACAACCATGCGCAACATTTCACCCTTTTCTATAATTTCTACGGCCTTTTACTGCCATGATTTTGGTTTTATTTTAAATAGTTGTGTGAAAAGTTAAACGATTCAAGTTTAGTTGACTGTGAAGCGTAGTCGATATGTAACTTGGATATTCGGATAAATAATTTGGGCTAAGTTGCAGCGCGATTTTAACAAAAAGTTCAGAAATAGTTTAATAAAGTGCGCCTTATTTTTAATGAATGAAGAAAATAATTCGATTTATATTTAAGGAAAATAAAGAGAAAACATTCAGTAACAATAATAAATAGATAGCGTACGGCTTGGTAGGCGGTAGTAGTCCATAAAACTAACATATAACAGATGATTCCGACGACGGTTAAGACCCTGTTTTACACGTAGGCTATGAACTATGGGCTACGGGCATACCTACCAAATATTCTAATTATAGATTAACTAAACTTCTATAATAGATTCTTTGATAAACAACTTTACTACTTTTAGTGGGCCTAACAGATCTTTGTAAATAATATCCAGATTTTTGTTTGTAATTTTGGATTATTTTTAAGGATTTTATGTATTCTACCATTTTTAGTGACACGGATAACTTACTATCTGTAAAAAAATAAATAAAATTACGCTCTAAATATAATAAATCATTTACGCAGTATTTAGTTCACACTGAAATTATTAAGGAATTAAAAAAAATCTGGTGTGAAACCCTCACACAACTTTCTCTTGCCAATGCAAATAATTAACAATTTAACTTCACATTAGTAATAAAACATTAGAAATAAACAAAAAACTAACCACAATAAACATAACATTATTTTAATCATAAGTGAATAATGCAAAATGAAAATCAACCTTAATTTGCCTAAATTTGATTATATACACTTTTGTCGTAAAATAGATACTAAGGCCGAAATCTTAAAAATCGATTTTTGACAGATTTTCATGGAAAAAAACAGGAAATCACTAAAATTACTTCTAAACTTAGTGTTATACAAAAAAATATTTGAAATAAAAGTTGTAGGGTTTTAAAGTCTCTATAACTTTTTATTATATTCACTTTTGCGCTAAAATTAATATTAAGGCTGCAATCTTAAAAAAACGTTTTTGACTAGAGAACAGCCTTTCCAAGAATTTCAGCGGATATGGCGCCTACCCTATCTTATAGAGCATAAAAAATGTAGTAAATGAGGCGATTTCAAAAAAAAAGAACAACGTAGGAGCCGTTTTTGAGAAAATTTCAAAAATGTGAAAAATGACACGAATAAACTCCTACTTCCGGTTGACCGATTTTGATGAAAATGTTTGTTTCGCGTTCGGTAGTAGTATCTAACTTAAGTTTCAAGTTTTAACTTTGTACGATGATCCTTTGTTGAGATATTTTGTTCACACACACACACGCGCGTGCGCGCACATACACATACACACAGACCGATCGCTAAATACATGTTTTTTGGGTTCAGGGGGTCTGAAAACGTGTAGATCCGGTGAAAACTCGATTTCGAAATATCGACATGAAAACAATACTTTCCTTCCTATATTCATATATATGCAAGAGAAAAAGTTGCCATTACCTGCCTAAAACGTCTACTTTTCAAAAATTATTTAAATTATTTTAAATTACTTTTCAAATTATTTAAGCTTACATCTTATTGCAAAACTACGCTGTGAACCACCCTATTTGTTGTATGCATTTCGCTCGTTAATTTGAATGAGGGTACCCAAAAAAAAATTATGGGTGACTTTTAACTGGTCTCCTTTTTAAGTCGCTCGCCTAACAATGCAAATTTAACTTCTTTTAGAGTAATTATTTAAACTTTCTATCTCCTGACTGAGGTGGTATGAATATATTTATTTACATTAATGGCTAGTATACAATTCAAAAAAAGTTTTAGTTAATTATTTATTTTAAATAATTAATAATTTAAATTAATTAAGTTGGTGTAGAAGTCAGCGCAACTGCCGTATTTGCCAAGGATCCTGGTTCGAAACCCGATCTTGTTTTTTCATCTTCATAATTATCGTCTCATATACCTACACACGAAGGGTTTTTTTGGGATCATGACCTAATAAAAAATGAAATCATTGAATTAATGTTTCAACTTACGTAAATATTTTGTCCTAGGAAAGGATTCATATGATTAGATGGAGAAAATGTCTCAGGTATATTTTGGAACCTTAATACAAATAATTAATTCAAGTTTACCGGTAAAGTTTTGATATAATCAATACCATATTGTAATTTTTATCCTGCATTGCCCACAAAGTTTTTTGGGCGTTTGGTAGATGAAAAAATTTACAAGATACCTTTCTTTTATGTCATATCTGGGCACATCACTGATGCTGGCAGAAAGCCTGGGCTAAGCATACTTCTATTTCCTGGTCAGAAATAAAAAGTGAATATTTTCCTTTAATAAAAATACGATTCACATCTAAAGAATGTGATTTAAATCTACGTGTTTTTACATTCCTATAGACATAAATAGGCTATAAATGTTTTTATGATTTGTTTAAATTAAAATTTAGAAGAATGTCAGTTAAAAATGTATTAAACAATTAATGAAATTCTTGGCAAACAATAAAGTTCGTGGGGTTACTCTACTACTTTGGTCATTTCATTTCAAACATCCAGTCAATCTTATAATGACTAAATGAAAGAGCGTAGGTTATTAAACATACGTAATGAGCTCCTAATTTCTGGCTTCAACCAAAAACTAGTTTTGATGAACGACGTCGGTTTGCTTACATTAAGTTTCTATCAAAGATTTTAAATCAGAAATCAAGATATCTAAACTCTTAAATCAAGAAAGAAAAGTTTTAATTTTATTAAATATTGTTTTCATCAGTTTTAGGCTGGTTTGAACCTCTAGAGGTTTTACTTAGTAAAACGAGGAGTGAGGTTGTTTACCGTTGCCTTCCTCACTGAGTGGAAAAGTTGCCTATGCTTATCAGCATGCCAGGGGCCCTTTGAAAAGCATCTACTTTCCACCCTGCAATTGACACATTCATTTCATTCACCACAACTGTGTAATGAAGTTCATTACTCTTAGAGGAGACAACTGTGACTAGTATCTTTTAAACCTCTACTTCTTCTGTTTTTAAATGCTTCAGTATAATTTGCTGACCATGTGATAAGAAACAGAGCTATTTTTTGTAGCCCTGGAACTAGCAGATCCAGTGCAAATAATGTACCTAAATTAATGTGCCGGGTGGCACATATCGTTTTTCCATGTAATAAAATATGTCTTCCGATAAAATTTCGATGAGTTGACAGCATAATTCACAGAAGTGTTGGACAGGGGTGTGTTCTTTCCCCATGTCTCTTCAATTTGTCCTCCGAAAGTATTTTTCGGGAACTGCTGAAGGAGCCCAACATAGGAATTCAAGTAATTGGTGTCTGAATTAACAACATGAGCGATTTGGAAAACTTTCCTGAAATATTAAATATTAACAAGCTTTTTCATAGGCACACCTCAATCATATCTCTATAATAAAAGTCCTACTGTAATTACACAGCTGGTTTCATACGATTAACACAAATGTTAACTTCCCAGTAAAATAAATTTTCAAGCGTTTAACTTTTCACACAACCTAACTGTTGAAAGCCATAACATGACTGTTCAAGTATCATACACCAGTAGAAGGGAAGAAATACTATCTAAGAATGACAGAAAATATGTTATGAGAAAGAGCAGTAAAATCTATATCTTAAAAATAATTGTACGATCTCTTTGAATTTTGGAAGATTTGAATGAATTTCTTTGTAAAAATGGGTGTGAAATTATTTTTTGGATATTTGTCCTGTAAATAATTTTCATAAATTAATCCTTTTAAAAAAAGGAATGTGAGATGATGTCATATTGTAGAGCGATATAGTAGCGTACTTATACCTGACCGTACTGTACCTCGTTGGATAATGCATTACATTTTAGACAATAGATAATATAATACTGACAGTTATAAGAAATATTTTTTCCAAGCGACCTTACATCAAACAAATCAAAGGATTATATATTTTCAAAATTTAAAAATTATGTAATGCTAAATAGTTTATGTTAATCAGGAAGCTCTAAACTCTCGAATAGTCAAAAAAATTTGTAATAGTTTGGGTATTTTCCGATAGTACCTCGTACAAGCAAACAAACGTGAAATCGTTGTAATATTAGTGTAATAGATGTATTCATCCAAGCACGGGCTACGCTTTTTTGGGGGAGTTATAAATAAATACCTTTTTAAATTATTTCAAAATCTGTTCAGTAATCCTCACAATATTTTATTCAGAAGTTATAACCTAATGAAACTATATTAAAATTAAAATTTAAGTATGTTATTTAATAATACGTACAAAAGAATCTATATTTAGCTATAATAATTTTGGAAGAATATTGTAAAAAATTTCCCCTATAAATTTGTTAAAGATTCTAGTTTATTAGGGTTATAGTTTATTGTAGATTTTTTGGAATTAATTACAAAATAGCGTAGTGTAGTTATAGCGTAGTGTATGAACATAATTAATTAGAATATGTGATTGGAAGATTTCCAGTACAGAAGTATTTTAATAGTAGGTATATAATTGTATTGGAAACATATCAACAGACGGCAATTGACTTACTAGTAGTTTTTTTTACGAGTTTGTTTGTTTTACGTATTATAAGGTTCTCTACATTGATCATCAGGCACATAGCCAGGGGAGGGACTTGTGGACTTCAGCCCCCCCCCCCCGAACGAAAAATTAAAATTTCGTACCAGACTAATATGTTGCGGGTCCCTGGTTAGATTCTTCAGACTTAGACCACACCGAACCAAAATCCTGGCTACGTTGATCGTTGTTAACATTTTGAGTAATTATATTGAGATGATCCAAAATTTGTATCATGTATTTCTCATATTGAAACATGTGATTTAGTAAGATGCAGTGGTTGGTAGGACGAAGGTCTCCGTTATTGACAGAAAATAAACTTTTAGTTTAAAAAGATATTTTTAAATCTATTTGGAGCTACGGGATACGATTATGAGGAACCAGTAGTACTAGTAACTTGGAAATCCTGCAGCGGTTTCCAAATAAAGTTTTACGAAACATCAGCAACCCAAACTGGTTTGTTACTTACTAATAAGGATATTCACGATTATCTAAATATGCCAACGATTAAAGAAGAAATCAAACGATTTAGCCAAAGTTATTAAAATCGTCTTTACAACCATAGTAATCCATTGGCTGTTGTTGTTTAGGTCATCAGACGAAAGGCTGGTTTGAACCTCTAGAGGCTTTACTAAGTAAACCGAGGATTGAGGTGGTTTACGATTGCCTTCCTCACTGAGTTGAAAAGTACGCTTATCAGCAAGCCGGGCCCTCTGAAAAGCACATATTTTCGACTCTACAAATGACACCTTCACTTCATTCACCACAGGGTGAATGAAGTGGCTGTATAATCGTGTTAACCGTGAGCGTATTAGACGGAATTTAATCTATAAAAATCGAAAGAAAAGATTTCTACCAATTGTTAATAAAAGCAGTTGCGTCGAACTATAATTTAAGTCAAAAAAAGAAGTAAATTAAGTTGTAAAAAGGGGAACAAACGAGTAAAGTTAATAAACTGTTCCCTAATTAGGAACAGTACATAGAATTAGGGTGAATAATATTAGTAAATTTAAACTGGAGTAAATTTAACTGACCGGAGTCAAAATAAACGTGTCGGAGATAAATTTAACATAAACCAAAATACACGTAAATAACAATACTGTTGAATCATTCTTTATTTTGCTCTTGTGTTTACCCAACGCCTTTATATTACGCTGTAAATTACTTACTCCATCCGAATTATTGTTACGTTTTTATTACTGCTCATACAAGTTTTTATTC
This sequence comes from Catonia carolina, assembly GCA_035578175.1. Classification (NCBI taxonomy): domain Eukaryota; kingdom Metazoa; phylum Arthropoda; class Insecta; order Hemiptera; family Achilidae; genus Catonia; species Catonia carolina. Next base: position 32,558,706 of record JAQMRL010000007.1, on the reverse strand, counting down.
TATTTAGGTACATTTCATCTAACGGTTCAACTGTCAATTATTTAACAGCTGTCCAATTATTCTTTACTACTCAATCAGCAGTGTTTTGATATTTTTATTATTTCCTTTCTCTTCTTGGATGTCTTTCATATTTGCTATTGAACTTTCCAACTCTTTTCATTCAAATTTACTTTTTGTACTCGTACTTTACTTTCCTCTCTCTTCGTCACCAGTCTGTCACCTTTCCGTGTTTGATGTAAGTCCGTTCTATTTGTCTCCAGAATTCCATAATTATCCTACGCCTATTCTGCCCAATGAAATCCGGCTACCAGTTTTAAGTCGTTTCTTTACCGTGTTTACGGATGACCTCTGCCTCTTCTTCCTAGCCAGGGTATTTATTGTTGAATCCTCAAACGGCCCGATGGTGTAGTGGTCAGCGCTACTGGCTTCTGTACCAGAGTTGCCGAATTCAATTCCCGGTCAGGTCTCACATTTTATCATCGTTATATCACCTCATATATGCCCATAACGGGGAGGTGGAGTGTTAAATTAACTGGACTCGATCTGTTGGTTCCAGGGCTACAAAAAAATAGTTCTGTTTCTTATCACATAGTCACCCAAATATATGACTGAACAATTTAAGAACAGAAGAAGTAGAGGTGTAAAAAGACACTAGTCAGAGTTATCTCCTCTGAGAATAATGAATTTCACTATACAGCCAGACCCTGTGGTGAATGAAGTGAAGGTGTCATTTGCCGGGTGGAAAGTGGATGCTTTTCGGAGGGCCCGGCATGCTGATAAGCATACTCTTTCAACTCAGTGAGGAAGGCAAGAGTAAAGCACCTTACTCCTCGTTTTTACTTAGTAAAACCTCTAGACGTTCAAACCAGCCTCTCGGCTGTTGACCTAAACAACAATCACCTCATATCTATAAAAAATCAAGGATTATTTAGGCAGTATCACTCAATAAGAGAAATTTCGTTGATCCATCGATCTGCCTGAACATCCGTTGTCTGCCTCAATGTCTGTACAAACCGTCAACATTTCAGTGATGCCATGTACACTATTTTACATCTATTAATTTAGTTTTCTGACGATTATGCTCATCTCCACTCGGTCTTCAATCTAATATTTAGAATTACTCTCTCCATGGATCAAATATTAGTCTGTATATTAGTCTCTAATACGTCTTGGCCAGGCTATCCGTAAGGCCATTGGTAGTGGACCATGTTTTCTTTGTATTACTACACATACGTTTACGCCGTAAATCCAGAAAAAAAATTTACGCTCTTAACATTTATGTTTAAAAAATCCTTCCAGTTTCCTCTTCGTGATAAAACTAGTGCAGTTAGAATAGATGACTAAAAATTCATTAATTTGAATAAAACTTACAGCTTGCTCGAAGATTTTGTTACGCACCTAATAAATTAGCTGATCTTGAAAGTTTTACCGTAAATATGGATTATTTGCGTACACTGTCGTATTAAGTGATGCCAATGGGTCAAATAGTTCTTCAGTGTTCCTGGTCTTAAATCTCCTTAATGTGGAGAATGCTATTAGAAAAATTTTGGAGATATCTTAATTAATTTGAGTATATTTTTTGTTTGATTTCAGTTGATGAGGTGGTAGATCAGCGTTTGCGATTCTCTCTAGAGAAAGTCCAGGGTGCAGAAGTTCAACAAGCAACTTTACGAATTTTAGCTGGAGGAGGTTCGAGAATAAGTGTCAGAGTATTGGGAAGCAGTTTGACGCCTTCCATAATAAGTAGAAAAGTACGAGTTTCGAAATTCCCTGTGTGGACGGAGTTAGATTTGACAGACGCTGTACTTGTACGTTTAGCTGAAGGTGGAGATCACATCGGACTCGAGTTATCGTGTCGTAAATGTTTATCCTTGAAAGACGTTGATTTATCTTTGAGCCCTACTCTGAATATAATTACGGAAGATAGTCCTACCGGTTCTAGAAAGAAGAGGTCATCGCGTACCGACTGTTATAAGGACAATCATAGAAAAAGATGTTGTAGACACTCCATGGATGTCGTGTTTAAAGATATACCACCGTTCGATTTCATAATTCAACCTTATAGTTTTGATGCGGGATACTGTAAAGGTCGATGTCCCGCACGATACAACCCGGCGCATCACCATGCCCTTTTACAGAGTCTCGTTTGGAAACAAGATCGACAGCGAGCACCTAGGCCATGCTGTGCGCCCAGTAAATTAGCCGATCTAGAAGTTCTTCACCTAGATCCTGATGATCATACGGTTCTCAAAGTATCCACGTGGAAGAACATGAGGGTTCTTGAGTGCGCCTGCTCTTAAATTTCTCCTCCCTCCATCGGACGGACATTCCTATTGTAATTCCGTGTATAATACCAAAGTTTACAACATTTTTGTGACAAATATTAGTATTATTTATTATCGTTGTTGTTATTTTTATTATTATTTTAAGTGTAAAATGTTAGTTTCATTGTAAACTTTAAATTTACCCGAATATCTGTAAGGCTGTTCGTTCAGTTTTTATTCACTTATAATATTAAAACTTAATCTCCTTTCATGTCTTGACAAATTAATGTCAGTGATTATTTGAACGAACAGAATATAATTATCAATTTTATGTAATTGATGTATTTTTAGGTAAGTATGGGTTATTTGAAAACTGAGTGTGTTAGTTGTCAGCAAGTATAGACCCCATCCCTTGTATACTTTATAATATTAATCGCCGATTTTCCCATAAAAAATAAATTGAAATATTCCTTTTAATTTGTTTCCATATTTTTAAATTTTATTAAGGATATGTCTGAATTTTACTATTATACATTAAAACCTTCCCGATCGCGGTTAATGCTTTCCTTGGGATACCGCGAAGCGCAAAACTGCGGTAGTCCAAACACGTTAAACATGATAAGAATTCGAAAAGTGTGCCAGAACCAACAAAAGTAAAAGTCAATTTTACTTTTTATGGTAATCGAAACAAAATTTTACATACAGTAGTTACAATAAGAAAACATGTTAAAGAAGAATGTTTTTGTAAAACTAGGCTTCACGTTTTATTAACGATAAACTGTCGTATTAACGATTTAAAAAAATAAAAACATATTTATAATTAATTAACTAAGTAGAAACAAATGAAACTTGAAAATTCTGTTGGGAATTTTTTTCCAGCCGAGTTATGATAAGCTGATAATATACAACGAGAAACGAGATTCAAGTTTCTCAAATACACCTCGCTTTAAATTCTTTAACATAATAAGAATTTAATCTTTTGTCAGTTCATATAACTTTTTTGCTTAACTTCTTACAACGAGGCCACAGGAGGTGCACTTTTTGGCTTTGGTGTTGTAGCCAAATGTTCAAAACTTTTACCGATCCATTTTAGGTAGTTCTATAGAGGTATCTGTTGAAGGACTGTACGGTACAGTGAACATAGAATTCTGCTTTTGTGAGTCGTGAAGAAAATTGAACAAGAATTTAGTTAAAAATTTATGTAAAACTGGAAAATATTTCCAGTTACAGTAATTCGTGTAAAACCGGAATAGCGATCGAGAAGGTTTGAACTTTAAATGAGCCCCTCTGATTATTGCAAGTTCATATTTTTTTCTAATTTACTTTTATTTCTAGAGATAATAAGTTGGAAAGTTTATTATAACAATTTCCTTTGGTAAAATTATAAGGTTAGCAAAATTTCGTTCAATCTGTTTGTTATGATGAGAAATATTCTCATATATTCCTGTGTTAATTAATTTAAATAAATTCAGGTCGTTATCAGAATTTTAAAGACACTGAAAAGAAGGCCAAAGGTTTTAATTCTTTCCACGTAGTCCTTCTATAAAGCCTACGTTTAACTTGCAATACCATTGAAAATATTTTTAAACGATTTAAGAGAAGTTAAATTTTTGTTTTAGGAGAGAACGAGTGAAATACTGTGTCCAGGATTTCACGACTGATATAGTAATTTTTTTAATACGATTAGCTTGCTATCTAATAAAATATTTAGCGAATATAATTAAATACACTGAAAGAAAACCATGTCTACTCTTTCACATTAATTTTATAAATGAAAAACTTAAAAAATAACGTATCATAAAGGTCTTGGATGGGAATCGATTATTTAATTACATAATTTCAATTGATTCAATACTTTTAGAAATTAAATAGACGTACACAAGTACTAAGCTAAGTTATATTTCCGTTTAAATTCTAAAAAAATGGGTACATCACTGACGGTTTTATGTCCTAACCCTGGTAACTAATATCTAAACAGAGTTAAATGTAACAATACATTTATTTATAAATTAGTAACTTCAAAGTAAGATTGTCATTACAAAAGAATAAAATCGTTTTAATTTGACTTTTTTATTTTTCCTAAGTAAAGTGACGTTTAGAAAAGATATAATGGATAAAATGCTTCTTATTTAAAATAACATATCCCATTAATAGGTAGATAGAATCAGTTACAGAAGAAATGTTGTAATTTACTTTGTTATACAAATCTTTTTTGATGTTAATGTAAGATAATATACGCAATCCCTTTTTCTTGATTTAATCTACTGATGTATCTATTTTATTTTATTCAGATTTACAGCGACAACTTCCCTTCTTCTTCATCAGCCTGTCAAGATCCAGTTTAAGAAATCTCTCTTGTTTACCTCCACAATTCAGTAGTCTGCGCCCTTACTGCCAAGTTAAATCCTGCCATCAATTTCAAGTTATTTCTCCACTGTATTTGTGGACATCTATTTCTCTTTTTCAGCTACTGTTCTCCACTGTTGAAAGTACTTATCCCATCAACCATATGTTTCCCTCATTGTTTGTACGGCCTATCGGCATTTTAGTGACGATTTCCTTCCTCTATAATCCTCATTGCTAGTTGGTAACGCCCTCCATCCTCTGATACCTATTAAAATCAAAAACTTTGTACGTTACACATTTACCTTTTCGTAGGAGAACGTTTCTTCTCTAGTACATTTTTCCTTCTATATTACCTTAACCATTATATTATTAACCCAGTCATCGTAATCTTTGGCCTTTTTGATTCGGATTATATATCTGTCTTTCTTACCTGTAATCAGCTTCTCATTTTTACGTACTCTTCAATAATGTTCTTCCATTACCCATTAAAATGTTGCTGTTGTTTAGGTCAACAGCCGAAATGCTGGTTTGAACCTCTAGAGGTTTTACTAAGTAAAAACAAGAAGTGAAATTGTTTTCTAAGTCTTCCTTACTGAGTTGAAAGAGTATGCTTATCCAGCATGCCAGGCCCTCCCAAAAAGCACCCACTCTCCTCCCTGCAAATGACATATTTTTAGAAATATGTCATTTTGTCATTGTGTCAAATATGTCACTCGATCTATCGGTTATGGGCAAACCCATTACAATATCCTACTTAAAATCTTCTTTCAAATCTTCCCTACATTTTTCAATCCGTTTCTGATAAAGTCCACGTTTTTCAGCAGTTGATCATCTAACTCGTGTATTAATTCATTTTTGTGTTCCTGATTATGCATTTATTCTCATATAATACGTTACAAAAAAAATCATTTCATTCTTCACCGTCTGCATTAGCAATAATTGTAGAAAAGTCGGACGTTAAAAAAAAAACAATTAATGAAATTGTTTCTCTTCAACAATGAACTTGCGAGTGATTTATAATACACATGTAAGATTTATATTATAACAAAAAGAGACTCTGATACTTCTTTATCCAAGACTTTTCCGATATAGAAAAAATTATTGAATTTATCAGTTAAATATTTTTCAAAATTAATCTCAGTTTTAGTAATATATAGATACTATATCGAAACAAATGTTCTGATTATATTTTTATTTATTTATATGTAATTTTGTAATTATTTAAGCGTGAATTTTATTTCTGTATGATTCATTAAAAAAATGAAATGATTCCATGTTATACGAAGCTGTATTAGAATGTAGGTTAAAATATATACGGGTTTAAAGTGAAACTGTGAATTGTAAAATAGAATTATTGTTAAGATTTAATTAGTTTTATTAAAGTAACGTTAGTTATTTTATTATTTTAATTTTAAACCGATTACTGTGATAATTAGCCTTATTTCAAGTTATTAAGTTATTATTATTTTTGTTAATGTTACTAATTTTTAAATTTACTATTTATTGTTGTTACTGAAATTATTATTAATATTATAATCTGTTTATAATGACTTAAGTTCTTTATAATTTTATAAAAGTTACTGAGCATTGTAATTATAAATATTTTAAAATTAATTTAGCGTTGTAAATCGGTGGAGCAATATACAAAAAAGGATCAAGGAGAATTCTAACTATTGATTCATAAAACAGAAAAAAATAATTCTTTATTATTTATATTTTACAATTAATTTTCTTAATTTGTTTTTTAACTATCGTAGTATTAATTTTCATTTATTTTTAAAAGTAACCGAAGTATTTAAGAATATTTTTGTTACAGAATTATTTACTTAAACTTAATAGTTTTATTAAATTCTCACAGAATTTATTATTTTAGATTTTTAGTTATTGAGTTATTCAGAAGAAATGGCGAGAAAGATATTTTATAGTAATGACATAAATGACAAGAGCCAATTAGAATCACTTTCTACGTTATTGCCATGGTGGGGTTATTGCAGGAACCAATGAATGAAAGTTATTTTACGTAATGGCGCCAAATACAGATCTTTATCTGATTAATATGGATCTGTTTATTTAAACTGCATTTAAAAAAAAAAAAAACATTTTTTACATTTTTATAATTAAAAAGTACGCATTATCTATTTGAATTGTAATATATCAAATATTATTATTATCAACTGTAATAGTATTTCGGAAAATAGATACTTATTATTTTATCAAAAATGGTTAGACAAATTAAAATGTCCTGGCTATTTAGACAGTTTATGCAATTAATTGGAAATAATGATCTGAAGTCAAAGATTATCATATTTTTATATATTTTCCCGATTATCACTCTGAATTTAATCTTAGACGTTATTGGTTGTTGCGGTCTGCTGCACTAAGCAAGGTTTAAAGGGGTGTAACCGTTGACCACGCCTTACTTTTATTTTCTGTTATTATACAAAATCAAATTGTTCAGTACGCTGAACAAAAACTTAAATGAAAAAATCACTGTAAAAAATTAGGTAATTAAATTTTTATGTTTCAATTTTAAATTTCAATTCTATCTAGCTTTATTTTAAAATTAAGTTTACACAGTAAAAATGAATTCTTAAGGTCGGCATTTACGTTACGTAATAAATTTTCAATAATTAAATTTTATAAAAACATATAAGATTTACTTTATTTATAAAAATATAAAACTTCAAATTTATACCTTTTAGAACAAACTTGCCAAATTTTTATTATACCTAATCGAAATACAAATCATTTAAAAATCGATAAATAGTTAATAATTCCTCTAAAACGGATGTAAAATTACTAAAATTCTACAGAGATTTAAATAATTTTTTTTGAGTATGTTACAATAATTTTAAAATGTCAAGAATTAAAGCATAATTAACGATTAATCGTTTTTCTATGAATTTGAATCAAACAAACATATTGTATTAAACGTATTCGAACGGTAAAATTTAGGACCAGCTGTATATTAAAAAAACACTTAAAAATTCGTTTATTTGTTAATTTTTATTGGAAAAATTAATAGTTTGAACATTCCTTTAAAAACCAATGCAAAGACTGTTTTATTTTTATGTTTATAGAAGTCAGTACGCAATAAAAAAATCAACTTCAAATATAAAAGTAAATTAGTCCAATACTGATTCCATTAAAAATATTTATTTTCGTATTTCCAATCTTGAAAGATTAAAATACTTTTTTTGTAGTTTACCTGTTTTACAGTGATTTTCTAGTCCTTTTACCTAATTAATGTCTGGTAATTTTTTTCTAAGAAAGGGAAATTTTGTTTTTGACATGAAGCTAGTAGCCCTACTCAACCGATATAGATACGGCAGTGTGAGTTGATTTTCCTTGAGCTGTGTAAAATTTTGTGCCGTTTCCGGCGTGTTACGAACAGAATAGCTTTTGCCCTAGAACAGTGGGTTTTCATTCTTGAACAATACTTTGCTACGAAATCTTACGCGAATGTAAAAAACAAACCATTTTAATTAAATGTTTTTGTTGGTGTTCCTCCACCAGAAAAAATGTCAACTTCTAGGCTAACAAACTGGTTTCGAGAGACAGATAATGTTTACGACAGAAAACGTAATGGTAGACCAACTCTCTTGACAGATGACGTTTTAGAGAATGTGAAAACAAGATTGCTCAATGCTTTACGGAAAAGTTCATGAAAACTTTCCTCGCAAGTTGATTTGTTATATTCGAGTGTTCAGAAAGCTGCTAAAAAATTGAAATTGTATCCGAATCGCGTACGATTAGTTCAAGAGCTTCAGCCTCGAAATTTAAACAAGGTATTGTTCTAGGGAAAATACATTCTGTTCGTAACACGACCGGAAACGGCACAAAATTTTACACAGCTCAAAGAGAATCATTTCACACTGCCTTATCTATACCGGTTGAGTAGGACCACCAACTTCGTGTCGCAAAACAAAATTTCCCTTCCTTAGAAAAAAATTACCAGACATTAACAATTGGGTAACAGGACTAAAAAAATCACTCTGTAGAATGGAATACTTTTGATATTTTTCGTTCTTAAATGGTTGACGTCTTACAACTTTGCCCACACAACAGAAAAATGTAGGAACTATTTTCTTATACTTAACAGTAGACAACTTAAATGTTTAGGAATCGTTTAGATAATATAATAGAACTTATTTTAGAAATGATGTACATATTATCATCATCTAGTAGCTCTAAAACCCTTAGTGGCCTTTGGCTTTCGCACAGTCTTCCTCCAATCGTTCCTGTTACTTGCGTCCTCCATCATGTCACACGCATCACAATCAAATCATTTGTGACATCTTCCAGTGACCTTTTCATAGGACGGGGTGAATCACATTATTATTAAATTTTACGAAGAAACCAATCCAATACACTATAAATATTGTCAGTATTGGGTTTAATTAAAAAGCATTGAAATGGTCAAATAAATTTCATATGTCGGGAGGAGGAAATCGCTAAAAATTGAGTGGGCGTTGACAGTCGTAGTTTGGCCTGTCAGAGGCCACCCTACTAAGTGCTTAAATCAAATGGTTTTATTCATTTATTAGATTGATGAATGATCTATCCTAATTAAAAATTTATGAACTGATTTTGAGGATAAAATAGCAGTAATAATAATCTTGTTCACTTGTAAATTGCTCCATCGATTTTTTTTATACTTTAAAATGAATGTTAAGATAAGTATTGTCTGATAACTGATATGTAATATTGTGTATAGGCTACGTTATATATGGAATTCTACTTTGATTGTAGCTGTGAACTGTTAATTTCACAGAATATTTAGTTTACTTTTCAATATATTTATAACTTGTCCTGATCTTTCAAAATGTAAGTTAAATAATGTATTTCAGATTCATTTATTAAAGAAAAACATATTTTATTATTAAGTTTATTTCAGTGTAATATGGTACATTACCTGGAACCATTATACAACATTTTATTTTTAGCTTATTCCACTCATGTCTTTTAAACTGATGTAAACAAAAGCTTTGCTTTACTATTGGCTGTATCTGTAATTGAGGTTGTAGAAAATGTTTAGCGTGAGCCATACCAACCACAAGAACTAATTCGCATTTAATTCAAATTTTATTTAACTGCAAAAAATAATATTGCACAAGGAAGAATAAAGCACTAACTTGCTCACAAGAATTTGCGAAGTAATAGTGTATTAGAAGCAGAAATAAACATGATACGTTGACTTGTCAACATGACGCCAATCTCATTATTTCAACCGTACATTCATATGATTTGTTTACACTTGTTCCAAAGTTAAGTGGAAATATTTCTTTACATAATTTGATTTTTTTTATATTAGTTTTATTTGCGTACAAGAAAACTGTCGGCAAAATTTCTCTATCATACAGTATTGTAGATTTCTTTTAATTTTTATTAAGTTTTAGTTACGATATAGTACAAATATAATTACTTTACTTCTTTTGTTTCGGCTGACGTAATAATAGTTCCTAGTCTAATAATTAATAAATGTACAAAATGTAAAAAGTATCCCGGAATCAGCCTACTATTATAATGGTTTCTCCCACTCCAGAAGCTGAAACTTCTGAACAAGGATTTTAATATATCCAAAATTACAAAAATTGATTAATATTGCTAGGAAATAATAAATGGGATGGTTTGGATATTGTTTTAGTTAAAGTTTTTTTTGTAATTTTTTCTAAATTATGTAAAATACAAGTAATTTAAATTTAATTTTAGTTGAAATTTAAAATAATTTGAATAAATGTATCATACTATGATAATAAAGATAAACAATGCAATTAAGAAGCGAAAAAGTTTATCTGTGATGGGAGTGGTCATATCCAGTCCCCTCCCACTCGAGCTATACAAGGGGCGGTGCCAAAGCCCTACTAATTAGGACTCCATTTGATAATGTGCAGAGGAATTGCCTGCTAAATGATAAACTAAATTAATACCATAATTAAAGTAATCAATCCTAACAATCATTAACTCTCAAACTATCCCAAACGTACATTTTTGACTGGGATTAAATTTTTTTACATTTTGTATGTATATAATATATATATGAAACATTTAAGTTACTGTGTATTGTATTTACATTATTTTGTGACTCTAATACAATAGTATGTAAATAATAGAATTTATTTATTATTTTATGTGTGTATGCATGCGTGTGGCTGTGTATATGAGGCATATTCGTAAAGTAAGTTGTGTTTGGTCGTAAAATAAATATATGTTGGAACATTTTTTTATTGATTGTTTCAGTTTTATACAGACTTTTTTCACTTTTCTATCTAGTACCGTTCATTTCTAACCATTTTTCGTAACGCTTTACACGATTATTTAAGCCCTATACATAGAAGTTGCGCGTCTGTAATTTAAACCAGTTAACAATGACAATTTTGAGTTTGACCATTAAAATTGCAGTTTAAGTGCAAGAAAAGGTAATAAGTGAAAGGTTAGGATTGTAGGGTGCGTGATTAAAAAGTTCCCCATAGAAATCTTAAATTTTCTCCTTAGTTCTGGAAGTGTTATAAGAATGAATATTGTCATGGAGAACTATTCCGGACGACATATTCCCGTGCTGTCGATTTTATTTAGATCGTATGTCTCAGTTTGGTGAACGTTTCGCAGTACACATCAACTGTAGTTTTTTCACGTCCTATGAAATTAACCAAAAGAACGTTTCAGTAAACGTTAGCTATTACCAAGCAAGGACAGGGTTTTAATTTTTTATTTTTGGTGAAGTTTAACGGTGCCAATGCATCGATTTTTGGTTTATTGCTGCATTGGTGTATGACATCAGTGTCTCAACATCTGTAGCAATGTGATAAAGCTAATGGAAGGAACTAAAGATTATAAGTACGATAAGATAAGTGGGGTTAGAAGTCTAATATAGATAAATGGGAGGAATTATCAACTGGTTCAATTCCCATGCGGCTAACTTCTATGCTGAAGGGTTAAAGAAGATAGTGCTGCGTTACAAAATGTGTTTAGAAGTGAACAACGGCTACGGAGAAAAGTGAAGTAGGTTTGTACGTAATTAAAACCATCAAAACATTTTCTGACAATCTCTTTTAATGACCAAACGGTCCTTACTTTACAAATTTGTCTTTTATGTTATCTATATTTATGTATTTGTATGCATGTATGTTTGCATGTTTGTAGTATATGTATATAAATTATTAGGTAAATTATTTTTTATATAATATATTTTTTTAATAAAACGAACAAAATTACTTTATTTTATTAAAGTACTGTATGTTTAAATTATATTGTTAAGTTATTGTAAAGTAGAGATGATTTGGAATATGTTTTGTTTCCTATATTTTTTTTACAAATCAATAAAAATTTTATTAAATCATAGCTTACTCATTTTGCATTTTATTGTACAATATAATATTCCGTTACTTTAAAATATGCATTTATTAATATAAGATTTTATTTTTGTATTTTTATATTTTCAAGTACCTACACTATTTATTTTTTCTTTCATTTATTATACAATGTTTATTTTTTAAATAGATTCAGAAAACAATTTTATTATATTCTCTATGAATGTTTTACAATTATATAAAAAAGTATTAATCTAAAAATAACAAAACATGTAATTAAGAATGTCAATAAAATTTATATGTCTTAAAAATTAATTTTTTAATTATTTAAAAAACAACCTTATTATTTCCTGTATTACTTAAATGGCTTCTACTGGATTTAGTTTATTTGAGGTGTAGTTAGATTTGTATTACTCAAGGAAGGAAGATGATTAAAATACTGGTTAGTCAGTCATCGATAGGCCTACACGATTGAATATGGTTGGTATTCGTTAACTAAAAGTTATTTTAATTTAAGAACTAGAACATTTCAGTACTGAACTTAAGTTCATGACAGAATCTAATACGTTAGTGTTATTCCTTCATGTTATTTCAGCATAACACCAAACATTTAAATTTTTTACAGTATTTTAAAATTTTGAATAAAACATCTCGTTTGGATGCTGAGGTTATCTTAGCGCTCTCTAATCTTGAAGTTCTAATATGTAAATCACTTTTCAAAAATTTAGGAAAAATCTGTTAACGGATTAATTGAACTATTAAGAGGATATTTTGTGTACGGATAACTTTGTGGTTTTACTACATTTATATAGGCGATAAACCTTAGTGGTTACGATCATCCGGTACTCTTAGTCAAGGTGTAGAGGGGCTGGACGAAAGGTATAAATACCCTTCTGGTTTATAAAGTACTGGGGATTAATAAGATCATATTGTAGTAATATTATTGATTTTGGATTAGTGTATTATGGATTTTAAAGACTTCCGTACAATCAGCAATTACCAAACCATGATACCTTGATGCGATTCCGTCTCCGTCTCACTTCTCATGTAGGGGTAGTGGCGATCGGCCAGGCAGAGCAATTCCCTCAAGATTAGCAGGCCTATGCGACGAGGTTCCGACACGAGTGATTGGCGAACTGTGCAAACTGCTTGGAAGAGCAACTGAGATATTAGTCGCATCGAACAACATCAATAAGAAGGGTTTTAATATCAATTTTGTGGCGAAATGGAATATTACCACTGAAGAATGCTGTGAATTTCGTATCAGTTTATAGCATTTTTCTGGCTGCTAAAACAACCTACAGGCCTACCTACAGGGTTTCTATGTACGAATGGATCCAGTAATTTCTCTGTTGCAATCTTCTATACCAATAGTACATACCAATGGACTCAATACCTCAGGACTAGAATTCGATACACCAGTCCAATGCGTTAATGTTTGAAAAGGGGAAATGAAGGGCACACTCTCGAATTGACTGGTGAAAAACGATTTCTTTTTCAATTTCAAATCATTAGGTAACACAGGACAACAATGGAAAAGTTGTTTGAATACTAATGACTGATTCTTATAGATTTTTGTGTGCTGGTTTGAGGAAAAATAGTCAAAAAATCCATCACGTACCATTTTTCACAATATTAATAATTTGTTTTAATATTGTCAAAATTGATAAATAAATATATTTTATTTCTATATCATGGAATAAAAAATGTGGCCTGAATTAATTTTATTGGTATCTTATTATTAGTTTGATTATAAGAAAAAAGTCTTTACTCCACACTTTTCTGATGACCACGCAGGGTATTATTAGAACTTGGGATCAAATAATATAATACGGAAAAAATTGGTTGATTCACTGAATTTACTTCTACCTCCACTTAACATTAAACTCTGATTGATGAAACAATTCGTAAAAGCTTTATCAAACGAAGTAAATTGTTAAGCCAAAAGTTTCCAAAACTGTCAGAAGCCAAAGTGAAAGAAAGCGTTTTCACTAGTCCAAACATTCGTAAACTTTTGAACGACGAAGTCTTTCATACAAAACGGAAGGAATTGAAATCAAGAAGCATGGAAATCATTTGAAGAAGTCGTAAATAAATTTCTTGGGAACAATAAGGACTCAAATTTTAAGTGCGTAGTGGAAAACATGCTAAAGAAATTCCAAGACTTGAGTTGTTCAATGAGCTTAAAGGTGCATTTTCTGAATTGAATATCAAATTGAATATTTCCCAGAAAATCTTGGTGATATAAGTGAAGAACAGGGTGAAAGACTTCATCAAGATATAAAGGAAATGGAACGTTGATATCACGGAAGGTGGAATGTGAACATGATTGCAGACTACTGTTGGTGCATTAATAGAGACAATCCGCAAGCTAATTACAACAGAAAACGTGGCCTGAGAAGCGTTGAAAGGAAAAGAAAAAGGCAGTGCAAGTCTTCGTTGAGGTAAGGAAATATACCACAATCCTTTCTTTAGATCCCAATATGTTTTATAAAAGTTTTCCATAAGGTTTTTATAAAAGTTTTCCATAAGGAATATGAGTATGCCTATATATAAACAACGACAATCTCCATTTTTTGTTCAGTATTGAGAAAAATTCTTACGTGATGGAAAAAAACGGAGGCCATATTTATTTAAAATTAGCACATAAAATAACATTATAATCAGTTATCAGATTAGAAACAACTTTCAATTTCCTTAATTTTGTTTACCTGCGCAAGCGTGATCTCAAAACTGGTACTGAGTACATTGTGTATCAGTTACAAGTTACCGATTGTACATGCCCTTTACGATAGTGTTGTTAAAAATGATTTAACAAGGCAGTGAGTGACAAGGAAAAAATTTTATAACACCTAATCCTAGGTTCAGTCGGGATTTGGGTACAATAAATAATAAACAAACGTCATTTTTACTTTAAACAATTATTATTTATTGACACGATTAATAATTACCATTAAATTATTAAACTTAAACTTAAAAAAATTACAATAAGATTACTTCAATTAAATTAACAACAATAAATTAAAAATTTAATTCAGTCAACTATAAATAACATACAGTCACATAACAATCAAAATAATTATTTACGTGTCCACAACCACTTGCTATCTATCACCCGTACGCACACGCAATATTAACTTAATTCAGAACCGGTCTCTTACAGGGACCGTAACTGGGAAAAAATAATTTTTTCACATTATTTGTTTCTTTTATTTCATGAACCTGCATAGTATTCTGAGTGTTTTGATATATTACTTATGGTGGTAGTTCAATTTTTACGAATATAAACATTATATCATTGTACGAAGAAGTGGGTCTGAAACCTAGAAAGAACATTCTTCGTGCGATGGAACGACTAGATTCAGAACGAATAGAAGGCGGTAAAAGAAAAATATCTGAATTTGAAAAACAAACACGGCGGAAGAAGAGTTTAAAAAGAAAAAACTTAAAGATTTATATCTTCAAGAAGAGGATCCAGACCAACCATCTTACAGCGCTGGACGTTATTAAAAAAGTATAAGTTTCAATTTCCAGTCAGTTTGCGGAAAATCATGATTTTTGAAAGTTTATGCAAAGTTTCTCAGGAACGGTTAAAGATATCCATATGAAATTTTCAGGACACATTCTACTCATTATGGGCTAGTTCCGCACGCAATATTATTTAAGAATTGTCGATAGAAAATATTTTACGATTTTTTAATTATTTTTTACAATTATTATTTGTATTATTTTTAAAGAATTATTTGTACTATTATAAACATTATGAACAATTTTTAATACTTGATTAAAAATAAGCACCCGTGCGAAACTAGATAAAAGTCTGAAGTTTAATTTTAAAAAATTAAGGTTCTAATTTTTATAGGTTTTGTGAAAGTTGTGAAAACATAACATGTAGTTAGATATGCAGTTACGGACCCCTTAACGACACTATTTCGGTACGGCTCGAAAACATTATTGCATTCATTGTTCAAATAATAACTCAATACAAAGGTGCTAACTGTTTTTATACCTGCAGTCCGATAGATGATTCTCAAGCAATCGAGACCCTTCTAACACTTTCCGCTTTATCTAAACATTGTAGAAGGAATCAAAATCGAAACAATCGTTACTACTAGTTTCCGTATTTCCGAGAATTCCTATTCAAACATTTTATTCATCGCAATTTATTATTCTTGTTTAATACATTCCACCTCAAACAGTACACAATTTCTTACAATAAAAAATTTATTCCCTAACTATCTCTAGAATATCACTGTTATAATGTTACAATATTTATATATTGCACTATAGTACGAATCATATGGGAAAATAAGTTCCCAAGATTGTCAAGTAGAAAGAATAGTGAAAATATAATTTAAGAGAGCCGTGGCGAATGTGAACAGAATTCTTTATTGCTATGGTTATTGCTGTATGTGCGTGATTACTACACGCCGGGTAAGGGTGAATAGTGCAGTTGATAGGCCATGAGAGTAGGCCAAAGACGATAGTAGGAACCACTGTAGTTGTCTCTGTTCTGTTCCTAGTGAATACGAGGAACGAAAAACCGTATATTTCGCTGATACTAACGAACACCTGTGTCAGGTCCAAAATGTCAATTTTTTACGACTCGGCTTGTTACTACTGTCTGTTTATAACTTGATGGCCTCCGGCAGAGAGGAGCAATATGCGGATTGTAAAACCATTTCAGTAAACATTTATAATTTTTTTAAGTAGTAACTGAAACTTATCGGAAATAACGTACTTTTATAAAACAAAGTATTTCACATGTTTTATAGTCTATAAAATTATTTAAAAAACACGTTTAATAAGAATATGTATAATTTAGTAAAAGTTTTGCTTTTGAAGAAAAAAATCGTATTTTTTTCAAATACATTGTCATTGTTCAACAACTATTGCACGGATTAAAATACTATTTGGCAGTTTTGTTCTATAATAATTATGGAAAACGCTGATACAATAAGTTTTAACAGAAAATCTTTACTTTTTAAGTTACGAAGTATTTTCATAAATAAATTTTGTAAAATCGTGAAACACGACATAAGAAAGTGAGTAAGCGCGAACATTTCCCATCTTTAAAGATAACTGTACACATTTAAGAAATGAAATAAAGAGAAAATTTTAAATTAATTTTTAGTAAAATAATTAATTAATATAGGTGAACAATGACGATGTATTTTTCAATACTTTTTTCTTCAAAAAAAAAACGTTTACTATATTATATACATTATATTTCATTAAGCGAGTGTTTTTCGAAATATTTTTATAAAACATAAAACATGTGAAATACTTTGTTTTATAAAATTACTTAATTTCCGACAAGTTTCAGTTAGGTTATTTTAAAAAAGATTAGATGTGTTTTCTGAAATGGTTTTACAATCCGTATATCTCACCTCTCTGCCGGAGGCCATCAAGTTATAGACAGACAGTATGTGTAGTACCAATAGAACTGAATACATGAACGATAATAATATTTTCTCGCAGTTGGTACTTCTGTATCCATCATAGGTACTAAAAGTATCAGATACTCACACCGAGTTATACTAGGAACATAGAAATCCTGTTAAGAACCAAGACTAGTAAAAACTAATGCCATTCTTGCGTACTTAAAATGCCTAATCCTCTTAAGAACTGCAAATATTCTTGGGTAAAGTATTATGGAAAAAACATTGAAGAAACGAATACAACATACTATGCATTAAAAACTACTATCTCAGTAATTGCAAGAAAGTAATCTTTAAAATTAACACTTAAGAGTTACAAAGAGAGGGAAAGAATGGGTAAGAAGAAAGAGGGGACACGCAACTTCGTAAGATATTTATCATCGTATAACATGATAGATCCAAAATACACATGAGTCACAATCATCTAATACAAAGTGCTTTTTTAGTCCTGTTACCCAATAGTTAATGTCTGGTAATTTTTTTTCTACGAATAGGAAATTTTGTTTTGACCGAAGTTGGTAGCCCTGCTAAACCGGTATAGATGCGGCTGTGTGAGTTGATTCTTCTTGAGCTGTGTAAAATTTTGTGCCGTTTCCGGTCGCGTTACGAACAGAATGTCTTTTACCCTAGAACAACGGGTTTTCATTCTTGAACAATATTTTGCCACGAAATCGTACGCGAGTGTAAAGGAATATTTTAAATTGTGTTTCTTGGTGTTCCTCCACCAGAAAAAAATGTCAATTTCTCTAGGCTAACAAACCGATTTCGAGAGCCAGGTAGTGTTTGCAACAGAAAACATAGTGGTCGACAACTCTCTTGACAGATAACGTTTTAGAGAATTTGAAAACAAGATTACTCAATTCTCCACGGAAAGGTTACGAAAACTTTCCTCGCAAGTTGGTTTGTCATATTCCAGTGTTAAGAAAGCTGCTAAAAAATTGAAATTGTATTCGAATCGCGTGCGATTAATCCAAGAGCTTCAGCCTCCAGATTTCATCTGTCATCTGTCAAGAGAGTTGGTCGACCACTAACGTTTCCTGTCGCAAACAACAACTCTCTCGAAATCGGTTTGTCAGCTTAGAAATTGACATTTTTTTCTTGTGGAGGATCACCAACAAATATAATTTTAAATGATTATTTTACACCTACTCAGCAATCGTTCGCTATGCGCTTTTCTCCTTTCTTCTATCCACCCAGTGTTCTATTTTTACTTTCTCTTGCCTATATAAATATATAGGAAGGAAAGTATTGTTTTCATGTCGATTTTTCGAAATCGAGTTTTCACCGGATCTATACGTTTTCAGACCCCTGAACCCAAAAAACATGTTTTTAGCGATTGGTCTGTGTGTGTGTCTGTGTGTGTGTCTGTCTGTCTGTGTGTGTGTGTGTGTGTGTGTGTGTGTGTGTGTGTGTATGTGTGTGTATGTGAACAGAATATCTCAAGAACGGAACATTGTACGAACTTGAAACTTGAAACTTAAGTTACGTACCACTACCGGACTCGACAGGAACATTTTCATCAAAATCGGTCAACCGGAAGTAAAAGTTTATTCGTGTAATTTTTCACTTTTTTGCGATTTTCTCAAAAACTGGTCCTACGATTTTTTTAAAAATCGCCTGGTTTACTCAATTTTTTATTCTCTACAAGATAGGGTAGGCGTCATGTTTGCTGAAATTCTGGGTGAGGTTGTTTTCACGTAAAAACGTTGTTTTTTTAAGATTACAGCTTTAATATGCATTTTAGCGCAAAACTTTATATAATAAAAGTTGTAGAGAATTAAAAATTCTAAACCTTTTATTTCAAACAGTTTTTTGTATAACGCTTAGTTTAGCGGTAATTTGCGATTTTCTTTTTTTTTTCTCACGAAAATGTGTGAAAAATTGATTTTTTTAAGATTTCGGCCTTAGTATGCATTTTACGACAAAAGTGTATATAATTTAATTTATAGAAAATTAAAAGATCTACAACTTTTGTTTAGAGCATTTTTCTCTACAGCGCCTAGTTTAGAGAGAAAGAGTGATTTTCCGTATTTCGAAGCCAAACTGAGGTTGATTTTCATTTTGCATCATTCACTCATGATTAAAATAAGGTTATGTTTTTGAGGTTAGTGTTTTGTTTATTTCTAATATTTTATTAATAATGTTAGGTTTATTATTAATTATTTGCATTGGCAAGAGAAAGTTGTGTGAGTGTTTCACACCAGATTTTTGATTTTCATGTAAACCCTTATGGATTGGTGAAACAGAAAGTGGTCTGTCGCGGCGGGCAACGATTTCCGACCGAGGCGGTCAGGCTTTCTAGTGTATTACACATTGTTGCATTATCTCTGTCACATAGGACGCGGTCTGCTGCCGCTCACTAGTCTTTGTCGCGACGACAAGCGATCTGGTAGTACAAAATTACAGTTTTTAGCGTAACCGCCTTGCTGCCTTCTACCAAAAGAATGAGTAAACAAACTGAAATTTTAATAGAAAATGTGTGTGTGTAAATACAGGTTTTTGTTTGATATTTCAACGAAGATTATACCAACCAAAATATGAGGAACCGGATGTACCCGGCAGTGGCTTCACCAGTAGAATAATTTTTCCAACTATGTACTCCGGGTAAAAAATCGAATTTTTTAAAATACCGCTGTCGCTAAAATATTATACAAAAAATGTTTGAAATAAAAGTTGTAGGTTTTTAAATTTTCTACAACTTTTGTTGGATACATTTTTGCGCTAAAATGCATATTAAGGCCGCAATCTTAAAAAAACCATTTTTTTCTACAAAAGAACAGTCTTCCCAAGAATTTCAGCAGACATGGCGCCTACCCAGTCTTGTCGAATAAAAAAAATTAAGTAAATGAGGCGATTTTTAAAAAAAATCGTTGAAGCCGGTTTAGAGAAAATCGCAAAAAAGTGAAAAATAACACGAATAAACTATTACTTCCGGTAAACCGATTTTGATGAAAATTTTCGTGTCGCGTTCTTTAGTAGAACCTAACTTAAGTTTTAAGTTTAAATTTCGTATTATGTTCCGTTCTTGAGATATTTTGTTCACACACACTCACACACACGCACGCACGCGCGCACGCACGCACGCACGCACACACGCACACGCACACGCGCGCACACACACACACACACACACACACACACACACACACACACACACAGACCGACTGATAAAATCATGTTTTTTTGGGTCTAGTGGTTCTAAAAACGTGTAGATCCGGTGAAAACTCGATTTTGAAAAATCAACATGAAAACAATACATTCCTTCCTATACATTCATATAGGCAAGAGAATGTAAAAAATAGTATTTCCTATGTTAATCGGGAGTTTGGGAAAAAAAACAATGCGCGATGGAAAATCTGCACACGGAGATCTTCATTGTAAAAATAGGCTCACCGGAATCAGTCCGGAGGCAACTGGAACCGAACTCAGAAAAAAACCTTTATATTTTAAAATAGAGTAGAATATTATTCAATGGAACACCGATTTATCAGGATAACATTCAAACGAGTGGGTACCGAATGGGCCAGGTTACCGAATGGGCCAAAACTAGGCACAATGGAAGATAATTCCAATAACGAGGTACTTAGTAGGTAGGTGTCATAAAAGTTTGTACAACTCTTTTTGATAAATCACCGACGGCTTGAGTAATTTATGACAGCAGTGTAATAAAAGGTAATAAAACTACCCTATTTACCGATCGTCTACCTGCCACATGAAGAATGGTATACTCTTTTCATATATCAGGTAGATTTCTGAGAAAGTAAGGAATAACTTTTAATATTGAAACCTATCTAGCCTAACCTAGCCGATAAGCGTAGTACATTTTATGAAACATTTCAGTCAGTCACTGCTTTAAATATACACACAATTTAGTTATATCATTGAAATAGAATTTTAGAACTACTGTAGTATTGTACAAACAAAGCCAGTTCTTTCTCCTATTACCAATATTTGTAAATCGTAAGAATGTTTTCAATTAGAATAGTGTATTATTACTTGGAGAAATAATTCAGTCACCCATTAACGAAAGCAACACTGTTTCAAATAAAACCAAAATCTGGCCTCTTACGCCAACGTAAAAAATTAAACGTATCTATCTACAAAAATCATTAGTAAACAATACAAAATGATAATCAATATCTGTAGCTACAACTTACTAAATTCAGGAAATTACTAACTGACGCTCCGCAGAAAAAAGTGCTTGAACAAAAAGTTGAAGAGTTTTTAATTCTCCATAACTTTATATGGGTACTTGTATCGTAAATGCATACAAAGGCCTCAATATTAAAAAAATACCATTTTCTTTTACCGATTTTGATGAAAGAACTACAGAAAATCACTAATTGACGGTAAATAAATAATTAACGCCGTTGTACAAAAAGATGTTGAAATCTAAGTTGTAGGTTTTTAATTTTTCTACAACATTTATTACATACGTGTTTGCTCTAAAAGTATATATATTAAGGCTGCAATCTTAAAGAACAATACTTTTTTTACTATTTCCCCCAAAAATTTCAGCAAATATGGCGCTTACCTTAGCTTGTTGAGCATAAAAAAATGTAGCATTAGGATTTAGAAAAATGTAGGAGTTAGTTTTGAGAAAATCGCAAGAAAGTGAAAAATTGTACGATAAATTACTACTTTCGGTTGACTGATTATGATGAAAATGTTTATTCGCGGTAGTGGTACCTACCAAAATTAAGTTCAGTTTCAACTTCGCACGCTCTTCCGTTCTTGAGATATTTTTTCACACGTTCAGGGGGCCTGTAAACGCGTATATATTTATAACATCTCACCATCGTTGTGACGTCTTTTCGGATTCCCACTCTGTGGCGTCCACCTTAAGGAGCTATGTATATTAATTTATGAAAAGAGATATAGGGGTGCAGCCTTATAGGCTTCAATTTCGAATTTAGCCAAGTATTCACGTATAACATGAATAATAAGAATGAGAAAAATTAGTTTTATTTCACCAGCATTATTAACTCCGTCTAAACTGAGTGGTTGCTGCGTCCAGCGTATATTTTTTACAAATGAACATCACTATTGCGTCAAATTCGTATATCATTTGTATAACATTTATCGCGCTGGCTATATCGCCTTTTCAACTGCGATATAGGTAATAACTATTAGCAGGCCTACTATTTATGTAATAACGTGAGTATTGGCACCAGTTGTAAATCCACATTATACTTTTTCTTTGTTCGGTCATTAGTTATTGTTAATTGTACTAAAATATTGAATATTTTCTTTAAAATGATGTCTTCTGGTACAGAGTTTCATTGTGCTCACCAGAAGTAGTTTACTTTATGTTTTAAACTATTCCAAGAAAAGATCAACGAACATAATTGTTTTTGTGTTAAGTAAAGCTACTCTGCAATCGAGTAACAGCGTTGGTTATGAGCCGTGTACAACTATCGAGAATAACCATATAACCGTGAATTCGAATAACATCACCAATAACAGAAATAATTCAGATAAATACGGTTCCAATAACACGAAATGGAGGCAAATATTACACAAACCGAAAACTAACGATTTTCTCTTGATAAAATGCTAAAAAAGTACACCCGAACGATTCAAAGCTATAAAACCTGGTGTGAAACACTCACACAACTTTCTCTTGCCAATGCAAATAAATCATAATTAACCTAACATTAGTAATAAAACACTCGCCACTCCTGCGGTGCTTCGCGCCGCTTACGTGTCTCGGCCTTAGAGGGGTAGGTGGATCAGAATTTATAAGTGGAGCAGAACCACTTGCCACAAGGTGAAGTTCAGCCGCTAAAAGGGGTTAGGTGGATCACAATATTTTGATATTTGAAGATATGAAAGTTTAAAGATGAAGTTTGAAGTTTCAAAATTAAAAATTTGAAGGTTTTGGAGTTATAGGTCAATGATTAAAATTTCAAAATTTCAACTTTGAATGTTGAGGTTTGAATGTATGATACTTAGAGTTTTTCGTTTTCTCATGCGATCTGGAAATCTTCGGGTAACCAAATTTTTATGTAATTTTCTTCGCTAAATAACATGCCGTTAAAAGATTATTTGTATTCAGAAAATTTAAAAAAAGTTTTTGGGGTAGCAATCACTATAGGACCCTGATATAATCTTTAATAAATTCTTCGTGACTCTATGGGTATGTGTAACATTTTGTCAACAAACATTAGCGAAAAAACCGTTGTGAAGGTGTAAAGAAAGAAAAACATAAAACGGCAAGCCCTAAAAGCCGAAATGCTAGTGTTTTGAGTTCTCTCAGCGAACAATTACGTTAAGGGCAACTTAAGCTACATGGACTTGAAGTACTTTGGGAGAGGCACAAAAAAGATTCTGTACACTTTTTCTCTACGGAGCACCGTTCAGGAGGTAAAAAATACTACCCGCTACCAAAGATAAGGGGGTTGAACCTAAAAGTTTTCGCGTTACCAAATTTTTATTTAACTTTTAACGTCAAAAACATGCCGTTAAAATATATTTTGTATTCTGAAAATTGAGGAATTTCATAATTTTTGGATAGCGGTAGCAACCGCTATTGGACCCCGATCTAAAATTTAAAAAAACCGTGATGCTATAAGTACCTGTAAACTTTGCTAATAAAAATTTCCCAAAAAACCGTTCTGAATGTGTAGAGATAGGAAAACCTGAAAATCTCAAGCCCCAAAAAACCGAAATTTGGTTTTTGTAGTTTACTCAGCGAACCGATATGTTAAGGGCAACTTTGGTTATATAATCTTGAATTACATTTTGTGGGGCAAAGAACAGGTTCATGCATTTTGTCCCTATTATTCACAGTTTAGGAGATAAAGAAATATAACCCCAACCCAAGGAAAGAGGGTGTGACCTGAACATTTTCGGGTTACCAAATTTTTACGTAACTTTAACGCCAAAAAACATGCCGTCAAAAGACTTATTGTATTATAAAAATTGAAACATTTCATATCTTTTGGATAAGGGTAGCGAGCCCCGTAGGACCCTGATTTAAAATTTGGAAAATTACCCGTGATGCTACTGGTACGTGTAACTGCTTATAAATATAAATTTGTCTAAATAACCCATTTTGAAGGTGTAAAGAAAGAGCAATATGAAAACTGCAAACCCCAAAAAGCCGAAATTTTGTTTTTTGATTTTTTTCACCGAACCGGCAAGTTAAGGGCTACAATCCCTTTTTGGATGGGGTAGCAACCCCCCCCCATTGGACCGCTTTTTAAAATTTAAAAAATTACCTGTGATGCTATAAGTACCTGTAACGTTTTGCTAATAAAAAGTTTCCTAAAAAACCGTTTTGAAGGTGTAAAGATAGGAAAACCTGAAAACGGTAGCCCCCAAAAACTGAAATTCGGTTTTAGTTAGTATTTTATGGAGTTAAGTTTTTTCACAATTGGTTTGTTTTGTTTTTAAATAAAGTTAAATAATTTATATATCTAACATTCAACTTTTTCTTTAGTAATTTACATGAATCTTTTCAAAATTAATTTTTCTACAAATCTAATTAAGAAAAAATACACCTTAATTTACCAAGGTAACTAACTACGGACTTTAAGGGCTTCCATGAACAACAAAAACAAACCAGTTGGACAAAAGAAAGGAGAAACACCTACAGTGAGCGAATGCTGAGAATATGGGTTGTAAAAAAATCTTCCAGAAACGTATAAAGCCACCTAACGTAGTCTAAAATTTAGACCTGTACTAGAGAACAAAAACACTCGCAGTTCGTTTAAAAGTGTAAATTCTAATTAAATCTAAATAACAGTAGGATTTAAAAATAATTAATGTAGTTTCTAAGGTAACTAAAAATATTTCGTTTAAATTTTATATCTTGATAGGTGAAGAACGTAAAATGTTATCGCAATATTTTGTAATTTTATGAAATTTTGCAATACTATTTCACAATTTATTAAAAAAATTTGTCTGACAGTTAATTCTTAAAACATAATCTTGTTACGAAGGTGATATCATTCTCTAGCCTGGTTTTAGGGTTCAACACTGTACATATAGAAGTAGGTTGGAGGGTTATCTATATGTATAAGGATTGGATTGGTTAAACCTAGTCCAGCAATTGATTTTCATCCGGCCATCAACTGCCATCCAATGCCAAGAAGATTTATAACAAGAAGATGGACTACAAAATTACAAGTATCAATTCAACTCTGTAACATTTCCAGGAGGACGAAATTAGACAGAAGAACTAAACGACAAGCAAAAAGAAAAGAGAGGCTTAAAATATGGAGTTGGACAAGGCATTGGAGTGAAAAGTGCGAGGTCATGAGAGAAGAGGGATGGAAATATGGTACTAGGGTTGACAATTCGATCCAGTGGTCTTATTCCAGGAGGAGAATGATGTTACCCTCTAGCAAGATTCTAACAAAAACAATTAGCTTTTTATATAAATTAGATAAGAAATTTAAACAAAGAAAAAATAAGCATATTAAATACATATAACATCAACGTATTTAACAATGATTGTCTATTTGTACATTAATAAGAAATTAGTTGCTGAGATACTTTATTTTCCTTATTTACACAATTTTGCTGATTCAATCAGCAAAATTACAATCTGTTCTGTTATAAAGGAACAAGAACAATAAGTAATAAGGTTAACATAGAAAAGACAAATTTACAACATTATACATTAATAATAAATTGTTACTGATAACGTTTTGTAATTTTAAAAATTAATTTTGAAATGATTCAAAATTAAAAAAAAGAATATATACACACATAGCACACAAATAAATCATTTACACTAATTGCACAATAAATAATATTTACACACAAATAAGAAGGTAATTGTGTTCGAATCTGTTAAGTAAATCCAACTCATTGTACCTGTTAAGTCTTGTAAACGTATAGTCACTGTCGTCCAGTAAGTTTATCGCGAGATGATTTGGATGTCCGTTTAGTCTTTGTTCGTATGTTTTGCTAAATCGTGCTATTTCCTGTCTTACTGAGTTAAGGCGTATGTCGTTATAGATATAGGTATTCGTTTCGTATGTGCCATGGTATCCTAAGAAATGATCGTAAAAAGTTTCTTTGAAAACGTTCTAAAATGTCAATATTGGTATTTTTTGTTGTCCCCCAGAGTTGTATCCCGTACGTCCTTATCGGCTTGAATATTGTCTTGTATAGCAACAGTTTTGATTCGGTTGACAATTGTGGGCGTCTCCCAGTTAATCAAAAAATATTCCTCAATTTTAAGTCCAATTGTCTCCGTTTCGTCAAAATGTGTTTCTTCCACGTCAGTCGGCGGTCCAGATGAAGCCCCAGGTACTTCATATCTTCTGACTGTGGCACTACAATGTCATTAAGTACTACTGGTGGGCACGTTCGTCTACGTAGAGTGAATGTCACATGGACTGACTTAGCTTCATTCACCTCCTCCACTTCTGTAACCATTCTTGCAAAGATATCAGAAAATCTTGCAAATACCGTGAAGCTACGGTCGGATCTTCATCCACACCCAGGACAGCAGTATCATCCGCAAAAGTTGCTAAAACTGTATTTTCTGTAGTCAGTAAATCTGAAGTAAACAGAACATACAACAGTGACAAAACAACATTTCCTTGAGGTACGCCGGAATTAATTTTGAAAAAATTCCATTAAATTTTACTCTAAAACATCTGTCATCCAGATATGATTTTAATACTGTACTACGTAGAAATTATGAGGCAACAGCGTTTTCATTTTGAAAAGTAAACCTTTATGCCAGACTTTATCAAAAGCCTGGCTTATATCCAAAAAAACAGAAGAACAATAATGTTTTTTCTCAAACGCACTGTTTATTACACGAAGTGAATAAATAGCTGAGATACTGAAGTAAAAAATATTATTTAATGCAGTAAAACTTTTTTCAAAATATTTGTTTTGTTTTTAAATAAAGTTGAATTTTAATACCTAGTACCTATTCAATTTTTTCTGAAGTTATTAACGTGAATCTTTTCAGATTTGTATTTTCTATAAATCTAATTAATGAAAAATGTACCTTAATTTACCATTTACAAAAGAAATTTCACGTGAGACAAAAATGCGTTATTTTAACCCCAAGTCTAGTACTTTACGCGAGATCTTTAAAACTGATGAAGGTACATTACTGGGACCAAATTTATTCAGTTTATCAGTTGAAAATACATAAGAGACCGTCAGATTTATCTCTTCATTATAGCCTTAAAAATGTCTATAAGGTCTCATTTCACCGAGGGTACGGAATTCTCGTAAAAATCTTTGACCCTGTATAACTTCCTAACGAAGCGTTTTCGGGCCTATGTTTTTATGAACATTTTTTCTTATTTTTACCTATTGAATAAGCTATCAAGAGATTGTCGTGTAGTTCTGAATCACCCGGTATATTTCGTACTTTCTAATAATATTATTCTAACAACAACTCAGACAGGGATAAAAGTTAGTTGAACATCAACAGCTCCGCCAAATTTCTTAAGTAAAAAGCAAATTACCGCTGTGCAATATTTTATAACAGTTAGTCGAAGACAATTTTAAGTGTACTTCGACAACTTAAGGTGTCACTATTTACTTTTTTAAATTCAATTATAGATTACATAATGGTTAGACAAAGATTCAGAAACCAGATTATGAACTGTAAAGCCTATCCAGGTGCAGACATAGGGAGTGATCATAACTTAGTAGTAATGGATAGCAGGCTTAAACTTAAAAAAACTGAAGAAGGTGCAGGGAAATGCTAGGTGGGATGTAGACAAACTAAGAGAACAAGACAACCAGGTACGTTTCCAGGAGAGTATTCAAAAAGGGATAGAAGAAAGAGGTAATGGCACAAGAAGTGTAGAGGAGGAGTGGATAAACTTCAAGGAGGTGGTAGTGAAAGCAGCGGAAGAATGGTTAGGACATACTAAAAGAAGAGGTAGGAAACCGTGGATTACTAATGATATTTTAGAACTGATGGATGAGCGAAGAAAATATAAAAACGCAAAGGACGAAAGAGGCAAAAGGCAATATTGCTACTTGAGAAATACCATAAACAAAAGGTGTAAGAAAGCGAAGGAAGAGTGGATCAGAGCGAAATATACGGACATTGAAAGTAAAATGGCAGTTGGTAAAGTGGACGCAGCTTACAGAAAAATAAGGAAAAACTTTGGAGAACGAAAGATGAAAGCTGTTAATTTACAAAGCGCAGGTGGCAAACCATTGTTGAACGGCCAAGAGAGAGCTGAAAGATGGAAGGAATACGTAAACCAACTCTACAGGGGAAAAGAATTAGAACATGATGCGATAGAACAAGAAACTGATGTTGAAGATCTTTTTTTTTTTTTTTGTTTTACGTCCGACTGTTTGAAGAAGATCAAAGAGGGGACCCTATACTACGAGAAGAATTCGATCGGGCGCTTAAGGATATGAATATGAATAAGACACCAGGAATAGATAACATACCATCGGAATTATTATTACGATGTGGCGAAGTTGCTCAAAACAAATTATACAATCTTGTGTGCAGAATGTATGAGAGTGGAGAGGTACCATCGGACTTTAAAAAAAATATTATGATTCCAATACCAAAAAAGTCAGGAGCGGAGAAGTGTGAACATTACAGAACCATCAGCCTAACATGCCATGCATCTAAGATACTGACAAGAATTATATACAGGAGAATAGAACACCGAGTAGAAGAAGTATTGGACGATGACCAATTTGGATTTAGAAGGAGAATGGGAACTCGAGATGCAATATTGGCTCTGAGACTGATTATTGAGAAAAGGATAAAGAAAAATAAAACTACTTTTATGGCATTTGTAGATTTAGAGAAAGCATTTGACAATTTGGGCTGGAGTAAAATGTTTAAAACTTTGAAAAGGCTAGGAATTAAATACAAAGAAAGGAAAGTTATCTGCAGTCCGTATAAGAATCAAACGGCTGTTTTGAGAATTGAGGGGTACGAAAAAGAGGCTGCTGTGAGAAAAGGTGTACAAGGTTGTTCTTTGTCACCACTACTTTTTAACTTGTATATAGAAGAGGCTATAAATGAAGTGAAGGAGAAATTTGACGCAGGAATAAAAATTCAAGGAGAAACAATAAAAATGCTGAGATTCGCCGATATAGTAGTATTAGCCGAGTCAAAGAAAGAACTAGAGGATGCCTTAAATGGATTGGATGATATCTTGACAAAGGATTACTTCATGAAAATTAATAAGAACAAAACAAAAGTGTTGTGCAGCAGCAAGAGTGGTTTAGAAGAGATGGGAAATTTAAAAGTAGGCAAAGAAAACATACAGGAAGTTAGGGAATTCTGCTATCTAGAGAGTAAAATAACAAAGGATGGTAGAAGCACAAGTGATATCAAGAGTAGAATTGCTCAAGCTAGAAAAGCCTTTGAAATGAAAAACAGCTTACTGACTACAAACATTGATTTACAGATTAGGAAAAATTTTTTAAAACATTATGTTTCGAGTGTAGCATTATACGGAAGTGAAACGTGGGTGATAGGGGCTGTACAAAGGAAGAGGATAGAAGCTTTTGAAATGTGGTGTTATAGGAAAATGTTAAAGATTTGGTGGGTGGACAAAATAAGTAATTTAGAGGTTCTTAGGCGAGTGGATGAAAAAAGAAGTATATGGAAGCATCTTACCAAAAGAAGGGATAGGCTAGTGGAGCATATCCTAAGACATCCAGGTATTGGGCTATCAATAATAGAGGGTAATATTGAGGGAGTAAATTGTAGAGGGAGGCAAAGATTAGAATATATAAAGCAAATTACAAAAGATGTAGGGTGTTACAGGTATGTAGATATGAAACGACTTGCGCAAGATAGATCAGGTTGGAGAACTGCATCAAACCAGTCGAGAGACTGACAAAAAAAATTCAATTAGTGACGATTACAGAAAATATGTTAAATATTTTACGGGAAAATAATACTGACTTCCACGCTACCAGATTTCTGAAGAAAAACTATTCCGCGTAGTCATTCGTAGGTTTCATTAGTCGATGGATCACAGCCTGATAATTTCAGAACTGAAGGAGAGAGCAGTGGCGTAAGAAAAATTTTTGTTCGGGTGGTTGTTGGTTTTGACATAGTGTACTAATATACCTCTACTTCCTCAAAGTGCTTAAAAAATTAAGAGCTTTTGTTTTTACAAAGGAAATTTCAACTTAAAATTTCCATACAGTATTTTCCCCTAGTGTAGGGCCAATTTTAGACCACGTGAGGTCACTTCAGACGTATCTGGCAGCTCTTTTTGCATTCTCAGCATTCGCTCACGGTAGGATTTTCTCCTTTCTATTGTCCACCCGGTGTTTTTTGCTCTTCTTTGAAGCCCTTAAAATCCCTAATTAGTTGTCTGAGTTTGGTTCACTTAATTAAGTTTCTCTGTTTATTCCAGTTTTCTCAATATCCTTTCTGACTTCTTTAAACCATTCATCCGACACCTTAAGTATATTGTTTAGAGTCTTAAAAATTTGTTTTACAAACCAATTGTTATCTATTCTATACAGGTGTCCGAAAAATTGTATTGTTCTTTTTTTAATCGGTTCCAATATTCGTTCATTTATAACAGATTTTGTTACACAACTTTAGCTGAAACTACAATAACATTTTTTCCTAATATAATTTTTTTTAAATCCTGAAGCTCTCCATACACTTTTTAAACGAACACGTTAGACGTTTTATAAAAAAGTCTCATCATAAAAATAATGGTTAAAATTGAGGTTAATTTATAATTCAAACAAATAGAAATATTATGTAAAAACAAGCAACATTAAGTTAGGTTTCTACTTTTTGGTCTTAAATTTCATCTGGTTGTATTTGTACCAGGTCAGGATTAATACATTTAGCAGCAGCTGTTATTTTAAAATTTAAATAAACATCATGAAAAATGTGTACTACAAGTTCAAGCAGTTCAAGAAACCTTTTGTCTTTTCTTCTGAAATTTAACCTCAGATTCATATTTAGGACTTATACTTACACTATGAAGAGTCTTCTTTCCTCTTCGAAGAAAGTTTATTTGATTGAACGGATCACCCTGAAGGCTCTTTCGATAATAGTGCATAATAATACGCACCTTCTTGTCCTTTATGATATCTTAACCATTGTACGAGGCGTGTTCAGAAAATAAGTACCGTTTTTTAAAAAAAACAAGTAAAACAATTTTTTTCAACACAATTTTATTTCTACATGAAAGCCCAAACCTTAAACTATTTTTCGACATAGTTTCCACCGATGTTCAAAAACTTGTCGTAGCGGGTGATCAATTTATCATCTATGCCCTCTTCGTAGAAGGTTCCCGCCACTGACGTGCACAAAACCAAGAGACTCGGAAGTGCTTTGACTTTTCTCACTCGGTACGGTGATGATGGTGAGGATTTTTTAAACAAAATTGTGACAGGTGATGAAACTTGGGTCCGTCATGTCACACCGGAATCTAAACAGCAGTCAATGAAGTGGCGACACACGCAATCCCCGAAGAAAAAAAATTCAAGACGACAATGTCTGCACAAAAAATCATGTGCACTGTCTTTTGGGATCGGAAAGGTGTTTTGCTGATTGACTTTCTTCCAAGAGGTGAAACCATTAATGCGGCAAGGTATTGCAAAACCTTAAGAAAACTAAGGCGGGCAATTCAAAACAAACGGAGAGGAATGCTCAGTAACGGAATTGTGTTGCTCCATGACAATGCTCGGCCCCATACCGCTGGTGACACTCAAACATTGGTTCGACAATTTCGTTGGGAGCAGTTCGATCACCTGCCCTACAACCCGGACTTGACAACGTTTGACTACCATTGGTTCCTGCTCATGTAGCGCGAGCTAAGCGGCCAACGCTTTGAAACCGACAATGAAGTGAAAACTGCCGTGGAGTCGTGGCTACATTCGTTGGCGGGAACCTTCTATGAAGAGGGTAAAGACAAATTGATCACCCGCTACGACAAGTGTTTGAACATCGGTGGAAACTATGTCGAAAAATAGTTTAAGGTTTGGGCTTTCATGTAGAAATAAAATTGTGTTGAAAAAATTTGTTTTACTTGTTTTTTTGAAAAACGGTACTTATTTTCTGAACACGCCTCGTACATCATGTCTTCTAAAAGGGTCTTCTTTAATTGCTTTACTTTCCTAACTTCCAGAACGGTTTTTAACAGGACTGCAAAATCGAACATTAGATTTCTTGTCATATCGACCCTTCAAATTGATTGTGTTTCCATTTGATCTCACCATTTGTTATTCGACAATTGATGTATTGGATAGCTCAACTTACGATCTTTTTGTACAGATGAATAAGACTAGAGAACTAAAGCTAAACTAAATGAACTACTGTTTGTATAGCCTAACGTTCTCAACTCAACTTAATACCGTTTGTACAAAATAAAAAACGCTTAGAAACTAAATCTAAGGGTATCAAGTTTTACAATTGAGACTTTTATACCGTTACGCGAAAAGAACTTTTTTGTAAAGCCATTTAGATCAGTCACATAATTTCCTACAGGATATAGCTACACTTAACCCCTTGGTACCAATTAAAAGAGAAAATTTTTCTGACTGGGTAGTGCACTTAACTCAAAACCGACAATTTTTGACTTAAGATCTTTATACCTATCACTACATATTTTTTTATGTTAGGTTTCTATTAATTGGTTTAACTTTTTGTGTAGTTCTTTGTTATTGCATTCATAATGTTTAGTTTCTTTTAATTATTTTATTTAATATGAACACGCCCAATATTATAGTACTTAAATTATACTACAATTGAGCTATGTAAATTATACTGTAATTAAGAATTACTTTAGTTAAGAAAATTAATTTACTTCATAAAACGTATATTATTTTAAGTGACTTACAATATTATTACGTTTTAATGTAACGTGTTAAAAATTGTTACCTACTGTAAGACCAATTAAAATTAAACTGTTAAAATTTAAGTAACTTATTATCTTAAATAGGTATAAGTTGTTTTTGGGCTATTAAGGGCTTCTATCGTCAACTGGAAGGAGACCCCTTAATTCCTTTTACAAAAGGCTTAAGGGAATCGGCCGGGATAGAAGGCTAGTGTCGTATCCATACATTCACGTCGTGTGGCCTGTTAGTAACCTTGCGACCGCTCATCAGCACGATGACCGTCTCATGGTGAACGGATCTGGAAGGGCTGCCCATTCCATCCAGGCAGACGGTGGCTTGGGGCATTAAGTCTGCCAACTAAAAAGCTGAAAGCAACAGTAGATTACACCTTTTTCTGTCTGACTAGAAATATCGTGAGGAAACTCCTTCATGTATGATTCTGGTTAAGCTTACTTAGTATATGCAGGTCAAGAGATTCGAGAACTTCTAGAACCTCGACAACTTCAAAATATGAAAAATTATGATTGCGTCCTCACATGTAAAACATTCCGGAGATAAACTAGTGTAGCAGTCAGTATTCTGCTACATCTGTTTATGGATAATTATTAAAGAAGCATATAAATTTTTCAAAAATTAGTTAAAAATTTTAATACTGTAATTTCAAGTTAAAATACATTCATGTGAAATTTTTTTTAATTAGGATAAATACTGTTTAAACATTATGGTCTTGTAGCAATCGGGGAAGGGGTGCAATAGGAAAAATCTGGAGGCTAGATGAGGGTAGACTTACAATAATTTCTCACCACAGCGATTCCACGATAAAATTTTATTGAAAACCAAATTTGATTCAAACTACAACTAATACCTTAAGCCACATACGGGCACGGTTGCCGACCACAACAGATCAATAATAACCAAATAATCGTAGCTAAATTTTGAGCTGGTACCATACTACTGGTCCGTGGGCTAGAACCCCCGTTTTTACACTACTAATGACCGAGCATAGCCCGACCAGTTTTCTAACACAATATTACCAAATAAACTCCAGCAAAAGTTAAATTACAAAACAAATACAGTAAACTACAAAACAAATTCTCAAGATAAGGTTAAATCAGGCTACCACTCATCTAAGTCCCTGTTGTGGCGGACTACTACGATAAACTCATCGTTGCACCATGAAGAGATCACTAAAATATAAAGGTAACTGATGATCAATCTTAACCAACACGTACTAAATTTAATAAGTCATAAAATGAATCTGACAACGGGTCAAATTCAATATTAGGTCCAATCTACGACCTCCAATTCCATAATCATTTTTGGATTTAAAGCAACAAATTTCCATTAGATCTCTTCATAATACAATGATGCTATTCTATCCTTAAACATACGCCAGGGTACACTACAAGTAAAAATAAAAATTACCCATCATTAAATAATTGCCTGGAGCGGCACTGCCAGGATTCCTAGTGGGCACAGGATAAACATATATCCGAATTCAAACATGTTTTGAACCTAACAAAACATTGTTTAATTGTAACGACACAAATCTCGTGCCAATAAAAACTCCCAGACAATGAACCAAGCGTTACCAGCCATAGGTGGTGACAATCTTTACTACACTAAAATAATAATTAAAACAAACTATTGGCAATAGTGCTAAGGTAGCACAGTTAAGTACCGCCGCTCCGGGTTCAGGTAAATAAGAATTCTTAAAATAACTACCGGCTTAGCCAGGCGGAGAGTGCAATCAGCTAAATTACCACTTACCGGTAAATACCCGGGTTAGGCCCAGCCACAACAATAGGCGGGTTGGATATCCGTGCATTTTCACTAGACCTCAATAAACTAAGTACAAGTCACTATTCACTAAAAACGTACTTCAATACATTATATAAAACATTTTACTGTTAGTAAGAAAAAACTATGTACTCCGATACATCACATGAAATAGACTCACGCACAGGCTAACGACTTTTCATTACTCACACATTAGATGGACTGACTGACTACAGAATATAAAAATCAAGAATGTCTTACATAGGCGTACATTATATGCCTGCTGATTGCACTCTGTAGGCTACTCGACAACGAAACCCGACACTTCCTGCAGTTCTCAGAACTGCATCTCTAAGCCTACAGTATCTACATGTTAATCGTAACATATAAAACTACATTATTTATAATTACTTGCTACGATTACACTTTTAATAATTTTCATTAAAAACATTTTATTTTACTACTACAAGTTTATTTTATCTTATATCTAAATCACCCATTAACTCTCGGTTCAATCCTCACTCTTACATTCTCAACCTACTCTCAGCCACAGCTGTTTTAAATTTCTTTAACTTAATATTTTTTTTACAACAATTGAAGATTTTAATTGAAAAATTATTCAATAAATTGTTTTATCCTAATTAAAAATAATTTCACATGAATGAATTTTAACTTGAAATTACAGTATTAAAATTTTTAACTAATTTTTGAAAATTTAATATTCTTCTTTAATAACTATCCATAAACAGATGTAGCAGAATACTGACTGCTACACTAGTCTTCCATTCTGGTCTCCGGGCGAGGACTATCAGAGGGGACTTCATCAAAAAAATAAAAGATTCTGAAATCCTTCGAGTTGGAACATGGAATGTTAGGAGCTTAAAACAAACTGGTAGGTTAGAGAATTTAAAAAAGGAAATGGATAGGTTGAAGTTAGATATTGTAGGCATTAGTGAGGTACGCTGGGACGATGGTCAAGACTTTTGGTCAGGGAATTATAGGGTTATTAATACTGAAGCCATCGGAGGGCAGGGTGGAGTAGTTATAGTAATGAATAAAAAAAATGGACAAAGACAAAAATGGACCGACTACAAGCAGTGTAGTGATAGGATTATCATGGTTAGAGTAGATACGAAACCAAAGCCCACCACTATAGTGCAGGTCTACATGCCTACGTCTTAACATAGAAAGGAAGAAATAGAACAAGTATATGAGAAATTAGATGAAGTAATAAAATACCCCTGGGTGATGAAAATTTGATAGTTAGGGAGACTGGAATGCAGTAGTTGGAGAAGGAAAAGAAGGAAAGATAATCGGAGAATATGGTCTAGGGAAGAGAAATGACAGAGGGAGTCGGCTGGTATATTTTATTTCTGCTCCAAATATAATTTAGTGATAGGCAATACACTATTTAAGAATCACAAAAGAAGGTTATACACTTGGATGCTGCCAGGTGACCAGGGAAGACACCAAATAGATTATATAATGGTTAAACAAATATTCAAAAACCAGATTATGAACTCTGTAAAGCCTATCCAGGTGCAGACATAGGAAGTGATTATAACTTAGTAGTAATGGATAGCAGGCTTAAACTTTAAAAACTGAAGAAGATACAGGGAAATGCTAGGTGGGATGTAGACAAACTAAGAGAAAAGATAACCAAATAGGTTTCTAGGAGAGTATTCACAAAGGGATAGAAGAAAGAGGTAATGACAAAAGAAATGTCGAGGAGGAGTGGATAAACTTCAAGGAGGTGGTAGTGAAAGCAGCGGAAGAATGGTTAGGACATACTAAAAGAAGAGGTAGGAAACCTTGGATTACTAATGATATTTTAGAACTGATGGATGAGCG
Organism: Catonia carolina; assembly: GCA_035578175.1. Taxonomy (NCBI): domain Eukaryota; kingdom Metazoa; phylum Arthropoda; class Insecta; order Hemiptera; family Achilidae; genus Catonia; species Catonia carolina. The sequence continues at coordinate 32,521,929 of JAQMRL010000007.1, read as the reverse complement.
AAGGAAATATAAAAACGCAAAGGACGAAAGAGGCAAAAGGCCTCTTTCAGGCTACTCGAGAAATACCATAAACAAAAGGTGTTAAGAAAGCGAAGGAAAATTGGATCTGAGCGGAATGTACGGACATTGAAAGTAAAATGGTAGTTGGTAAAGTAGACGGAGCTTACAGTAAAATAAGGAAAAACTTTGGAGAACGAAAGAAGAAAGCTGTTAATCTACAAAGTGCAGGTGGCAAACCATTGTTGAACGGCCAAAAGAGAGCTGAAAGATGGAAGGAATACGTAAACCAACTCTACAGGGGAAAAAAATTAGGGCATGATGCGATAGAACAAGAAACTGACGTTGAAGAAGATCAAAGAGGGGACCCTATACTACGGTAAGAATTCGATCGGGCACTTAAGGATATGAATATGAATAAGACGGCAGGAATAGATAACATACCATCGGAATTATTATTAAGTTGTGGCGAAGTTGCTCAAAACAAATTGTACAAACTTGTGTGCAGAATTTATGAGAGTGAAGTACCATTGGACTTTAAAAAAAATATGATTCCTATACCAAAAAAGTCAGGAGCGGAGAAGTTTGAACATTACAGAACCCCAGCCTAACATGCCATGCATCCAAGATACTGACAAGAATTATATACAGGAGAATAGAACACCGAATAGAAGAAGTGTTGGACGATGACCAATTTGGATTTAGAAGGAGAATGGGAACTCGAGATGCAATATTGGCTCTGAGATTGATTATTGAGAAAAGGATAAAGAAAAATAGAACTACTTATATGGCGCTTGTGGATGTAGAGAAAGCATTTGACGGTCTGGACTGGAGTAAAATGTTTGAAACTTTGAAAAGGCTAGGAATTAATACAAGGAAAGGAAAGTTATTAACGGTCTGTATAAGAATCAAACGGCTGTTTTGAGAATTGAGGGTACGAAAAATATGCTGCTGTAAGAAAGGTGAACGACAAGGTTGTTCATTGTCACCACTACTTTTTAACTTGTGTATAGAAGAGGCTATAAATGAAGTGAAGGAGACATTTGACGCAAGAAAAAAACTCAAGCAGAAACAATAAAAATGCTGAGATTCGCCAATGATATAGTAGTATTAGCCGAGACAAAGAAAGAACTGGAGGATATCTTAAATGGAATGGATGAGATCATGAGAAAGGTTTACTTCATGAAAATTAATAAGAACAAATTGAAAGTGTCGTGCAGCAGTAAGAGTGGTTTAGAAGAGATGGGTAATGTAAAAGTAGGCAACGAAAACATACAGGAAGTTAGGGAATTCTGCTATCTAGAGAGTAAAATAACAAAGGATAGTAGAAGAACCACACGTGATATCAAAAGTAGAATTGCTCAAGCTAGAAAAGCCTTTGGAATAAAAAAAAACAGCTTACTGACCACAAACATTGATTTACTGATCAGGAAAAATTTCTTACAACATTATATTTGAAGTGTAGCATTATACGGGAGTGAAACGTGGGTGATAGGGGCTGTAGAAAAGAAGAGGATAGAAGCTTTAGAAATGTGGTGTTACAGGAAAATGTTAAAGATTTGGTGGGTGGACAAAATAAGTAATTTAGAGGTTCTTAGGCGAGTGGATGAAAAAAGAAGTATATGGAAGCATCTTACCAGAAGAAGGGATAGGCTGGTGGGCATATCTTAAGATATCCAGGTATTGGGCTATCAATAATGGAGGGTAATATTGAGGGAGTAAATTGTAGGGGGAGGCAAAGATTAGAATATGTAAAGCAAATTACAAAAGATGTAGTGTGTTACAGGTATGTAGATATGAAACGACTTGCGCAAAATAGAACAACTTGGAGAACTGCATCAAACCAGTCGAGAGACTGATGACAAAAAAAGTTGTTTTATGTTAATTGTATAAAACAATTAGATCTGTCCGTGTAAATTTGTATTTTCTTGGTCTGATAACCCACAGAAAAAATTATGGTTTCATTTCTTAAAATAATTTAAATAAACCAAGTCATTTAATCTGAGAAAAATAATTTAGCGGCAGTTGGAATTAATGCCGCTAAAGATGAGTGCGTACTGTTCAAAATTATGCTGTTTAATAACACATCATAGTTAAAAATCAGCACACATTCAAATAGCATGAATTTAGAAGATCTTTTTCTAAAATGAGCTCTGTAAGCATTGCTACGTTAAAGTGGTTTGATCACTATTGAACAGTTATGGAATTGTTAAGGGTTGAGCAGGTAGCAGGTAGAGTAGAAGAAGACAGAGAACACTGTGAAGAGTGACAGAGAGAGAACACTGTCGGAAAAAAGTGACCACCTTTATCTAAAGGAGGACAAAGGAGATCCTCATTAAAATTAAGTCAAACATGTCAATACACACAGCGGGGGTTTTTGGCCCTTTCGGCCCCTGGCCCAATATGACTGCTCCCCATTCAAACAAGACAAATCTGGAACGAAAACAAACCGTGGGGGCAATGGAAATGTACTTCGGTTATGGCTAAGTATACGGGATGGGTGTGCCGTTTATTTGCGGAAGCAACTGCCTAGCGCGTAAAAGAAAATAATATGACTCATCCTCTTCCACGTGAAGTTATTTGGCAACAATGGAAAGGTCGTTTCATTATAACGAACAATTGCGTTGCATCGGCCTGCTGTCAAAACCATTGTCTAATAGCGGGTTATTTTTGTTAGTTTCCTCGTTAAAAATTTATATCGTCCGTTTAGTGAAGTTGTGTAAATAATCGTTTGTTGTACAACGTGCTACAAGAGAAGTAAAGTGCAGACAATTTGATGAAGTTCCGAAAGAAATGATAAAATGAAATAAATAAATATAAAATGCCGACAGTTAAATTCTGAAAGAGATTTAGTTTCCGACGGAGATTTAAAGTACCGAAGATTTTGAAGAAAGCCAAAAAAAAAGAAAAAAATTAAATAAAGAGTGGAGCATAGGAACCGTGTGTTTTTCACTACTGAATAACTTCGGTTGTTTGAATGACAGAAAAAAAACATTAAATAATAATATTTTAATTTCATTTTTGAAATAAATATATAGTCCATTCAAAGTAGCATGATAGTTAATCTTAAATGGAATAAAGAACAGAGGGAGTTTTATAATGTCCTCATGAGTCCGTCCTACCACTTCGAAAAATTTTAATACAATTATAAATAATTAAAAGGGAAATTTTACTTTTGAAAACGGATGTTTAATTCAGAATTTCATTTGACACAGCTTCAATTCCTTGACAAACAGACATTTTTAGGTCTTCGATTGTGTGTGGTTTGTTTACGAACACGCCTGATTTCAAGTAGCCTCACAAAAAGTAGTCCCGAACTGATAGATCACGAGAGCATTTGGGCCAAGAAACATCGCCGAATCGTGAAATAACATGTCCAGGAAACATTTATCGAACCACTTTTATCGATACTCTTGCCGTGTGAGCTGTCACATCTTCCTGTTGGAACCACAATCTCTCATGTCCACTCGATGCCTTTCCAATTCTGGTCGCAGTAAGTCGTTTAACATATTGACTAAATTCAAGCTGTGTCGAATGAAATGTTGGAGAAAGCCATACAGCTTTTAGGAGACAATTTGGATTTGCGTCAAACAAGAAGGACGTCAACTTACTGACATTATTTTCCGAACTTAATTAAGGTAGTATGTATGTTTCAAAAATATAATAAAAATATTATTTAACGAAATTTTTTTTATCTATAATTAAAAAACGTTACTCAGTTGTGAAAACATGTGTTTCCTCGGCTCCACCCTTTACAAGTTACTTGAATGCAAGTAGATAAAACTTCTTTATTCAAAATGAAAGGGTAGAATGAAGTCACGTGAGTGGAGTAGAAAGTTTGTGACGAAATTGAGGTTATGATTGTGGAATCCAGCTTGCTGAAATAACAGCAGTCCCGAAATTAAAGATTTAAGTAGAACATTCATTTTTCTTGTTCTATGTTTTTGTTTTGGTGCGTAATTTTTATCCATAAATAATTACATATAAATAGCTTAAATTAAGTTTGATTGTTTTACCATAAATTTTAGGAAGTTTTGTACCATACAACATGTCAATTAGTTTTATCGGGATTCCCACTTTATTGGAACAGTTTGTATTTGAACATACGAGTCTCAATTAACCGGATTTTACTGTATATAGATTTATAGATTAAGTGTATTTACAGTTAACATGAATAAACTTCTTGTAAGTTAAATTAAAGTACCGAATATCCGGGCTAGATCCAGATCCACAAAATGACCACCAAAATTCCAGTGACGTTTCACTTACGTAGGATAAATTAAATATTACTTTATTTAAATGTAATAGGCATATTTATAAATGTACGTAATATGAAATTTTAAATAGACGTAAGCAAACTCATAGGATAATTAACAGCCTCTTAAAAATGTAATTTCATTATATTTAAATTTTTTAAAATACTATCGCATTAAAACCAGACATTGTTATGCAAAATACGACATCTTACGCAGTTGTAGTAGGCTTAAAGACTTAAAAAACATAAACAAATAATGATAATATTAAACAATGAGTTGTCAACGTGTGAATCTGGGGAATACCTTTAAAGAAGATATATCTTTTTTAATACAAGTGTTCTGCTACATGCCGTTAGGAAATTCCACGTTTTTGAATTTTGTTAATATTTTTATTTGCTTTTGTGTTTTCTCATCCGTACAATGTGTAGGCCTAAACCACCGTCTCAACAGTGACAGACAGCTGGTTACCATTTTTTGTTCTATTAAGAATTAATTTACATAAATTTCTCCAGATAGTACGTACATTGTTTTTGCGAATTAACTGAGTCATTATTTTACGCCATTTAACATGTTTTAAATTTACGTAGTTGGTTTTTTATTCTTTTTTCTTAGGCAGTATGAACCGATTAAGAATGTCTATTTTTTGTGGTTAAATTTGATGATGATCTAGTGTAATTTGTTAAGTCCAATGAAGTATTTATCTTCAAAAATCATACATTTTTAGTAATGAATAGGTCTTGTTACATTTGAAATGACGTTTTCTGCCCCTTGTGCTTTACCCTTGGGCAATCCCTTTACTTTCTTGCCCCTGCTATAAACGCAAGTTGACCGACTTCATTTTTCCACATTATAAACATATTCTTATTAATTAGTTCATATTATCTTTAATTCGGGTAAAACTGTAGCTTTGTACTTCACTAGCTGTGGAACTAGGAAATCAAAGTAAGACAATTTCCATATATAACAATGTATCTTCTGTAAAATGCACAAAATGTTTGTAGTAATCTTTCTGCGAGCTAACTTTTGCATCCTAACAAGATGCATCAGGCGATGATAACAGCCTCGGTTTTTCGCCCATTAAAGAACAGTACACGCGTATTTCTTAATTTAGAATTTAAGTTTATCATTTGTGATGTCATAATTATTTCAAATTTTGTGGTGAATATTACTATATTGTTTGCTTACTTAATCGTAAAATTTGATTACTTTATTGTAATAGAGCGTGTTATTGGATTAAATTTAAAGTTGTTTTAGTTGGTGAAGGTGCGGTGCGAAAAAATTTAAGGTAGTTTGGTGCAACGTCTATTTCTAAATACAACATTACCTCGGTTATGTGGATGTCCTGATTATCTGGACCAATCTGGATCGGAAAAATGTATCCATATAATCATGATACTCCACTACAGTACTTGAACTTAACACTGAAATTACAAACAAAGTTACACTTGATGAAGGTAAAAGTACACTTTGTCACTTATTAAATATTCAAAGTTTACAGTTACAGTATTTACTATTCAGTGAAAGTATTAGTGTCTCAAGCTAAAGATTGTAAGCACGTTACTGTATTTAATTGGACAGTCGTCACTGAATAACATCATGGCGTAACTGGAGTAGCAGCCCGACACCACACTGACTGAACTTATGATAATGAAACTGTTGCTCGATCGTGGTGCCTTTAAACGCCATAGAAAAATAAAGCAAAGAAAAAATTATTTATTTGTAAAGGAAACCTAAGTACTGTAAATATTTTCATATATAACATATTGGTAGTATCTATCAAAAAAGTATAAATGAACGGTGAGTTTCCCATCACATATTGTTATTATTGATTTCCTATTTATCTGGATTTGATTTTTCAATTGCTTCCGTTCCTAATCAGTCCAGATAGACGAGGTAGTGCTGTACTAGTTTCCTTTTATTAACGGAATCCAGGAGACAGGACACCCAAATAAAATTTTATAGAACAATGATTGTACGAGTACCATTCATAACATATGGGAGTGAAACATGGGTGTCATTACAGAGGAATGAATCTCGTATCCAGGCTGCTGAAATGAGATTTTTGCGGGGAGTCAAAGGTTGTACCCGTTAGATAGAGTACGTAACGATTCTATCAGCGCCGAGTTAAATGTTCAGGCGCTGTGGGAAACGTTAATAATATATAAGAGAAACTGGTCCCAACCATTTGCTTCGCCATCAGCACAAACTTCCTCTGCCAGTATGGTAATATAAACCTAGAGGAAAGCGAGGCTTGGGAAGACCTAAAAAGAGATGGATTCCGGAACAGGTCATTGAGCTTAATCCTTGACAGATGATGATGATCCTGGAGACTCCCAAAAGGGAGTAGACACGTCAAAATCAAAATTTAAACTAATGAGTCTAAATCTTAATGAATCTAAATACTATCTTGAATTTATTACTTACCAATTCGTTTATTACCTTTTTATTACTACTACTTACGTACTTACTCACTTACTGTATTAAGCGTTCCATCTAATAATTTTTTCCCAGTAACTGTGATAAAACTGTGTCCAGTAACTATGTCTGTACGCGAGTGAGTGCCTTAGAATGACCGGGAAGTCTGGTATAAGAGAAACAGAGATATTTGAGAGGGAAATTATCCACAAGATAATGGTCCGAAGATAGAAGAGAATGATATAGGTTACGAGGCGGAGAAGAACTGTACAAGAAAAATGAACGATTAATGGAAATGATTAGAAAAATAAGACTACAATTTTCCGGACACCTGTATAATAATGGATAACATTCGGTTGACAAAACAATTTTTTTAAGATACTACATAAACAGTTAATCTAAGGTGTTGGATAAACGGTTCAAAAATCCGAAAGGATATTGAGAAAACCGTAATAAAACGAGAAACTTAATGAACCGAACCAAATTCAGACAACTAATTACGGGCTTTAAAGGCTTCAGCACACAGAAAGCGCTCTGTCGCGGCGAACTGCGTAATGTGGACGTCACACAAGACGTGATATCTTTGTGTGAGCCGTCCAATCTGGTTGCTTTCCTCTTGAGAAGTAGTAGTGATTTTTCATATATATTTTTTATATTGAGTATGAGTTTGACGAAGATCAACTCAATTTGGAAAAAAAACTGCCGAGAAATTTGGAATATTCTACAGCCAAAATATTTATCTAAACCTACGTTAGATAAATGGAACAGAGCTTAGGAAGGATTCGCAGAACTTTGGGGATTTCCGAACTGCATTGGAAGCATAGACGGAAAGCACCTCAAACTGAAATGCCCAGATAACTAAGGATCGCAGTTTTTCTGTAACAAACTTTGTTTTCTCTCGATCTTCTAGCAGTAGTTGACCCATACTATAAGTTTATGGTAGTTGATAAAGGAAATTCATTTTCACAAAGTCATTGCTTATTTTGCTGAGTACTGGCTTTTATTTTAAAAGTTTATTTATTTAAAAATTTTTAAATATTTTAAAAATTTTATTTAAAAACTTATTTACTGGCTTAAAACAAATATCATTGATAAATTAAATATACAGTTTTGTTTAGAATAATTTACTCTTTAAAAAAGCCTATAACGATTAAAAAAAACTTTTTTGACGGTAGATTCTCCTTTTGAATTATAGATTAGCACAGTACACATTTGACTACATACTTTAATGATAGTGAATGACATAAATGGAAATATTTTGACTTGAAGAATAGTGATTTCATTTTTACAGTATCGGAATAGTACAGTATTGAACATTCAATTAAAATGCATGATCATAAATACTTGAATTGCACCTGGATCTAGTTAGAAAGCTTGCCTAGTCGTAGGCTTTTTGATTATGGAGGACAATCGGTTTGTTCTATATACAAGGTGATTCATAAAATGTGAAAAATGTAACTATATCCAATTATAAAACTTAAAGAAATTTACTCATGGTTAGAATAATCTGATTTTAAGACACTTATCTTAAATACTACGGCTTTTCAAAGTAACGGAATTGGAACAGATTACTCCATCCGATTTTAGAACTACAGTGAGTAGTACAACTCTCCTCTTCAGTTGAGCAGAATAGGTGCTCTACCTATCCCAGTGCCGCCACGTGGAGCACACGTCTCGGAATCAGGACCTTACTAACCGTATAAAGCAGAAGCTGTTGCCAGTTTTTATCGCTCCAAACTCTTTCGTTGCAAGAAAACGAGTTCCAGGAAATTAGTATAATAGAATAGTAATACCTACACCTGGGTTCGTTTGGGATCCAGGTATAATAAATTACAAACTGACTTTCTTTAAACTTATAATTTTTTTTTCTGTTTAACGTTCGACTGTTCTGCAATTACTGCTAATGCAGACGGTGAAGGATGAAATGATTTTTTGTAACGTATGAAAATATGCCGTGCCTGAATGGGATTCGAACCCAAGATCGCATGATGAGAGGCGAGCACGTTACCAACTACGCCAGTGCGGCCGGTAAATTATTTATTGACAAAATTAATAATTACAAAGCTACTGCCAGTTTTGATTGCTCCAAACTTCTTCGTTGCAAGAAAACGAGTTCTACACCTAGGTTAGTTTGGGATCTAGGTATAAAAATTACTAACTGACTTTCTTTAAACTTAAAAAAAGTTTTTATTGAAAAAATTAATAATTACAATTAATTATAAAATTTATAATATGTCCACAGCTCCGTGGAATCTACATAATAAAGCGACCCTAACACACACACGCGCGCACCCCTATACCTGCCTTACCTGCGTTTTACATCGTTCAGTAATGAGTCACCTACTAGGCGCTTGACTGCAATACTCCCATTTTAGTTGCAATTATTTTTAACAAAATTGTATAATAACTTTAAAAATTTACATATTATTCCTTGAAAAATTATTCCAAACACGGTGGTACTGTGACGATCCTAAGCAATTCCAACTGCCGTTTCATTCTGACTGCCGTTGTTCAAATATAATAATATTAATAATATAATAATATTTATATATTTTTTTAAGGGCGAACAACCAGGACGGTTATCATCGCCCGTAATAATATTTATAACTATTATTAATTTATTATTATTATTATTATTAACTATTAAAAACTATTATAAAATAAATGTAATAATTCATATTGTTACTTTTTATACCTATAATAAATATTACATCTCTTATTGCGTTAATCTTATTTAAACATTATACAGGGTGTTTTTATTAAGAATAGCCCTGTGTTAAAAACCACAATCTACGGCATATTTTTATTTTCCGTCTTTACAAATTATCAATTAATCTAAATTTTTATTTTACAAATGAATAGCAAATTGCAATGAATTTACCCTTTTATGTTTACAATAGATGTTCGAAGTCATTTCCTGCAACTTCAATACAGATACGAATTCGTTTAATGACATTTGCAGTAACTTTGTTTAAAGTCTGTTCACTAATGCTTGAAATCGCACTTGTAATGTTAGTTTTTAATTCATCGATCGTATGAGGGTTGTTTTTGTAAACTTCATCTTTTAAAGAACTCCATAGGAAAAGGTCTGCTGGTGTAAGATCTGGGGATCTCGGAGGCCACAAATCTTTCGATACTAAGCGGTGATTAAAAAATTCCCGTAGCATTGCTAACGTTTCATTTGTAGTATGACACGTAGCGTTGTCCTGTTGAAACCAACAATTTCGGTCGTCCAAATTCAACAATGAACTTTTGGATTAAATGACTATAAACTACACTGTCTACTGTACTGTCAAAAAATAACGGCCCTATTATACGGCGGCGGGAAATTGCTCACCAAATACCAATTTTACGTGAGTACAATGCTTTTTCATGGAAAGCATGAGGATTTGTTGCACTCCATATTCTACAGTTCTGACTATTCACATAGCCATCTAAATGAAACCAAGCCTCATCACTAAAATAAAAATGATCCAACAATTGAATACCATTTTCTTCAACCAAAGATCGAATCCACCGACAATATTGTAATCGTTTCTGATGGTCTGTAGCTTTCAGTTCATGAGTTACGCCAACACGATAAAGATGCAAATGTAACTTTATCGTAGCTCTGAAAACAGTAGTTATTATTAACCCAGCTTGTGATGATAATCTTCTAAGCGATTTTTTAGGTGATTGAGTCAAACGATTTTTAAAATCTTCGAGAACTTCCGCGGTTAACTTTGTTGGCTGGCGAGGTGGTTTCTCAGCAAGTACACTCCCAGTTCTACAGAATTTATTTATCAAACGCAATATTGACTATTTATTGGGGACGGCAGAACGGGGAAATTTCAACTGAAACTTATCTTGCACACATTTGTAAGATTTACTCGCTATGTAAGTCTCTACAATAAACACGCGTTCTTCCTTGGAAAAAACCATTGCTGACACAATATAACGAAACGACTGCTGTCACCACACTAATGCTTGACTGGAGCATTTTAACTGTCTTAGGTAGTTGGCCTTGAGTACACTGTTGCCAACATACCGATTGGGGACAGAAAATTTACCGATATATTACTTCTATCTTCTCATAATCAGGGTTGCGTCCTTAATAAAACACCCGTTATTTGATTAACACTGTCGTTTTTATAAAATTAAATAGCACATTATAAAAATTAAACAGCTTAGGATTGTCACTATGACACCTTGTTTGTACTCATTTTTCAAGGAATAATACGTTGATTTTGAAAATTATTATACAATTTTGATAAAGATAATCACAACCAAAATTGTAGTGAAGCACTCAAGTGCCTTGTAGGTGACTCAACTACCTACTGAATGATGTAGAACGCAGATATGGCAGGTAAGGGGTTGCTGCACGTGTCTGTTTGTGTGTGTAAGGGTCGGTTATGATCTAGGTTTCACAGCTGTGGACATATTATAAAAATATGTATAATAATATATATTATTATATTATCAAATACAATTAGATTACTTTAATTAAATTAATTACAAGACTTAAGCTTAAACTACACTTGACTATAATTAAGAAACTCTCACTTAACAATCAAAACAAATGATTTACCTGTCCACAACCACTTGCTACCGCTTGTAAGCACACGCAGTATTCACGTAATTCAGAACCGGTTCCCGTAACGACACAATTTCGAAGCGGTAGACAACACTAATTTTATTCACAGTCCAAATACTGACTAACTATAAAGGCGCTTACTGTTTTTATACCTGCAGTCTGATAATTTTTCCAAACAACCGAGACCCTAATAACACTTTCTCCGTTTTACGTGCTCGCCTATCATCATGCGGTCTTGGATTCGAATCCCATTCAGTTTCAATTTCTGAAAACTCCTGTTCAAAACGTTTCATTCATCGCAAACCATTACCTTGTTCAATACACTTCAACACAATACACATTTTTTCACAACAAACAATGTATTCCTTCAACCATTTCCAGGATATCACTGCACAATGTTACAAAATCTTAACAGTCAAGAATGTTATTTTATTATTACACTTACTTCATTAAAACAAAGTGAATGTTGTAGGAATAATTTATTTACATATAATGATATTAGGCTGTCATCTAAGAGTATTTACAATTTACAATCTAAAATCAACAGAAATAATTTTTTAATCAACTTAGTTTTTCTACTACAATGCTCAGTTTAGCGCCAATTAGTGATTTTTCATATTTCCTCATTAAAATCTGTAACAAATGGGTCATTTTAATATTTCGGCCTCATTATGGATTTTACGACAAAAGTGTATATAATAGGCCTAAAAGCCATAGAAAATTAAAAAACCTACAAATTTTGTTTCAAAAATTATTTACCTCTGTAGTACTAAAAATACAAAAAATCACTAATTTTACAGTAAACTCTGTAGTAAATATAAGTTTTGAAACAAAATTTGTAGGTTTTCTAATTTTCTATGGCTTTTATTATATACTCTCTTGTCGTAAAATCAGTCGGACGTTAAAACAAAAAAAAAAAAAAAAAAAAAAAAAAAAAAAAAAAAAAAAAATTGTCGTAAAATCCATAATAAGGCCGTAATATAACAAAATCCCATTTGTTACCAACTTTAATGAGGAAATATGGAAAATCACCAATTGACGCTAAACTGAGCATTGTAGAAAAAACTAAAGATGTAGGGTGTTACAGGTGTGAAACGACTTTCGCAAGATAGTACAGCTTGGAGAGACTGATGACAATAAAAAATTGTTTTCTCATAACTAAACTTGGGTTATAGTGTTCATTGTTTACATTGGGAAGAGAAAGTCATGAGTATTTCACATCAGATTTTTAAGATTAATTTTCTGAGAAATGAAAATATATGTTCATAGGCCTGAAAGAGAATATTTAATCAAAAATTAGGTTAATAAATCAACAAAGTATCCCGAAAGTTTAACCATAAAAATTTTAACGTTTTAAAGTTGTAACTTTTGATGGTTCCTGTATTTTTGCATAGAATGTAAATTCTTGGTATAAAATAGTGAATACATATTGAGAGCATAAGGAAAGATGTAATCTCATATAATTGAATAGACGTAGAACCAATTGTGGATGTAAACATTTGTCCACTTAATCCATTTGTGGTCTTACAAAATATGTTTACAAGACATTTAAATAATAAACAAATGCCAATTTCTTTTTAAGTACGATCGTATATCAAAGCTGAATGCTTATTTGTATGCACAATTTTTTCTTTCTTTTTTAAATAAAATGTCACAACGATAACAAATTTTTTATGTTATTTTATAAAAATGTTTTAAAAGCATTTTGGAAAATAGTTTAGATTTAAAAGCAGCAAAAACAAAACGCTGGGTTTTTTTTCTATTTTTGAACCGAACATGCAGTTTCATTTGAAGATGTAGATGCATCTGTTCTGCTTTTATGTCACTGATATATCTCGTAATTAATCATTCTAGAAAACACAGCAGGCCGCTCATATATCTAAAAATAAATCTACACACGAGATTTACCACAGTGTTCTTACCAGTCGGGTCTCCTCAATCACTATTCGCAAAAATTTTGTAACTATATAATCCTTTCAAGTGTCACTTTCTGTAAGTGTCTTTCAATCAACGAAATGACAACAATTAAAAGCTAGTTCTAACAGATGACAAGCTTCATTGTTTAAAGGTACGTTTTCCTAGCGACAAGATTTTTACGTCATGGTCGACGTGATACGCTGAGCATTTTATGTCGACCACTCCTTTCCAGAATGTAAGTGAGAGTGTTTTTCTAGAGAGCGGATCACGTCAGCGTGAAACATTTACGTCAACCCAATAAACCCGACTGCTTCTCGAGGAGTCTATTACGTTGTACGCTGCGTGATTAACTTTTTTTATGGCGGAATTTGAGTTCAGGACGTGTGTTATTTTTTTAAGTTATTGTTGAAATATCACAAAATTCTGTGAAATCCCCAACAGTGAAGTTTTCTATCAATGAGGACGAAGTTTTAATTGAGTTTGGCTTAGCGTTGAAGCCAGTTTTTCGCCTGCTCTTATTGGTTCGTTGACTGTGTTGTAGGAGGAGGTTGTCAAATTTTCTTCATTGAGGCTTCAAACGAAGGAGAACCTGTCACTGGGCAATCTACAATAATTCTGGAACTTTTCTTCTTCGTCATGGAGACGGCTCTTGATCAGAGTCTTGAACATTTCTTCATTTATATGATTTCGGAACACATCACTTAGTTCTTTCCTGCACTTTGCGAATTTAGTTAATATAAACTCTTCTTCCTGGTCATCATCCGTGATCTATTTAATTATTAACATTGCAGTCAACTTTCTCTTCCTACATATTGCGTCCATTTTGTGAAAACACTTTTAACGCAACTACACTTCAACGTAACTAGGTAATGAAAACAAAACCTGACAACCTACGTCGACCGAAAACACTGCTCTAAGAAAACGTTTCCACGCAGCGTAATACCTTTACGCTTCTGCCAAGGTGACAGGTACAAATCGGTTCCGCGCTGCGTAAAAAACCCGTCACTAGGAAAACTTAGCTTAAATTATAAAAGGACAGAATCAGCATGTACCTTTAACTAAGAAGAACAAGCAGTTACTCGTATTTAAAAATGTACAGTACAATCCTAGTGATCCGAAATAATTGAAGTGAACCCATTTTGGATAAACCGGATTTAAGAAATATAGAAGATTAAGAAATTAACAGATAATTTTTATAAGAACCGGTTTGTAAACTAACAAAAAAAAAAGTTAATCTATTAAATAAGCAATCAATACGTTTTAACTAAAATACAATATTATACTACTAAATAAAAATCTGTTGTGAAACACGCATACGACTTTCACTTGCCAACATAAATTATGAAACATACACCTATCATGTGTAACTAATGTAAATTGCAAAACATAACATAAATTTGATCATGAGATGAAGTTAAATCAAATCAACCTCTGTAAAACTTAAAAATACGGATAATCACCAATTGACGCTTACCCTATATTGTAGGTAGAGTATAAAAAATGTAATCGAGGCGATTTAAAAATATTTTAGCAGCCGTTTTTGAAATAATCGCAAAAAATTGAAAAATGGCACGAATTAGCTACTACTTTCTGTTGACCGACTTTGATGAAAATGTTTATGCCGAGTAATTGTACTCCTAGTGGTTATCTTATGTTACAAGTTTTAACTTACTTCGATCTTCAGGTATTTTATTCACATACACAGAGACCAATCGCTAAAACGATCTTTTTGGGTTCAGCGGGCCTTAAAAGGTATATTTACGGTGAAAATCGACATTAAAATAATGCTTTTCTTCCCTATGCATTCAAACAGGGCGAGAGAAAACAAATTATGAGTTTTCTTTCTCTCTGCACTAAATAATCTAACTGACTTACGACTGCTCTTTTGATTCAGAAGAAAACAGAGGTTTTCCCAGCTCTTGAGAAATAATATTACAAGACGGTACTGGTGGCGGTAGGTGGGAAACGGACGACATTACTTTTTGAACTACTCTCGTGTGTATGTATATAAATTGAATTTAGGTAGGTAATGAATAGACTAAAATGATATATCGTTGTTAAATGATACGATACTGTACTGTAGGCTAAGATAATAATATCGGCAGAAAAAAGAAAACATCAACAAACAACACTATGTTGGTGTACTGTTTGTTTTTCCTTTACTGTTCTACCCACACGTTTTTCTGCTTTTTTACTTTAGTATTTACAAAAAGTTTTATTTGTTTTATCTCTTTTATTTTTTGAAAATACGCCTCCACTTCTGAATTAGTATAACAGTGTCAAAAGAACAAACATAAGATAAATCCCAAATTCTTCTCTACAAATTTATAAAAACTGTTATTTATGCCAAATTGCTATCGTTTCTGTTTAAGTAAGTCATTGAAATTTCTCACGTTTAATAATAGTAATGAAATATCTTTATTAACGTCAGTTATTCTGTCCCGATAGTTCAACAGTGTGACTTAATATCAGGTACCCATACATATACAATTAAATATAAATAAAAATCTGGTGTGAAACACTCACACGACTTTCTCTTGCCAATGAAAATAATGAACAATATAACCTAACATTAGGAGGCCTAATAATACGTTCAAAAATAAACAAAAAAACATGACCTTATTTTAATCATAAGTGAATGATGCAAAATGAAAATCAACCTTAGTTTGGCTTAATAATACGGAAAATCACTCTTTTATGCTAAACTAAGCTCTGTAGAGAAAAATGCTTATTACATAAGTTGTAGATCTTTTAATTTCCTATAAATTTGAACATATACTCTTTTGCCCTAAAATGCATATTAAGGCCACTATCTTAAAAAAACCCATTTTTTCTACGAGAGAACAGCCTCCCCAAGAAGTTTTAGCAGACATGGCGCCAACCCTATCTTGTCCAACATTAAAAATGTAGTAAATGAGGCAATTTTAAAAAAAACTGTAGGAGCCGTTTTTGAGAAAATCGCAAAAAAGTGAAAAATTACGCGAATAAATTACTACTTCCAGTTGACCGATTTTGATGAAAATGTTCGTGTCGAGTCCTCTAGTAGTATTGAACTGAAGTTTAAATTTTCATTTTTGTACGATATTCCGTTCTTGATGTACCCTACATATTTTGTTCACACACAGACACACACATACAGATCAATCGCTAAAATTATGTTTTTGGGGTTCAGACGGTCTGAAAACGTGTAAGTATATCCTGTGAAAACTCGATTTCAAAAAATCAACATGAAAACCATACTTTCCTTCCTATATATTCTATTATATAAGGGTAATTCAAAACTATACGTCAATCTCTTGGGATCTCATTCTATAGCTAAAAATAAGAAAAAAAGTTCATATATATATGTGCCTGAAAACGCTTAGTTAGCGAGTTACGGCTAGCGAAAAATTTCACTAAGAACTCTGTACCCTCGGTGAAGTAAGGCCGTATAAAAATGTTAAACGTAGTTACAAAGATACAAATACGAATGTTTCTTATGTTTTTTAATCTGAAAAATTGAATAAAATTGGTTCCAGAGCTGTAAATGCAATACTTTCAGAGATATCTTAAATAAAACACAAGAATTGGTGCAAAGAAATAACACATTCTTGTGTTTAACGTAAGATTACGTCCATAAATGGAAAATAAAGGTGTATTTTTTCTTAAATAAATTTGTGGAAAATTTAATTTTGAAAAGATTCATGTGAATTACCCAGGAAAAAAATGAATAATAGATATTGAAATTTCGCTTTATTTAAAATCAAAACAGACGCACATAAAACGCACATTTTTAACTGCATAAAATATTAACTAATATGTAGGTTGGGAGTAACAGCTGATAATGATCAGCTGTTACTAAAAGATCTAAGATCTCATTCTATAGCTAAAAATAAGAAAAAAAAGTTCATATAAATATATGCCTGAAAACGCTTAGTTAGCGAGTTACGGCTAGCGAAAAATTTCACCTAGAACTCTGTACCCTCGGTGAAGTAAGGCCGTATAAAAATGTTAAACGTAGTTACAAAGATACAAATACTATTGTTTCTCATGTTTTTTAATCTGAAAAATTGAATAAATATGGTTCCAGAGCTGTAAGTGCAATGATTTCAGAGATATCTTACATAAAACACAAGAATTGGTGCAAAGAAATAACACATTCTTGTGTTTAACGTAAGATTACTTTCATAAATGGTAAATAAAGGTGTATTTTTTCTTAAATAAATTTATAGAAAATTTAATTCTGAAAAGATTCATGTAAATTACTCAACAATAAAATGAATAATAGATATTGAAATTTCGCTTTATTTAAAACCAAAACAGACGCATATTTTTCAATATGTAGTAATTAACTGTAGTAATTAACAATATTAACTAATATTATGTAGGTTGGGAGTAACAGCTGATTGATCAGCTGATCAATCAGCTGTTACTCCCAACCTACATAATATTAGTTAATATTTTATGCAGTTAAAAATGTGCGTCTGTTTTGATTTTAAATAAAGCGAAATTTTAATATCTATTATTCATTTTTTTCCTGAGTAATTCACATGAATCTTTTCAGATTTAAATTTTCCACAAATTTATTTAAGAAAAAATACACCTTTTTTACCATTTATGGAAGTAATCTTACGTTAAACAAAAGAATGTGTGATTTCTTTGCACCAATTCTTGTGTTTTATGTAAGATATCTCTGAAAGTATTGCATTTACAGCTCTGGAACCAATTTTATTCAATTTTTCAGATTAAAAAACATAAGAAACATTCGTATTTGTATCTTTGTAACTACGTTTAACATTTTTATACGGCTTTACTTCACCGAGGGTACAGAGTTCTAGGTGAAATTTTTCGCTAGCCGTAACTCGCTAACTAAGCGTTTTCAGGCATATATTTATATGAACTTTTTTTCTTATTTTTAGCTGTAGAATGAGATCCCTAGAGATTGCCGTGTAGTTTTGAATCACCCTGTATATATATCGGTAAACAAGAGAAATTAAAAAATTAGCTTACAGTAACTCTTAAACTAAAACAATTTACTTGGATTTGACATGTCTCATTAGTGATATTTTACTACTGTATTACCTATACTCACGACGCGCAGGTATCCACTGTAGAGAATTCATAGCAATTTCTTAAGCCTATTGATATCAATATTTTAAGTATCATTTTGCAAATAATAATAATAATAATTATTATTATAGCAGTAATTATATATTTTCAAATAACGCAAAATGTGGTCAAACGTTTTTTACAAGGAGTCCTTAAATACAGAGCTGAGTGACACAGCTGAAAGGGCACAGAAGATTTTGTCAATGATCAATAATTAGGGTAGAATAGGGTAAAACTCAATTGTATATTATTTTTAATTGTGTATTTATATACCAAGAATAATCTTTATATTTCTACTTTATTATTTGTTCTATTGATTCTAAGGCAGGTTGTATGAATCAGCCAGCACTATTGTCGGGTAGCACAGTAGTGTCCGAAGGATGTAAGTGATGCCGGTTGAACGGTTTAGTAAATCGGATGTGAAAACTGTGCGATTATTGAGGGTTAGTTTAGTTTAGCGCGGTATGATTGTTAGCAGATCTTCTTATTGTACGGTTGGAGTACACTTGTCTGGTTTGGTAGGATTAATTACAGGTGTGAAACTTAAGCTTGACGCACGACCTTGTGTACGCTATAGGGCCTACTGGGCGAGAGTCGGGGAAATCATGCATTTTCGAAAACATGAGTCGCACTTCACTGGTTTTTTAAAAACTGTCAACACACGCTGTTCGCGTTCGAGTAAATTTTAAACTGATTATCTCATAAGTCACTTAAAGAAATATAAAACAAACAAGAATTTATAACAACATTAGAACGTTCATGTTAACTGATTTTATTAATCTGAGTAATATTAATTTATTCTTGAACATCAGTTGTAGTGTCGATATCGTAGGCCTATAATTCCTTTCTCTCGCATTTTCATAGTGGTGTTTCTAAAAGTGAATGTTTACGTCTGTTTTGCGTTACCATACTACAGGTACTTACGTACAAGTATTAAGTGTCAATTGCGTGGTTCTTTTTTTAATTCACTTTTTCAAACAAAATATCGGTAAATAGAATGTTAATCGCAAGTTCGATAGTTTTATAATTAGAGCGCCAACCTAATTAATTTGCAACGTTTTTCTCAGTTAATATAGACCTAAATCAAATTTAAACAGTAGGGCTACTTTAAGTAAATATTTAATTGTATTTGTTTGCAATTGACCACACGTATTAATCGATTTATTGTAACAAAAATAACTCAGCGTATGTATTAAAGTAAATGAATTAAATAAATGCATTAGTTTAAAGTGATATGTTCGAGTAAATGATAAGGCGTTCGTAATAAGTGGAGTCAATGTTTTAGGAGAGACTAGTATGGCATCGGCCGCCGTGCGCCGAGCCACAGTTCCACACACTTTCTTTTTGTATGTTAAAATTGTAAATGGCTATGTTTTCTTTTTAGTTAAGTATTAAATTTAATACTATTTTATAATACATGTAGTCTACTATTTATTGGAATTTATTAATTATTTATAACTTTGATAGCTGATTTTCGGAGACGAAGTTTTTGTTGTTCAAATCCTACTCAAGGTAGTTTCTTTAATACGTATTTGAAAAATAACAGTGGTTATCGCTGTACTTTGATGGTTAGGGTTCAATTAATATACTCTTTCAGGAATGGTCGGTCTGAGTCCGTACAAAACTACATCTTATTTACACGTCATACATAACATGATCATCTCATTGGATGGTGGGGTTGCGTATTGTTCTTAATTGAACAGATTTCAACGTACGCACATTCAGAATTAAATAAAATTTAGTATGTAAGTGTGAATCAAATTAAATATATCAAAAATTTAGTTTTTAAAAAACCGGAAAATACTTTAAAGTATCTATCGTAGTTAAGACAACAATACAGTATTGTTGTACTGGATAAATGAAGAGCTAAGTGGATGAAAGTGCTACGTGAATTTTTTTTTAAATGTAGATTTCATGATTGAAGAATATAACATGCCTATTAGTTACTTAAGTGGCATAGAATGCTCTATTTCAACAGTTTAAGGAAATACCAAAGGATCAAGAGGGCATGTATAGTATAATTTTGTGTTTTGTATTGAATAAAGGGGTAAAGATCACCTTGTTACTCTAGAATAGAAGACATTATCATTTTAGAGTAACAGTTAATTCTAGTAATAAACATAAAACGTCATTAATAAAAGCTGTTATTAAGGATTTCTTTAAAAGATTCTCTAATGAAAAAATTCGTCTTATGTTATGTTCGTCTAATGTTATTTAAATAGCCTACTGTTCATCCATTCTCAAATAAAACAAAATTTTTGTGAATAAAGGAGATTATGCAGAGGAAAGTTGTAAGAAAACTGATATAGAAGAATAATGTTGAAAAGTAAAATTTGAAAATTTTTAAAATTTATATTTAATTTTTCGTGAAGGGATAATAAGTAGGTACCAAAAAAAAAATCAATTAACAAACTCACAAAAAGTCGGGAGCCTTAGATTTTTCCTCAAAACTATCATTTTTTACTTCCTCTTGCTTATATGAAAAGAAAGGAAAGTAGTATTGTTTTCATGTCGATTTTTCGAAATCGAGTTTTCACCGGATCTACACGTTTTCAGACCCCCTGAACCAAAAAAAACATATTTTTAGCGAATGGTCTCTGTGTGATTGTGTGTGTGCGTGCGCGCGTGCGCGCTCGCGCGTGATTGCGTGTGTGTGTGTGTGAACAGAATATCTCAAGAATGGAACATCGTACAAACTTGAAACTTGAAAGTTAAGATAGATACTACTACCGGACCCGACACAAACATTTTCATCGAAATCGGTCAACCGGAAGAAGTAGTTAATTCGTGTATTTTTTCACTTTTTTCAATTTTCTCAAAAACGGCTCATATAATTTTTTTAAAAATTGCCTCATTTACTACATTTTTTGTGCTCTACAAGATAGGGTAGGCGTCATGTTCGCTGAACTTCTTGGGAAACCTGCTTTTTCGTAAAAATATTGTTTTTTAAAATTGCGGTTATAATATGCATTTTAGCGCAAAAATATAGTAAAATTTATAGAGAATTTAAAATCCTACAACTTTTATTTTAAACATTTTTTGTATAACGCTTAGTTTAGCGTTAATTAGCGATTTTTTTTTCTCACGAAAACGTATAAAAAGTCGATGTTTGAAAGATTTCAGCCCAAGTATGCATTTTAAGACAAAAGTGTATAATAAAATAAATAGGAAATTGAAAGATCTACAACTTTTTCCTAGAGGATTTTCCTCTACAGGGCCTAGTTTAGCGTAAAAGAGAGATTTTCCGTATTTTTTTAGCCAAACTGAGGTTGATTTTCATTTTGCGTCTTTCACTCATGATTAAAATTAGGTTAGGCTCAATAAACATATTGAGGTTAGTTTTTTTTGTTTATTTCTAATGTTTTATTACTAATGTTAGGTTATATTGTTAATTATTTGCATTGGCAAGAGAAAGTAGTTTGAGTTTTTTTAAAATAACACCTTCATCCGCTAAGATCTTCATAAAATTTTTCTTTGAGGAAATTAGGTATCAGGTCGTTTCACTTAATGCGCGTATAAATATATTTATAGCGTTAAGTGAAGCACTACAATACGGTAATGCAAATATTTTGGTGATTGCATCGAATAGGCCTACAATACGCAACAACACGAGGTCAAAGGAAGATAAATGTGTTGTGACGTGTGCAGACTGCTGGTGTGGCTCAACTTGGTAATGATAGAAAATTATGCTGATTCATCGCTCCGTAGCTTCGAGTCTGGATACTGTGAGTTAACTATCCTCCATATATTTATAGACTATTATCATGAGTAACAACATTTTCTTGGAGAAATAAAATTAATTTCTGTTTCTCGTTATTCATTTTAAAAGTCATTTGTCATACAAACAACACAGCCTCGGTCGCTCGGTGATACCCCATCATTATGCCTATTAACTTAGGCACTGTTATTTAAATTGCGGTCGTAGGAGAACGGTTAACTATTCAAAATTATCACCCGCAATTATTGCACCGTTCTTTGTCAATTGTGTCAATAATGTTATAGCCCAAAAATTAACATTTCTCTTATTTTCTCATTTAAAAATAAACAAGGAGACAAATTATCAAGACAATTACATTCAATTTTATTCGCACATTTTAAGTACGAAGATAGTTTCAATTATATTTTACTGAGAATTACTATAAATCGAGGTTGTACACATTACTGGGGAAGGCTACTATTATTAACTAAAAATGTAAACAAAATATAAATTCGTTTCAAGTGATGCATTAAGGACGTACGTATACAACGTTACTGAATTGCGACTGAATCGATTAGTAACTTGTGTCACTAACTCGTAAATGACTGCATTATTGTACACGAAGCTACCAGCAAGTGATTAAAAATTGACGTAAAAAGTTCATTACATCTATATTTCTCGTACAGTAAACAACGAATTTTAAACGACGAGGAGGAAATGCTGTGGGTCCATGATATTAAAACTACTCTCGCTACGGTTAACGGTAAATTAAACTAAAAGCGTTTAATTTCTCACACAACCTTACACATTGAAATCTGAATCACGGTGTACAAATAAAACCAATTAAAACTAGAAACAGGGATTTTGTTGACTTGAGTATGAATCACCATTGGAAGGGAGGAAATACCACCTGAGAATAACCGATTATGTTTTGTAAGAAAAAATAGGTAAAATATATTTTCTTAAAATAATTTGGTGTGAACTCACATGATTTTATTTTTCCAATGCAAATATTGAAAAATATAACATATGTTTAATCATGAATAAACAATGAAAAATTGAAAACATAATCTAATTTTAATTATACGCTTATGACGCTAAGTGAAAAACCCTCTGTTGAACTTAAAAATACGGAAAATCACTATTTCACGATATAGAAAAACATTAATGTTGGTCGAAGTCTGGTAAAGAAAATTCTTGAAACTTTAAAGATTTCTCTGAATCTGAATTGCTAGAAAATTCTGCTCGTGAAAAGAGAGGGGTAGAATCATCTCCGTAATAATAATAGAATTAACAACAACAGTAATTTATATAATGTGTTTTTTTTGTTTTAATGTTATTTTTTAATGGAAAATAAATAATAATAATAATAATAATAATAATAATATTAATAATAATATAACTTTATTTTTGTACATAATTTCATTTACAAATTGTAGTATTAATAACAGTTTAATTAATAATAATCTTAAAATATAATACAATAAAATTTTATAAAATAATAAAATATTATACAACACTCACCATATGGGTTTATTATTATTATTAAATAACTTGGTGATCTTTGATACGGAAAATTTTATAGCTTTAATTATCTCGGGGAGATATTAAAACCGAAGACCACCGAAAAGGAGCGAACAACAAACAGTAGATGAGAAAAGATGGCTGGTTCACTACGAGAAACTCACCACTTGTATGAGAAGAAAACATTCTTAAGACAAGCCAAGATTAGACTTTATAATACTGTGTGTCTGTACGCGAGTAAGTATTTTAAAATGACCGGGAAGGCTGGTCTAAGAGAAGCAGAGACATTTGAGAGAAATATCCTCCACAAGATAATGGGTCCGAAGATAGTAGACGGACAATATAGATTGCAAGGACGAGACGAACTGTACCAGAAAAATGTACGATGAGAAAGAAGACTAAAATTTTACAGGCACCTGTATAGACCGGATGAAAAACGGTTGACAAAAATTTTTTTTAAGAAACTCAACAATAGACATATGGTGTGGGATAAATGGTTTAAAGAAGTCATAAAGGATATTGAGAAAACCGGAATAAACAGAGAAAACTTAATAAACCGAACAAAATTTACATAAATAATTACGAATATTAAAGGCTTCCGTGAAGACCAAAAACAGAACACCCGGTGAACAGAAGAATGATAAAAGTTTCCGGCATGGAGCAAATGCTGGAAATATTGGCTGAAAAAAGAGCTTCCGGAAAGGTCTGAATTCACCTCAAGTAATCTAAAATTGGCCCTATACGAATAAACCTTGTGATCTTTAAAAATGTATCTACTATATAATAGCACTAATAAAACTAACCCACATAAATATCATTAGCGTATTACAAAAATCCACCTTTCAGTGAAAAGCTTCTTTTCAAAAAGAGACGTGAGATTACACGTAATAACCGCTCTTTATTTGTTTTCCGTCTATTCTAATAAAATATTTAAATAGTTGGATTGCTCATGTTTCATGTTAAAAGAATGTTTCAGAAGGACGCTTGTTTTAATGCTATTGAACTTGACGTTTAAAATAAGATTTGTCATCTTTATTAGTAAGCTAATTTGCCGGGTACGTTTTTATCCCGAAGCTATCTCTTGTTGGAAGGCCATAAGAGAATTTAATGTCTTATTAAAAGAACGGTATATTATACCCTATACTCGGTATACTAATACCTATTAATATTCTATACTAATTATATACTCTAATATCTAAGCCAAAGTTCGTTCGGAATCTGGGTATAATAAATAATATATACAAACTTCCTTACAATTATTACGATTATTTATTTACTCAATAAATAAATTACAACCAATTATTAAACTTAGCCTAATAACAAATACGAGACTTATTTTGAAAATAAGTACCGTTTTGAAATAAAAGAAAACAAGTAGACTTTTCTTAATAATTTTATTTTTATATGAAAGCTTGTATTTTAATCTACTCTCCTACATAATACTTACCAATATTAAGGCACTTACCATACAACCAACCAGCTTTTGAACACCATCCTCGTAGAAATCTGCCGCCTGATTAGGCAACCACTGCAACACGGTTGTTTTGTCATCTTCATCGTCGTTGTGGTACTGAACACCCAGATAAATTTTTAAATTCAGTAACAGTACAAGAAACTCATTAGATAACGACGAAATCGTAAAGCGTCTGTTCTCTCTCACTTTTTCATCAACTTTCTGCACCAAGTCTTCAGTAATGATTGAAGGTCACCTACTTCGTTCCCCTTCATGCACATTCGTATGGTCATCTATAAAAGCTCTCACCCATTTCCGTACCATCCCATCGCTCATAATGTTTTCTCCATGCACTTCACTGATATTTCGATGAATTTCAGCCGCTTTCATGTCTTTAGCAGTAAGCAAACGAATCACAGTGAATTTTTCACAGCCGGAAGGATTCTCAATCGGAGGAAACATTTCAAATACTCACAACAAACGAAAACACGGTCGAATGATTCTGTAATGGCGTCTTTGGCTTGCCAATAGATAGCGGTACACAGTGCGCATGTGCCAAATACCGACACTGTAACGGCGGAATTTCAAAATGGTACTAACTATAAAAATACGCCTCGTACAATATTAGACTATTTTACTTAAATTAATTACACAAAACTTAAAGCTTAAAGTAAACTTGACTAACAAAAGAATACTGTCCTTCAGAATCTAGACAATTGATTAACCTGTTTACAGCCACTTGCTACTATCCGTACGCACATGCACTATTAACGTAGTTCAGAATCGGTTCTGTAACGACACTATTTCTAAAAGGCCTAACTGTTTATATACCTGCGATCTAATAGTTTTCAAAGCAATCAAGATCCTTCTCCACTATTCTGGAATCTCGTAGAAGGAATCAAAAATAAAAAAAAATTTCTACTATTTTAGATATCCCAGAACTCCTATTCCAAACACCTCATTCATCGAAATTCACTATTCTAGTTCAACACATTCACCCCATACAATACACAACTCTTACAATGAACAATCTATTCCCTCAACCATTTCTATCATATTGTACAATGTTACAATTCATTAAGGGCACCATTTACTCGAAACGTTTTCAAAAAAAAATCAATTTTTTTTTATAGAATATCATCAAGTGGAACCAATGTTAAGTTTAATTAAAAATACAAGGATTATCTTCTTTGGATATCTTATCAGAAAATAGATTAATAAGATTGATCATAGGAAAAGTTTTGAATGCATTCTAATTGGTTGTACACAAGAAATAATAAAAGATGACATGGAAATCTTAAAATTTTTTTTGAATAATTTGAAAAATAAAGTAAAACTAAAAATATTAAAAGATAAACACACCAGACTTAAAATTAGAAAAGTTTTAGTAACTTAAAGGGTGTTTTCGGATGACGAAAGAAAAGAGAGATCAACCGGAATAAAGAACTTTTAGGTCTTTTGTAGAGCAGAATATTATTTATGTCACGAAAACCAATTAAAAAGGATGAACAAACACACATGAAAAATACTAAACAACTCAAGTACATATAATAAAAACTATGTAAATAATATTAAACCGAAATTATTTAACTAAGCGTTGTACAAAAAGTCTTTGAAATATAAGTTGTAGGGTTTCAACGGTTATGCAGCTTTAATTATACAGTACACTTTTTCTATAACATTCCTATTAAGACCGCAATCTTTAAAAAATTAAAACAAAAAAATCGCTAATTTGTATCTGTCTGTAGCACCCAAATGGATACACCAATTCGATAATATTTTGTTTGAAAGATGACTCGATCGAGTCATCTATGGATCTTGTCGCCACCGGCTTTCAGTAGCGCAGTCGTAGAGCTCATAGGACACCGGCCGGGCCTCCGGCGGCGTAGTTCAAAATAATGAAAACATCGAAGGGGGGGACGGGAAGTCGTCTTCGCCGCTGCCTAAAAGATTAGGAGCAGCCGCCGACGCAGCGACCACCTTTCACCGCTGCCTCCGAAGAGGAGCAGTCACCGGTGAAGCGAGGGTAGGGGATGGAGGTACAGATGACGGAAAGAATACTCAATGT
This sequence comes from Catonia carolina, assembly GCA_035578175.1. Lineage (NCBI taxonomy): Eukaryota > Metazoa > Arthropoda > Insecta > Hemiptera > Achilidae > Catonia > Catonia carolina. The sequence continues at coordinate 32,494,941 of JAQMRL010000007.1, read as the reverse complement.
TGAGATGTCAACTTCCCCGTATCGATTCTCGCACACAGAGAACATCGATACTGTCACCTCCTCTCTTGCATCGCTAGTGCATAGACCCATATGTTGCCACTTGGTACATGCGCTATGTCTGCTGAAATTCTTAGGAGGCCAGTGCTCTCGTTGAAAAAAGTGTTTCAAAGATTATGGTCTTAATTTCCATTTTAGGGCAAAAGTGTATATAATTAAAGTTGTAGAACTATAAACAAACCTACAATGTTTATGCCAAACATTTTTTTTGTATAACGCTTAGTTTAGCGGCAATTAATGATTTTTTCCATGAAATTCTGTAAAAAAATATCTAGTATAAGTTTAAAAAGTATGAAATAATAATTGAATTAAAAATGTTAAAAACCCCGACCTAAAAACCTTTTAAAAAGTAAAAAAATAATAACATGTATTGGCCTGTCAGAATTGACGTTGTCGCGTCGGGGTACCGCTATATAATACAACTAAGTTCTATTCTGTTATTTAGCTGGCCCCCGACGCAACGACGTCAATTCTAAAAGGCCAATACATATTATTTTTTTACTTTATAAAGGTTTTTTGTAGTGGGTTTTTAAAAATTTTAATTTCATTTTTATTACAATATTATACTCATAATACATGGCTTTCAATATTATACTGCGCAGAAACGAGAAAGTAAATAATTGGACTTAAATGTGAACTCGAAGAAAATATTTAAAGAATTTAAAAAAATAAAAAAAGCAAAACAATTTTATGTAAACAACTGAATTAAAATAGTGAAGAATTAAGGTCATTAAAAATTCAAAGTGGTCATTTTATAAGAAGCGGTCGTACTAAAAACGTAGGTTTTTCAAAATTAGTTCATCGTAGGCATCTGGTGTTTAGCTAGGATAAGTTATGCAAGTTACTAAAATAATCGCACAAAACTGTAAAATAATAAATTAGGTCGTTAGCCTAATCATTCCTTAAATACCAATGAAATCTTGTAAACATTTCACTGGATTTATTAAATAATTTAGGCCTAATTCATTTCTTAAATTGAACATTAAATCTAAAGTAAGGAAAATATGGAATCACTAAAACTCTATTTTAAATACCATTTTTATGGCAAAAATCAATGCGAAACACTCAAACAACTTTGTCTTGCCAATGTAACTAAGGCCTTATTTTGATGTACAGTGTATGTAAAATTACTAACTGCCACAAAACAAAGTAAGATAGACAAATAATGTTCCAGCGTTATAATAATATTCAGCGTTGTTTCAGCGTAATGTTTAATGTTGCAGAGTTTTCAATTTTCAAAAACTTTTATTATTTATACCTTCACCAAATTCATAACTTGCCCATAACACGCAGGTGGAGTGCTAAATTATATGCACTCGATACGCTAGTTCCTGAGCTACAAAAAATAGTTCTGTCACGTATCACATAGTCAGCTAATTATATGACTGAAGCATTTAAGAACAGAAGAGAGGTGTAAAAGTCTCTAGGCCAGAGGAGTTACTTTCCTCTGAGAGTAATGAATATCACTATACAGCCAGACCCTGTGGTGAATGAAGTGAAAGTGCTATTTGCAGGGTGGAGAGTATATGCTTTTCGGAAGGCCTGGCATTTTGATAAGCATACTTTCGCACTCAGTGAGGAAGGCTATTAAACCACCTCACTTCTCGTTTTACTTAGTAAAACCCCTAGAGGTTCAAACCAGCCTTTCGGCTGATGACCTAAACAACAACAAATTCATTACCCATTTAATTCAGAACATAAGTTTTATTATTGATTGAAGTTTTACTATTTCATAAAAAATATTTAGCCATGTCCAGAAAATTCCCATTTTTGGAAACAGATTTTAATGAGTAAAATATAGAAGATCACTAATTTGTGCTAAATTAAGTACTGTACTGCCATGCTAAGAAAAAAGGGAGTAACTGCATATTTCTCGATTTTGAGTTTTATATGTAGCCTACTCTTATGTTTTGGACCACGAGAAATCTAGTGAACTAACAGAAAAAACCCTATCTGCAACGGTTACTTAGATATCGAGGTATTCAGAAGCAGTATCAACATGTTTTTGCCAGGCTTATAAAGGAAAAGGGCAGTGCATTCAGATACTAAGGGAAAAGGCAGTATAGGCACTGTAGTTACTGGTTTTTTTTCTTAGTATGCTACAGATACTGTTTTTTACTTGGAATTTTATACTGAATTCATTTACTGCTTTGTATATTACTGTCGATTAGTCATAAAAGGTCATCGGTTTTAAAAATTTAAGGTTGCGCCACCTTAAATATTGACCTGTGGGAAAACTTTTGAACATGGATTTAAAAAAAATAAATAAAAAATATTGGGCGCCAGGTCTAGCAGTAGAGCATGAGGAAATTAAATAAATAAAACTGTTACTTTAATTAAATAAATAAAACTATGTTACTTAGCAGTCAACTAAAACGGAGTTTTAATGCATCAATTACTAACAAAGTTATCGTTAAATTACTCAAACCTATTTTAAATATAGCCAACCTTATTCTGCCGCGACTTTAATAAAACACAAAACTTAAAAATCCCTTAATATATACGAAATGAATTTACCCCAAACTAATAACTCTCCTCTTTCTTTTTTCTTCTCCGCGTTCTCCTGGTCACCTCATCAAATGATTTCTCCTTCTTAACTAATTGTTCCAAGCTGAATTTCCAATGGAACAGATATCGGTCTCCGATATCCGAAATCAGGAAACCTCTGGTCGACAAGCTTCCCTCTCCTACCAACCCCGTTTGACCAATCAGGTACGTTTACTTAGCAAAAAAGCAGTATCTCCTTTTTTGTTTAGTATTTATATAATGACTACTGCTTAATATTAAAGCAGTATCTGCTTTTTTAATTGTTGTACCTAACTTCTTTTAAAGTTTCAATTTAAAAAAGGTTAAAAACTTCCCTTTTTACCATATATCACAACATCATGATGTTGCATTAATAATTGTGTTACGGCTGTCGAAAATACTTAAGAGCCATTTTCCTACACTTCAGCTTTTTGCACTTACTGCCTTCTTTCTTAGTAGGGCAGTGTAGCAAAAAAGCTTGAAATAAAAATTGTAGGTTTTTCATCCACCTTACAGCCCAAATCTTGCACCCTGTGACTTTTCCTCTTTCTTAGGTCGTGATTATAGCTGAGCGGTTAGCGGAGAGGCGGAAACAGACATGTACTTGTTATAGGGTGCGTTTATAGTAGAGCTGCGAGCAGAGCGAAGAGGACAGAGGTGCATAAGAGCCCCGCTAAAAGAACAACATTGTTTGTTTTGCTAGCGGTGATAAACGTGCCAACCAGCGCGTTCGGACACATTCGGCAGCATACTAGGGTATTCGTTCCATTAGTATTGTACATCCATTTCTCGTGATTCATTAACACATTATATTTTTGTGTTGTTGAACTTTTGTTTTCGGCTGAAAACTAATTTTTCATAACAATTACGGTAGGCTTATTGAAGATAAAAAATATTTCTTTTGAATCTACATACTCACCGCAAACTAAGAGCTAATCGTTCTTCACTGTAATTAAATTTCGAATGAAATTCGTCCACGTTGGCTGCATTCATGAGTTTACTTGACGCAAAATATAATCAAACGTGCAGATTGACATTCTAAAGTATAGCATAAACTTATTCGGATATAAACGTTTTATATAGGTACGTTTAATTTTAAGCACAAGCGAATAAGTTCTCCATGTTTTTCTTTATCAGCATTTATTGGATGAACAAACCATCTTCTTAACCGTTGTCTTGGCTTACATAACAATTGTAAAACGTGCAATTTTATAGCACTACTTTCCAAATACTCCAATTTACGTTCCTTCGACATAGACATTTTGAGATGTTTCGCCCTCGACGTCGTGCTCCTCACCGCTCTACTATATTTGTTCACCTCTTTGCAATCTCGTTGCTCTCCTCACCGTTTTACTATAAACTGGGGCTAAAGTTTAAGGAACATCTCAAAGGCTGCATTTTTCTTCGGTCGCTGAGGTGATAGCGGAGGTGAGGAAATGGTACCGTATGAAAACTTCACACTTCTTCCGTGACGGACTTTACCAAAGCGTAGTACGTTGGCGTAAATGTGTCGCTGTTAACAGCGATTATGTGAAAAAGCGATTATATTGGTGAGTACGGGGACAGTTTAATCTATCATTTCACACTAATATGTAAACAATACAGGGTGATTCATGAAGTTCTCCCCCCCACTTCTACAGCACATTGTACTAGTAAAAATAATGAAAAAATGTTATATAAACATAGGTCCGAAAACGCTTCGTTAGCGAGTTACAGCTAGCGAAAGTTTCGCCTGGATTTCAGTTCACCAGGTGAAATGAGGTCTTCCTGGAATTGTGGTAAGGTAGATTAAGGGGCGAATTCAATCATTTCTTATGGTTTTTGATCTGATAAATTGAATAAAACAGGTCCCAGAACTGTAAGTTAAATAGTTTTTGAGAAAACCAGTGTCAAATGCAAAAAATGGAGTGAAAATCACATTTTTTCATCTTTGGGCAAGAATAACTTTGTTATTTCACCAAGAAACAGTTAAAAATTTTCAATAAAAAATGTAGAAAATTTTATTCTGAACAAACCGGTGTAAATAAAGTACACAGAAAGCGAATAGTTTTTGAGAAAACCAGTGTCAAATGCAAAAAAATGGAGTGAAAAAAACACATTTTTTCATTTTAGTTTTTCCGGTTAATTTTACTTTGTACTCTTATGAATAAAAACTCATTTAATCAAACATCTATTCGCTTTCTGTGTACTTAATTTACATCGGTTTGTTCAGAATAAAATTTTCTACATGTTTTATTGAAAAATTTTAACTGTTTCTTGGTGAAATAACACAGTTATCCTTGCCCAAAGATGAAAAAATAAGTTTTTCACTCCATTTTTTGCATTTGACACTGGTTTTCTTAAAAACTATTTAACTTACAGATCTGGGACCTGTTTTATTCAATTTATCAGATCAAAAAACCATAAGAAATGATTGAATTTGCCCCTTAATCTACCTTACCACAATTCCAGGAAGACCTCATTTCACCTGGTGAACTGAAATCCAGGCGAAACTTTCGCTAGCTGTAACTCGCTAACGAAGCGTTTTCGGACCTATGTTTATATAACATTTTTTCATTATTTTTACTAGTACAATGTGCTGTAGAAGTGGGGGGAGAACTTCATGAATCACCCTGTATATATGGATTACTAATAAAGTTATAGCGATGGAGGTATTACTTTTCGATACACCATTGTATGACGTGTAATGAGTTGTAGTCTTGTCCAGATTCAGGCAGACCATTCCTGAGAAAGTATGGTTAATTGAATCCCGACCATCAAAGTACACCTCTAACCATTGTCTGTTGTTGTTTAGGTCAACAGCCGAAAGGCTGGTTTGAACCTCTAGAGGTTTTACTAAGTAAAACGAGGAGTGAGGTGGTTTACCATTGCCTTCCTCAATGAGTACAAAAGTAGCCTATGCTTATCAGCATGCCAGGCCCTCCGAAAAGCATCTACTGCACCGTGCAAATGATACCTTCACTTCTTTCACCACAGGGTCTGGCTGTATAATGAATTTCATTACTTTCAGAGAAGATAACTCTGATTAGTGTCTTTTACACCTCTACCTCTTTTCTTCTTAAATGCTTTAGACATATAATTGGCTGACCATGCGATAAGAAACAGAACTAATTTTTGTAGACCTGGAACTAGCAGATCGACTGCAAATAATTTAACACTTTACCTGCCTGTTATGGGCGTAACCATTGTTATTATTCAAATCCGTATAAAAAAACTACGTTTACTAGGATTTGAACCATGGAACCTTCGTCCCCGAAAATAAGCTGTTAAACAGCTGACTTTGGCGACGATTCTCCCGCTAGACCAATCCGATGGGTTAACGAACCTTTTAAATTGTAATTTATTCGACTTCCCATTCATCTGACGCTAGGTTTAAAAGGGTTAAGCCTAACAGATTTAATTTTACGTTTAAGCATAATAAGCTTGTCGGTTAAACCAATTTGTTTTTGCGAATGTTTAGTATAAATAAAGAAATAGGTTTATAAAAATTTGAATAGGAACTTATGTCTACATTTATAAATAGTTATTAAATATAAGAAGGACTGATGACCACCTATGAATTATGACCAATAAATAAATGACACCTTCTGACGCACACAAATTTACCTATGTTAATTAAACAACCGACGTGATGTAAAAACTATATTTAGAATTTAATGAAACACAAATGGAATTAATTTAATTACCGACTGCAATAACTAGGCAAGTGGTAAACATTTGTTTGGAACAGGTTTCTCCATGAATATTGAAGAATGTGTAGCGTGCTTGGCGTGTGTGTCCGAACCGGACCAGATTCAGTTAGGGCTAAAACAATAACCTGAATATGTATCTCATCAATTATGAACTAACTAGAACATTATTAATGTTTAAAAAGGTTTCATTAATTCTTTGGATTTCCCCATAAAACTAGTTCTTATGATTTAACACGTTTTATGGTTTATTTACTCTGTTACTCTATTTTCATTTCAAAGTCAAACTTTATAGTCATTAATTCTCTTTAATATCGCTATAAACAGAACTACCAACACCGGGGTCTTCCACAATTTCTCACGACGCAGATTTTGATAGTTTATTATCTATAGACCAACTTCTTTTCTTTAGTGAAAAATCTGGTGTGAAATAGTCACAGCACTTTCTCTTTCCAATGCAAATAATTAACATTAGTAACAAAACATTAAAAATAAACAAAAAACTAACTTCAAAAAACATAACCTCAACGACCAATTCATTCACCGACTTAAGAATTTAGAAACTCACGAACTTCGATAGCGAAATGTGCTGGGGTGCCATCTTGTTGCCAGATGAGCGATTGGATATTGTAAACAGAATCATTTTAAGTTCACATCATTTCACTGTCATGTAATTTTCTCGTCACTAATATTTTGGTGAGCGCTTCGCCTAAGAAAACAGGTTAGCCTCCCTTGCACTAAGGGTAAAATTTTCGTATCTACATATTATAATACAAAAGTAACTTTTTTTTGTTTGTATAAGGTAATCTCAAAAACTACCAAACCGATTTTGAAATTTATTTCACTGTTGGAAGGCATACAAGTTCCTTAGGCTATATTTTTAAATTATGAAAAAAATTGTGATTTTTTTTTGTAAAATAAAGTTATTTTATTTTATTTCTTTGATAAGGTCTTTTAGGAAGCTCTTTTTCCGGAATGGTCTTGAAAAACTTTGAATAGCATTTGTGATTTCAACTCCTCTTGAATCTTCAGCCGCGTAAATGCTTTTTGAATGTTGGAAAAAGCCAAAAGTAGCAGGACGCGAGATTAGGCGATTCATGGGTGAGGAATAACTGCGATTTAATGCTTGCCAAGTACTGTGTAGTAGCATTTGACTTGTGTAGTCGTGCGATATCGTAGTGCAGGACCCATTTTTTCTTCAATTCAGGTTATTTTTTGATAAATGTCATCACGAATTACGACGGCCACAGTACCGATGTTTTCTTCACTAATAACTGTTGATCTACTGGAATCAACTTGGCTGACTCTCGTTCTTTAGAAAACGCCTTCCTTGTCCCAACGCAAAATTATACTACCACCCAAACTGTCTTCCCGATACCAAGCTATCATCTTGTTCACAGTATCAACAGCCGGTAAACTGCGACGTACACATTATCGAATCGCATATCACTGTTCGTTTTTTAGTTCTGAACTCATAGAAACAAAAACGGAAGGTACCGCAAAAAACGTCTAAGAAAATATGACTGCTGAACGCTTATTAAACAACGAAAATCATTCGGCACAAATGGATATGCTTTTGCTACAAGTTAAACTTTAAATCTTAGCAGGTTTAAACTTGTCCATTAGCGTCGAACGCTCATACCAACGTCACTTTAGTTTTTTGGGACATCGTTTGTATAACACGGTCTATTCCCAAAATCAGGTCAAAAACCAAAGAAATATAATCGAATTTATTGTAAATTACTGGAAAATGATAGTAAGCTACAACTGCACTACGCATTATATAACACGTTAAGGAAATTTGCTTTTTATTACCGTGATTCCCATAAAGGTGGCCAATTGTTCAAGAAAAATTATTCTTCTTCCTTAATTTTTTATGGGAAGAGTAAGATTCTGTGAAAGATAACCGATCAAATTTCACTTATTACACTGAATTAACGATTAAGACTTAGTGAAGCGGATAACATGCCACTTCTTTGTACATATTGTAGAATAGTCAATTAAAATAATGAGAAAAAGTACATGTATTTGATAGATCTATTTTTCTCAGTACTTCACACATTTTTATTGAGGAAACCTAGAAAGGTTTTCCCAAAACACAATTAAATACAGCCTTAAAAAACTGTAAATTACGGACCTGATCTCTGATATTCTATTTATGGTTTTAGCCCTTTCTAATTATATAATTTAAGAACTTTAATCTATGATATTGCACGAATAAAATCATAAAATACATTTGTTTTCCCCGTCTATAAAAAATGCATCCTGGTTCTATATATGTAATAAAAGAACTCGTTATTTTTTAATAACCATACAACGCACTTTTTTATTTTACGTGCCTTTAACAATCAATTGAAAAATTAAGGCCTACTCATGTTAAAAATAAATAAATAAATAAAAATAGAATCAAATTATTAATTTTCATATGAAATTAATGAATCTATGAAATTTCCTAGAGTTACAGAATTATCCTTTAACGTTTCTCTAGCAAGATTTATATCTGATTCATTCGATACATAAGGTCACATTTTTTTAATTTCCTTTAATTTATTAACCATACAAATATTTAAAAAATGAAATATAAAATATACCCAACAAAAACCATTAGTAGGTAAATAAAACTAGTGAATAAAAATATATTCACACAGTCAACTCTTAATAATTAAATTATTGGTTATGAAATTTTTATCGGAATTAACTTCGGAATCTAATGATTTAACAGTGAAGTAAATGATTTAACAATTTAAGAGGTTCAACAGGTTTCGGATAGTGGAAACCAAGAGAGATTTAATTTTACTTTGAAACAGTATGCAATAATGCTATTAGTAATTGCAATAATGTTGACTCGAATTTTTAGTGGTTGGCAATTTTAATGTACTGAATAATTTACACCCGACATTTTACACTTGAAACCGTTTTCCATTGGGATTTTAGCATCAAAACTTTGGAATTATGTTTCTAAAACCTAATCTTTAGATGACTTGGTGAAGCACAAAAAATCATGAACCAGCCGAAACAAGGTATAATTTCGACAAAACTTTACAAACCTCATTGAAGACAAATTTTAAAGAAAGATTTGGATAACATAACGGAGTTTCGGATGGAATATCGGCAAAAAACGGATTTGTTCACAAAGAAACAATAATTTAAAACGGAAGTGAGTTTAGGAAAAGAATGAACAGATTGGCCATCATTTCGGCAAAAATAAGTGAAAGAAATAAAATGGAATATTCTAACGGAACAGAAGAAAAAGGTCAGAAAGAATGGAAGAATTTCATGGAACAGGAAAAATAAGAGGGGGCAATAGGAGAAATTGATTTGTTTGTTGTTTAGTTTGCGTGTTATTTTGGTTTTCCACAACCCAGAAAAAGAAAAAAACAGTCGACTCCGGTTACAGAAAACCTCTAGGATTTAGTGTATTTAAATTACTGAAACCGAAAAATATTTTTTAACAAGGATGCTATTGCATATCATTGAATGCAAATCTTAGTCAAAAATATAGAAAATGTTTAATAATAAAACATCGATTAGACCAATTTAAAAATATTTTGAAAATACAATATCTGTACTGGCGATTAAAAATTGTGGGCTGGTTACACTTTTTGGATTCTAATGGTAAACCTGAACAGAAGATATCCTACAGCAAAAATTCATTTTTGACTTTATTTCCCTGCACTCTGCCATTGTTTTATTTTTATGTAGGTGTCTAATTATGTATTTTATTAATTTAATTTATCTTTTTTTGTTTTATGAATATTATTTATTTAAAAAAAAAATTCATTTTTAATCAAATTTAGCTGTTTGTTGTTGGTTAGGTCATCACCTGAAAGGCTGGTTTGAACCGCGAACCAAACCTGGTTTGAATCTAGCGGCTTTACTAAGTAAAATGAGGAGTGAGGTGATTTACCATGCCTTAGTCACTGAATAGAAAGTAGCCTATGCGTATCAGCATGCCAGGCCCTCTGAAAAGGACATACTTTTAACCCTGCAAACGACACCTTCACTTCATTCACCTGTATTATGGTCTGGCTGTATTATGAAATTCATTTCTCTTAGAGGAGATAACTCTTACTAGTGCCGTTTACACCTCCACCACTTCTGTTCCTAATTGCTTCATTCATATAATTTTGTGACCATGTGATAAGAAACAGTACTATTTTTTTTTGTAGCCGGGAACTAGCAGAACGAGTTCAAATAAATTTTACATTCCACCTGCCTGTTATGGGCAATATCTTAAGATGCAAATGTGAAATCTTATGATCGGTTAAGATCACTACGCCGGCCCGTTGGCGTAGTGGTTAGCGCAACTGGCTTCTACGCCGGGGTCCCGGGTTCGATTCCCGGTCAGGTCTGGCATTTTTTCATCACTCATTTTCATCTCTCATCCTTTTCACTGTCTGCATTAGCAGTAATTGTGAAAGAGTCGAACGTTAAACAAAAAAAAAAAAAATCGGTTAAAGGAATCATACTAATATTTGAGGAGAATCTTTATGGTAATTTTATGTAATAAAAAGAAAATCACGATTTGAATTCTTTAACAAATTAAAAATGGCGGGCATATTTATTTTTTAATCCATTTTACCTAAATAACCATTAGTTTTATCAAAATGTATGTTATATAATAAAATATAAAGTCTTTTTCTGAAACGAAATCTCACGTAATTTTTTAAATCGGTTAATAAGTAGCCGAGTTATGAAAGAAAATTTATGCTGTAATTTTCACTTTACATTCATGATAAATATTGAAATTTAAAAAATATTAAATTTAATAATATCATAATTAATTGATATTAACAAATAGTCGATTTATGCAGGATTTAAAAAAAAAATAACAACCGGAGTTAAGGGTTTACTACTCAAAAGTAATTTCTTGTGTATAGGGGTCGTAACCTACGGATTTTGTTCGCTATAGCCGAGTAATCACAGTAACCGTTTATTTTTACAAAGGCTCACTGTACCGATTCTACTGGGTATCTACATTACTGATTCATCATCATCTGTTAAGGATTAGGCTCAATTGCCTGTTTCGGCATCATTTTTTTTAGGTCTTCCCAAGCCTTGCTTCCCTCTAGGTTTATATTTACTTGTTCACAGAGGAAGTCTGTGTGCTCTCATCCGAAGTAAATGGTTGGACCAGTTTCTTTTATCCCACAATGACTGAACATTTAATTCGGCGCGTATAGCTTCACTACTTACTCTATCTAACCGGGTACAAACTTTTACTCCCCGCAAAATTTCATTTCAGGCTGGATACGAGATTCATTTCTCTGTAATGACACCCATGTTTTACTCCCATATGTCATGAGTGGTACTGCCATTGTTCCATAAAATTTCATTTTAGTGTCCTGTCTCATTTTCTTTCCTATTGTCCTGCGAATAGAATCGCTTACAGAGCTAAATTTTGCCAGTTTTCACTCATTACTGATTCTACTGGGTAAAGTAGATGCAGTCTTCAGGATAAATGAGCTGTTAGAGCTAACTTAGGAGTGAACAAAAATGTTATTATTGTAAACCCTTTTTTAAAGAACTAAAAATACTAACTTTTTCATGTAGGCTATTTACATTTATGTATCAGTATTATATTTAAGCAAGAATGAACATTTATTATTTTAAAATAAACAACATATTCATTCGTACCCTACGAGAAACAAAAATTCCTTTAAAATTGTGCTACATTTAACTACCAGATACAAAAATGCCTATATGATAACAAAAACCTTCAAAATAATTTGAAAAAGTTTCTACTAAACAGTTTTAAAAATTCAGGCAGTTTCTGCTATAAAAACAATTTCATGATAATATTGGATTTTTTATATAGCACTGAAATAAATTTTTGATTAAAGGGTTCAACTGTCCCGTTCGAGTGAACGTGTTCATTAGTAAGATTATGGCCATGAAGTATTTTCTATGAAATGCAATTTTAAAAAGAAAACAGCTAACTTTCTTAGTACATTTCTATAATATTATTATATTAAGTTATCTATATTAATCTTATTTTTTAAAATTTAATATCAAAATTCTATCAATTTTTTTCAAACTAATCCAAATTGGCCTTTCCATGTAAGTATTTTTACCTGTTTTTTGTATGTTTAAGAGCAAAACTATTAAATGGATGAGTAATAAATTGAGTTGTGACTGTATGCAGTTAAGAATTATTTTGTCATCAATTAATTTTAGTATAAGGTTTGGTTGTCCTAGCAATTTTTCGCAGTTTTTCTTGGCCGCTCCAAGCGAGTGCATAGTCACTCTCATTTTTGCGTTTTGTGCAGTAGTATAACCTCCCCATTTTCTATCCCAAACATATTTGACTTGTCATGTATATTGAATGGCCTCCAGGCCAGCCCAGTCAGTTAGCTGGTAGACAGTCGCTATTATTTGTTAAGTAACACTGGTTGGGCAAGCGGCTTTGTATGGTGACCAACTGACAGCCATCCATGAACAAACTCTACTGGGGGTCCCTGTTCAAACTCATGCCTAATCCACTTCAAAAATACAGCGAAAAGCAGCGTTCAAATTGGGTAGTTGTTAATAATAATAATATACAGTTCCCGATAACAAATAAAAGCTAAAAAAAAATTATAATGAATGTACTATAACGTTAGGCTAGAAATGGTTAAGGTGAGATAATTAGGTGAAACCTGGTATTGTATGAAAAGTGTATTGTTGTGTGAATAGCATTACTACCTGGAAAGGGTGCAGTAGTGTTGTCGGCTCTTATTGACACTTCTTGTATTATTTTGTGATTAAGTTTTATAAAATGTGTCACATATCAGAGTGCGTGTATTTGTGTATACCCTTTTATGACTTATTTACAAAACTTCTCAAAATATCTTTATTTCGTTCTTTCTCGTACCGTCTACCAAATCATTGCTTGCAGATTTTGGAAGAAAGCCTTTGTATTTCTATTATTTGTTTACTACCTCTTCTTAGAAAGACATAGGGTGTCTTTCTAGTAAATTAAAAAAGGATATAAAAGATTTAGCTTCTTTTATCAGTAAATCAGTAGAATTAAGTCAGTTCAAGTGTCATGCGGAGTGCTATTAGTGTGAATACATTGTATACAAATTGTACGTCAACAGGTTGACTGCTTCTCTACCGAGGAGTAGTCTAGCCAGAAAAGTTATGTTTTTTTCATTTCGTGCCGTATAGTTTACACAAAATCAGTTACTAATATAAAAAAAATTAATTTTGTTCTTTTAATTTTTAATTCAAAGATAAAAATCTGGTGTGAAACACTCACACAACTTTCTCTTGCCAATGCAAATAATTAACAATAAACCTAACATTAGTAATAAAATATTAGAAATAAACAAAAAACTAACCTCAAAAAACATTAGTGAAATACGCAAAATTAAAATCGACCTCAGTTTGGCTTAAAAATACGGAAAATCGCTCCTACACGCTAAACTAGGCACTGTACAAAAAAAAGTTTTAATTAAAAGTTGTAGATCTTTTAATTTCCTACAAATTTTATAAACAAACTTTTGTCGTAAAATGCATTCTAAGGCCGAAATCTTCAAAAAATCGATTTTTCACACGTTTTCGTGAGAAAAAAACAGAAAATCGCTAATTACCGCTAAACTAAGCGTTATACAAAAAAATGTTTGAAATAAAAGTAATAGGCTTTTAAATTCTCTACAACTTTTATTATATAATGTTTTGCGCTTAAATGCATATTTAAGCCGCAATCTTAAAAAGAAAATGTTTTTACGTAAAAACAGCCTGACCAAGAATTTCAGCAAACATGGCGCCTACCTAATCTTGTAGAGAATAAAAAATTGAGTAAATGAGGCGATTTTAAAAAAAATCGTAGGACCAGTTTTTGAGAAAATCGCAAAAAAGTGAAAAATTATACGAATAAACTACTACTTCCGGTTGACCGTTTTGATGAAAATGTTCGTGGCAGGTCCGGTAGTGGTATGTAACTTAAGTTTCAAGTTTCAAGTTCGTTCGTAGTTCCGTTCTTGAGATAT